>JBAWJQ010003507.1:0-205632 GCA_037783105.1 Bactrocera zonata | reverse complement strand
ACCGATACTTTGAAAAAATATATATTAGATATGTGGGTTAAGTACTGAACCATGGGTTAACCATTTTTGACACGAGAAATGCTATCACCTCGAAAATTTTCTCTTAATATTTCAAAACTAGACAATAGCAAATCAACCATATGCACTGCGGTTGATGTCTGGGTCTCTCAAACGCTACAGTACGATTTCCACAATATTGAGCGTTAGCTGAAATACCTTGAGTGCACTTTTTGTATAAAGTTTTAATGATTTGTATACTGTAAAGTTACTGATTTAAGCGTGCAGGATTTCACCTAGTGGTGGGCAGTACAACGCTTCTTGTCCAATTATTGCACCCAAACCCACTCGGACCTTTCCTGCCATCCCGATTGTGAAATTTTATGTTTGTGACGCATTCATTCAGTGAGTTTTCGCACTTTTGGTAGCTTGCAACTTAACATTTATATGGAAAGTAGGCGTGGTTATGATCTAATTTTACTCATATTCACAGTGTATAAGAGAAGAGCTAAAGCTTCTTTTCAGCACGTATGGATGATTAAACTTCAGCGATAGAACGCCAACTTTTAAACAATTTTTAGCCAAAAGTTTTCTTGTTACTGCGATCACTTCTATAAGAATGCGTCTCGTTATCCCGATCCATATCCATACACATATCTATTGCGATTAGTTTCAGGTGATACAAACATCTGAGAGGTGAACAAAACTATTTTACTGTTGTAACATGCTGCGGGAGTATAAAAATAATATTACTCAAGCCCAAACCATAAGTATCACTCAATAACCGTTACAAATTGAAGCAAATTTCGCCATCTGGCCCTAGTCGCAATGCAGCTCATTGAATGTGATTGGGCAATTGCGAATATTGTCAAGTAATACGAATATATTTTCGACATTATTTGCATGTTGGCTCATTGAGTGCGGCATCTGGCGGCAATATACCCGCTAATGGTACTGTTACATCACGTTGATTGAACCCTAAGTGCATGCTGCTTTTATTGCGGTAAGGCAAATCAAAATCTTGCAAAAATGTGGCCAGGTTTAATAAAAACGTGCAAACCATTTTATTCGCAATCGTTTCTTCAAGTGAAAGCGAGTGAAAAGTGTGTTGCAACCTGCCAATTAGGAAACGTGTAACAATAACTGTAAAAGGAACTGTAAATTTCGACTGCAAGTTACCCGCTCATATAGAGAAGTGTTCTCCGCTTTATGGCTTTGTTGTTGCGTGTTGTCAAAGGCATTGGTGTTAAGCTTGCGGGTGTGTGCGTAAATAATTTATTGGATTTTATTCTTTCAGGCTCCGCGCTTTTATTGACCACTTAAATCGCTTAAGTGTCGCGCAGCGGTAAAGCGGAAAAAAATCTCAACGCAAAATCTCACAAAAAGAAATAAAAACGACATCAAGGGGAAGAGAGATTGACACCCACTAACACACACTAGGACGCACATCCTCCAAATACATGCGTATGCGTGCCACGTATATATTGTTTTCTTAGGGCTTTTATGCACGCACTTGCTTACATTGAAATGGGCAGTTAGTGCGCCTAAATGTATGTTTTGTGACATGTAACTGCGCTTGTATGTGTATGTGTGCGGGTGAGGGAATAAAAGTACTGCATTACATAAAATACGCTAAATGACATGGAAAAACTCACATGAAACAAGTCGTAAAAAGTATTTATATGTAAATATAAACATAAGCATATATATAATCACATATATTTGATTTATCTGAGTATCTATGCATATATAAGAATACTTTTTTACTTGATTAACAAAGTGCTTAACATACGCAATATTATTCGTTTGACAAATTTGGTCTTCTAAAACGGTACTGAAACCCGTTATAATCTACTAAAGATATTATTTAAGACGCTATACTTCTCTAGAGTGAAAAGGCACACTTAGTGTGGAACTTTAAAAGTCGTTTTTTCAATAGGTCATACTTTCAAAAATAACATACTTAAATTCTGGATCGATATACGAAATAATTTTCAAGTTACAGCCTTCTGAAAACACCATACTTCAAATTAGTTTAAATGATTACTCAGGGACAAGAGATTATGATATAAATTGTTATAATTTTTGAAAATACAAATCGCAAATAATGGGGGACACTTATGGTTTGAAAATGTTTAAAAAGCGTGCGAGCCCGGCTCCTAATAAGTTTAATGTATAGTATATATCTTCGAAACCATTCAAGATGTATCACTCATATTTGCTTAGAAAAGTCATTAGAAAGTCCGAAAATCTTCTTTGTATTATGTACAGTTCAGGGATGTATTGACCTGAATCGACCTATTTTCGATACACAGAGTTGTCATTGTCAAGAAAGGAGTATCTTTGAATTTCAATTGTATAAACCATAATTGGACGATATTTACGGTCAAAAGGAAACTGGTGTCAAAATATGTATCTAAGGACTTGAACAGTTTTGGTAGGATTTGGACAAATTTAATTCATAAAGGCACTTTTCGTGTAAAGCTTATCTTCTTATGGTGATTGCTTCTTAATTTCTTAATTAGAATTGTGTTATATGGGAAGTAGGGGCGGTTGTAGCTTGATTTCGCTCATTGGTTAAAATCGATTGAAAAGGTCCAGTGATATGGGCTTTTACCCCAATGTGAGCGCGCCACGCCCTCTCATAACATCTGGTGGGTAAAATTTAATGCCTTTGCCGTATACTGATTTATCGCGCTTTTAGTTGTTTCTAATAGTACCGTTGTGTAAAGAGTGAGTTGGCATCCTTTTACATAAATTTACAATGCAGGAAGGGGTGCTAGAATTTGTACTGCTAGAACTTGTACTGAAAGCATTTAGTTGTTTCAGCATAAATAATTTGGGAGATATGAACATTAAACCGTTTAGGGTCTGAGCTGTCTTCCTGTTGGCATTTTCATTGGAAATAAATATTGAAGAATTCTATAGTAAGATGTTGGAGAAATATTTTAAATCATGATTCTGAACAATTCGATGAAACAAGGCATTGAGAAAAATGATAACCAATTACAAAACTGAATAGGTGGGACGGCAGAAACCTGTTTGAATCAAAATTGGTCCTGAACGCAGCAGTTTTCCCAGAAGTAAGACTTTGGTGTTAGTAAGTTTGTTTTTGAAACTAATTTGCTAGAATTCAATTGAAATGGGGCATATCGTATTTTGGTACAAAATATTTTCAAGAAATCGCGAAAAAATGGAAATTGCTTATAAACAGACCTGAATTCAAGATTTGTTTCGTAAAGAATATATAGAGTTTTCAAAATTTGGTTTTGTTGAATTTTATTAAAAATTGAATGTGTTTGGAGGATGGAGTCATGTGTAGAAGTTCAAGTGAGGAAAGTTCTCTAATTAATTCACTTGGGAGTGGCCAGAAACGATTCTTTTACATATGGTTCAAGCAGCTCACGACTTCCGGTCTTTGACCAAGTATCCTCTGGGTAGCCTAAGAACATCCGTTTGAAGGCGAGCTAAAGTGAAAAGGCGAAACATCCCCTACACAGGGTTGTGTGCTGAGCTTGGGAGCCGCCACGTAAAAAAATTTACCAATGAAACAGCATAAACAGCCTCGGACGAGAGACCCCCCTTTTGATGACGAACATGGCAAACAAAATAAGGACTAAGAATTGAGGGCATGCACCTGAAATGTCCGGTGCCTTAATTGGGAAGGTGCCGCTGCCCAGCTGGTTGATGTTCTCGTGAAAATAAAGGCTGAAATCACCGCCGTTCGGGACCGCCGGGACAAGAACTGAAACGAGTAGGTTTTTGTGGCATTTACTACAGTGGCCAGAAAAAGGAGCGCAAATTTGGTGTTGGATTCGTGGTGGGAAAGAGACTCCGAGTACTGTCATTCACCCCGGTGGGCAAAGAAATTATCTTTGGCATTAAGGTCGGTAAATTCAGCCCCCACGATGAAACATCCTCAAATGAATTGAGACTGTCCGACTTCGCCGGGCCCCGAAATATGGTTATCTGTGGTACCATATTCAGCATAAGAAAATTCACCAAGCTACCTGGCTGTCTCCGGATCGAAAAACCACCAACCTGATCGATCATGTTGTGATCGGCGGAAAACACGTCTCCAGTGTTTTAGATGTGCGAGCACTCCGAGGTCCTACCATCGACTCGGACCATTATCTTGTTGCAGCCAAGGTTCGCACCTGCCTCTTTGCAGCAAAGAACGCACGTCAACAAACACAAGGAAGGTTCGACGCCAAGAAGCTGCAATCACAACAGATAGCCGAACCATTTTCTACTCGACTTTCACTCCTGTTCTCTGAGAGCACTTGTCAACAACTCGGTATAAGGGAACTGTGGGACGGCATTTCAAGCTCTTTACGAACAGCTGCAACCGAGACCATTGGTTTTCAGAAAACGCAAAAGAATAACTGGTACGACGAAGAGTGCTCGCAACGTTACAATCGACCACAACACGTGCCGGATGGGATAAATACTGAAAGTTGAAGAAGAAATCGAGACGCATTTGAGAGACCGAAATGCGAGAGTATGAAGAGCATCACAAGCACGGCAGAGGTAATGCTCGAAAATTCTACAAAAAAATGCGGCGGCTAACAGAAGGTTTCAAGACCGGATCATACTCTTGTAGAACACCCAAAGGTGATCTAATCACCGATGCCTAGAGCATACTTAAATTATGGAGGGAACACTTCTCCAGTCTGCTGAATGGCAGTGAACGAACAACGCCAGGAGAAGGCGAACCCGATTCCCCAATCGATGACGATGGAGCAGACGTTCCATTGCCCGACCATGAAAAATTCGAATAGTAATGACCCGCCTGAAGAACAACAAAGCGGCGGGCGCCGACGGATTGCCAGCCGATCTATTCAAACGCGGCGGCGAAGAACTGATAAGGAGCGTGCATCAGCTTCTTTGTAAAATATGGTCAGACAAAAGCATGCCCAATTATTGGAATTTAAGTGTGCTATGCCCAATCCATAAAAAGGAGACCCCACAATCTGCGCCAACTACCGTGGGATAAGCTTCCCCAACATCGCATAAAAGGTTCCATCGAGCGTATTGTGTGCAAGATTAAAGTAAAGATTATCAGTGTGGCTTTAGACCTGGAAAATCAACAACCGACCAGATTTTCACCATGCGCCTAATCTTGGAAAAGACCCGTGAAAGGAGAATCGACACACACCACCTCTTCGTCGATTTCAAAGCTGCTTTCGACAGCACGAAAAGGAGCTGCCTTTATGCCGCGATGTCTGAGTTTGGTATCCTCGCTAAACTAGTACCGCTGTATAAACTGACGTTGAGCACACCAGAAGCTCCGTCAGGATCGGGAAGGACCTCTCCGAGCCGTTCGATACCAAACGAGGTTTCAGACAAGGTGATTCCCTATCGTGCGACTTTTTCAACCTGCTTGTGGAGAAAATAGTTCGAGCTGCAGAACTAAATAGAGAAGGTACCATATTCTATAAGAGTGTACAACTGCTGGCGTATGCCGATGATATTGATATCATCAGCCTCAACGCCCGCGCCGTTAGTTCTGCTTTCTCCAGACTGGACAAGGAAGCAAAAGAAATGGGTCTGGCAGTGAACGAGGGCAAAACCAAATATCTCCTGTCATCAAACAAACAGTCATCGCACTCGCGACTTGGCTCTCACGTCACTGTTGACAGTCATAACTTTGAAGTTGTAGATAATTTCGTCTATTTAGGAACCAGTCTTAACACCACCAACAATGTCAGCCTGGAAATCCAACGCAGGATTACTCTTGCCAACAGGTGCTACTTCGGACTGAGTAGGCAATTGAAAAGTAAAGTCCTCTCTCGACGAACAAAAACCAAACTCTATAAGTGGCTCATTATTCCCGTCTTGCAATACGGTGCAGAGGCTTGGACGATGACAACAACCGATGAGTCGACCTTAAGAGTTTTCTAGAGAAAGGTTCTATCGCATTCGATGGAACGATGAGCTGTACGAGATGTATGACGACATTGACATAGCTCAGCGAATTAAAAGACAGCGGCTACGGTGGCTAGGTCATGTTGCCCGGATGGACAAAAACACTCCAGCTCTCAAAGTATTCGACACAGTACCCGCCGGGGAAAGTAGAAGATGAGGAAGACCTCCTATCCGTTGGAAGGACCAAAGTACCTGGCTTCGCTGGGAATATTCAATTGGTTATAATCGCGTAAGCGGTGCCTACGCCAAACAAGAAGAAGAATGTGTTTGGTTAAATGGCTTTTTTATAGGTAAGAAAAATATTCGATTTTAGAATTTTTTTGATTTTATAAAATATACTAACGAGATAAATTTACTTTACTTCAAGTGTTTTTAATTGATATTACCTATTCTTTATTTGACCACGGAGCTTAGACTGCGTATCTTGCCCATAAATTAAAGACGCTTTGGGTTCACTTCAAGAATAAGAGATAAAGCCAAATTTTTGGCATGTAAATATCCACAGAAATATTAAACGTAACTAAAATCTGAAACAAGTGCAAATCCTTGACAAATCTGTCTTTTCGGGTATTTTTTAATGCTATTTTTGTTGCAAATGATGCTACTACGAGTGTCACAGTAATTTCTTACTGGGCATACTGAGGTAATTACGACATGACCAACGCTGCTTTTAGCCATCTGACCCCAATACAATTCCAGTTCCCTTTAAATAGATCATTATTTTTACATATTTATTACAAGTAATATTCTAACCTCGGCGAGCTCATTTTGTTTAGTCCTGTCGGTTTAGCACTCAGACTAGAAGCTTTTTACATTACTCTGAAATAACCTATTATTCCTTTCTTGGTACATTTTCCACGAGGTTTTGGTGATATTGGAGCCTGCAAAATAATCTGGTTGTCTGATCATCGGCCTTATGGGGACTGCTATAGGAGGTGTGCCTAACTCTTCCACTTGATAGAGACTGTTACAGTTTGTTCGACAAAAGAGAGCACAATCTGAGAATACCACAGTTCCTCTTGAAATCGTCTGTGCAATTTTAACATAGTCTCTATAAGTGTTAATACAAAATTATAATTTGTTCAAGAAGCTATGTCTATTTATTTTCATTAAACTACCTCTTATCTTCGATATATTCGACACATACAGTCCAAAGAATAAATAATGTGATTCATTTTTGAAATAAAAAAGTACTTGTATCATTTTTTATATCATTTAGCTATTTTTAGTAGCCAACCGAAATCCCGGAATCCTCATATTCAGTATTTGGTCCGTTCGGAAGTTTTTTAAGAGTTGTAGGGTCTTATATCGATTGGACAACCTAAGAGCGAAGCTCTGTCGAGTACCGAGTATCAAAAGTAGAAGAGTAAGATGTTTTTCCATTCACAAATTCGAAAGCATTTATTGTCATATTTTACCACTGATTAAATTAATCACAGCTGTCTTTTCTGCAATAAAACATATTTTCATGTAAAATCAATGCATTGATGTGTAATTCCCAACCGGTTAATAAAACATAAAGTAGAACACATCGTAATTTCGCATGCAAACTTGCAAGTGACAGGACGCAAGGTATTAAGAACAAAAGGAAGTCGAAGAGGAAATGTGGGATTGCTGAAGGAATACCTAGACCGAAACGCATCTGTGACAAGTGAGTGAATCGGCAAAAGGATGTACCAACGGAAGGAAGTGGCCGAGCATCAGACGAAATATCAGATAACCGAGAAGAATATGAATTAGAAATAAAAGAATTTATGCTCATGTGACATCTGAAGATATAAGTGGTTGAGTGCGCTCTTCTGCTATCTAAAATCAATTCGCATACAACTGCAGGGAGCAGCAATAACATGTGTAGATAGATGTAAATGTCCACCCACTCAAATGACAAACCGGCGTCCTTGCAATAAAAACAATATAAATACAAAGAGAAATTTTTTATGACTGTTTGATTAGTTTTCTTTACAGAGTTAGAGTCCTAAAAAGGAGTGAAGTATTCGCTTATAATTTTATGTATAATCTTCTCATAACCCCGTAATATGCAAAATAATACCATTGTCTAGAGAAATATGAGTACTCAGCCTTTGGGGGCGATATCCGCGCTTTTTTTGTACTTTCAACTTTTTTCCCGCTATTAACTCTTGTAACTTTTGTTATTATTTCCAATCTTAGATGCTTAAAACCGAGTTCATCATTCAGGGTTAAGTGTTTGATATGACGATATTATAAGAAAGATTATAAGAAATCATCAGATTTTGAACACTAGAGGCATCTAGGATAGCTTTTTGACATTATGAAAACCATCATACATCCAGAAAACAAAAGAAAAGCTATTATTATATTATATACCTATTCGAACGTTAATTAATTGAAATTTTATTTATAATTGAGAAAAGCACCTTATTAATCGACCTTGAGTTTATCTTGTTATTGGATGTTTCCTGTTGCTCAGCATGACATTTTACTCTTCCTGGTAATGATTTTGATTCGGTTCGGAGAAAATAAAACAATAGATAACACGGCAAATAAATTTGTATAGTAAGACCTAAAAGGTTATTCATTTCGAGGTTTCCTACATTGTTAAAGAAAAAACACAAAAACTTCGAATTTAATGGGGAATGTTTATTATTACTCAAAAGAGCATTCTTTGATATTTATTTTTTGAAGATTATTTCTTTCAATTTTTGTTCGCGGCTACGTCTCAGATGGTTTGTTGAAATCAAACGTCGCCGACATCACGAGTTTCAAGCATCAAATGGTCAATTATCATGTCACAGAAACGGTCAACGGCACGATTTTTGAAGAAATATGGACCGATGATTCCATCGCCACAAAACACACCAAGCAGTTGTTTTTCCTGGATTAACTGGCAGCTCATAAATCTCATCAGATTTCTTTTCGTCCCAAAAGAGGTAATTCGGGTTATTTAAGAACCCCACGAAAAATGCTCCAAACCGTTCGATACGTCAGTCCGATTTGCTGCAAACGTCTTCACTGCGTGCTGGACGTGGTTTATTCGATCGAATATTATCTAGTAATGAATGCTGGGTCTCAAGATGGATGATGGTGTTGCGAGGATTTGTAAACGTTGTTTTCATGTTGAAATGCCAAATACTAAACAAAAATATCATGGCAGCTTGCACGACTCACGCGAGATAATATTGAAAAAGTACCTCTACTCATAAAAGAGATACTGTCTAAAAACTTTTTTATTTCTTTTATAATTTTAATCCATTTAAACATTGCAACACAATTATCAAAACAAACAGGTTTAAGAAATGTGCCAGTCGAAGAAATTTTTTCAAAAAGGCTGCCACTTATCTGAAAGTTTTTAGGTATAAAAATCTAACATTTTGTAACTTTACAATATGAGTATCAAAATTATAAGACTAGAAATGGTTTTCTTTTTAGAAGGGAAATCAAAGCAAAACATTTTTGAAAATAGTTAAAAATATTTAATTGATGAAGTTAATGCAGAAATTTCAATAAGTAAAATTATTGAATCCGTTTCGATCGAAAAACTTGACAATTCGATTGAAAATTATGAAACAGTTGAACTTACTTGCCGACTCGATAAAATACATTCCGTGACTAAGAGGAGGTGTTAATTTCGAAATCGTTGAAACCGCAAAATCGAAATTATTCTTTGAAATCTATCCATTGATGAGTGAACTGCGGAAATTGACAAAAATGGAGCATTTGTGTGTATTTATGTAAAAAATAGCTGAGAACACATTAAGTTATGTTTTGAATGTGTGATTTTGAGATAAGAAGCAAAAATACACCAACAAAAATCAATTTGAAGTACTAGTGGATATAATGAAATTGAACCCAGACATAGCTAAAGGATTTTCTCAAAGACCACCCGCGGAAATAAATGCTTTTTGGGAGGACACTTCATATATGTATCTATCATAAAGAAACATCACGCGTTTATATTATCGGTTAATATACTATTCATTTACAGGTTTGGACTTTAAATTTGCAGTTAAAATGAAATTGGTTAAAAATATAAAGCAAATTTTTGGAACAGGACCAAGTAAATTTCTCTCGAAGAGGATATCAGTGCTACACTTTCCCTTATTACATCAGTAGAGGGATTGAAAGGTATACAAGGTTTTGGAACATCAACAAACATTTCAGATGACATCCCTAGTATCAGTGAGACGACACCGACTGACGACATTTTTATTGTCTGACCAGCAAATGGTGATACTGACCATCTGACCCACTGTACACCGCACAAGAAACAGAAAATAAACAAAATGAGTCTACTTGAGGAGCAAAGAAATATCCAAGATAAGACGGAGGACAATCTTTCAAAAGTTCTAAACACGCTTATGAAGCAACAGAGCGAATCTGCACAGTCTGAAACAAACTCTATGAAATTCAAAAAGATAAATTTAGAATTTGAACTACAACATATAAATAAGCTATAATTGATTAAAAATTTTTGTTTATTTAAATAATTTTAATATGAATACATACTATGAACTTATATTTAAAAAAATCTAAAAAACTATCTATCTAATCTATCTATAATTCTATTTGCTTCGTCTTTGGGCATATCATCTATATCATTCTCATCTTCGTTGGAATCCGCATTTTTGATTGTGTTCAGGATTAACTAATGTATGTGTTGAGCTACCAAACTTTTTTGATAGCTTCGAATTGCGATATAAACAACGACGATATATATTTACAAAATATTTATTAATATAAATATATATAAAACAACAAATAGAAAGTTACGTGGCTGGTGGTTTACCAGGTGATTGCGAATATAAGAAAAACGAACTAGAAACAAATGTGTGCGCAGGTATCGAATGTAACAAGCGAACTAATAACTAAGATGCTAGGCTTAGGCAAAGCTAAGCTTAATTGTTCTTACATGTATGTATGTATAAACATATAAGGATAAAGGGAAATGAAGAATTAGAATAACGAGTAATGCTGTGGTGGATAAGCAAAATAAGAGTTACCAGATAACAATTAATATTAAATATTTTCAATGTTTTCTCACCACAGGAATATATGTGTGCGTATTAGTTTAGTTAACTTAAGTATAAATAATAACTTAAGATTAATGGTAGTTCCATTGTGAAAGGAGCTGCTCCGAACAGTATGTTTTCACTTTAATTAAAATGCAAACGAATATTATGCAATGAGCAGCATAAATTAACAATACGCGATGATTTGTATGGTACGTAATGTAGTCCTCGTTCCCTACAAAGACAACGAAATACCGATTTATTTTATCTATTATTTTCTCAATAACAATTCGACTTTTAGCATCATATGTGTTGAGTTTTCTTTTTCGGACGCAAGTTATTGGTTCCCTAAACGGTTATGAACCACGGTTGAGGAGGGTAGCCTTTGTCACCTTTAGAAAATATATATTCGATTAGTACATTCGTATAAATTGATAGCATTTTTAGCAAATTATTCTTACCTGGTATTAAATATGCATGTCCACTCCGATAATTTGATGCTCTAAAGATTTTCAAATCACTCATATCTTATATGTGAGAATCATGACTTCTTCTTCTTCTTTACTGGCGGTCGAGCCGAGTGTAAACTCGTTCGGCCGTCTGTTGTGATTGCAGCTTTTCAACGTCGAACCTTCCTTCTGTTTGTTGACATGGGTTTTTTGATGCACAGAGGCGAGTGCGTATCACGTATAGCTGCAACAAGATAGTGGTCCAGTCGATGTTAAGACCTCGCAGCGAACGCACGACTAAAACACCGGAAGTGTCTTTCATCTATCACAACATGATCGAATATGGCGGTCAGTGTTTAGTTAAACACATTGTGACAGAAAGGTACCCGGATATTGTAAATAAAACGAAAAATTTTTAATTATGTATCTATATTTATTTTGTTGTCTTCAAAGTAATCCTCACCATATGAAATATACTTTTGCCAACGATTTCGAAAAAACAATGAGCATCTACTTGATTTTGAAGCGATTTTGGGGTGTTTTTTTTGTTTTCGGGTAGTTTTTCCTCTCTATTTCGATAATTGTTTACTCGTTTGAAAGCCAAATTCATAAAGCCATGTCTCATCGGCACTTATAATGGTCTCCATAAATGTGGGATAGTAATTCGCACGATTAAGCATGTCCAAAGAGATCTATTTACGGTACTCTTTTTGAAAAAAAAAAATTGGCTTTTGCGGGGCGAGTCGAGCAAGAACGCTTTTCTTACTCAAAATATCCACTAAAATCATTTAAACGGTTTCGTGAGAGATGTCGAGCTCATTTGCCATCTTTCCATTGCTTGCTTGATGATTTTCGAGCACCACATCATTCACCTATTTGTTAATGGCATGAAATTTGGTTCTAGTGCAACAAACACGCAACATCGTAGAGCTCATTACTTTTGGCAAAAGAAATTGCCGGCAAGACCGCACGTAGGCTCTCTTTGCCTTCATTCTGGATAAAGCGTTATAGATTTTGTGTGCTTAACCGGAAGTATATGGCAGATCCCTTTTAATTTGAAGGTGCGAATTTAGTATTTCAGCCAAATATTTAAATTATAGCTGTGAAGCAATCGTTCTTCAACTTTCCTGATGCTCATAAGCAATACTTGTGTTTAGTACCATTTATGCACTGATTGCATATTTTCCGAAATGCATTCAATTGTTGGGTCTCTGCTTATACTATTTATAAGTTTCACGTCTGCTGGTTATTGTCTTCTTAGCACCCAGTCATACAACGGGCTCCATAAAAGGGGCATAAAACTCATCTTTGTGAAACTTCACTCGACGTATCTCTTAGAGTCCTGGTCACGCCTAGCCTTCTGTTTTTTTTTTTTTTTTTTTTAAGTTGCTTATTATAGCTAACGTTTATGGGGTGTTGACGAGCTTTGATAATGTGTGCACATTTTGCTGAGTTGATCACACATCCTGGACTCGATGGCTAAATTCTCTTACCACATTTCTATCTTTTGCGACAAAATTAAAGTAAAACACTGTCCATAGAGTTTTTTTGGATGAATTGTGGAATTTCATCCAATCGTCTTTTTTTCTTGTATAATAGAAACAATTAATTACGATAAAAAAAAACATTGATGAAAAATATACCATCTATGCGAGAAAATTTAAAAGAATTACGGTAGATCTTTCTTATTCACCAGATTTAGTTCCAAACACCTCTTTTTCAAACTCAAAAAGTGAAACGCTAATTAAAGGTTTCGCTCAAATGGGGAGGTCCAAATATTTCGAAGCTTAATTTCATCAAATCGGTATCAATTTATTGCATACCGATTCAACAAATGCATTATTATTTATTTATAATGATTGCGAAATTTAGCTGAAAACACAAAGCCACAAATTGATTCAAAAGCGTATTATCTCATTTTTACGCCGACGACTTTTCGACCCATATGCATAGACCAAGCGCACAATCAATAACTGCCAAAACATATAAAAATAATATAATTTGTATACGTATTTGTTGTATTACACCCTCTTTGCACTGGCTGCCGTCACAGTTATTGATTTCATATCTTCCGTTGATTTTCCTTGATTTTATGACTGCCTGTCAGCTGTTTATGCCCAAGTACATATGTACCAATGCGCGGAGAGGCCGAAGAGATGTGCGCCCGCCAATTCCTAAAACATGCCAAAAACTTATTAAGAAACATAAATGTGTTTTTTTATGCGACGTCACTCCACTTCTGACTTCGCACGTTGGCAGCTGTCAGCAGTCAGACAATTGCACGAAAATATGCTTTTTAATATGCAACAGAACGAACACATGCCACGAACATACATACAACAAATAAGTACACGAACACACTTGAGGGCGATAGTTCGTATATACATATGTGTATGTGTGTGTGGGTGTGCGAAAGCTTGCGAAATATGCGTTTGGTGTATTGGCATGTATTAATCCCCGGCGGGCAATAGCGCCGACATGAGCCGCCTACCGAAAGTATGCACAAATGTCAAGAGCTCACGTAGCACGTCAAAGGCCGTCAAAGAAAATGCTACGCATACAACAAACACCTCCTACAACAATTTGCCAAATATTATATAATACAAAATAAGCGAGACTTTTGCAAGCACAGCACAGTACAGTCTGACTGCCGAGCGATTGCTCAGGGACTTGCAACACAACGCCGCCTTACGTCATAAAATCGACGTAATGAACGTAAATGCGTGTGTAAAGAGGTGGAATTATGAGACTTATTGGCATGCTTGAAGTTGACCGCATTTTAATTTGTGTGTGGGTGTTGTCGATGTTTGAGGGCCGTAAAAAAAGTTACGGAATTCTTCCGATTGCGTGGCTTTAAGTAAGCAAGTGTAGCAAGCATGGCATTTTTCGTTAATTTCGCTGCTCGGAGAAGTTGATAAACCAGTCAATTCAAAAATGAAAAGTTACACTCACTTACCACTCACACGCTACCAAATAGGCAGCCGATTGGACTTCCACGAGGGGCACATGGAGGCATTATTAGCATATTATTGAGTTCACCTAAGCTATATCAGCTGTTTCTTCTTTCTGGGGCGAATTGAATGTACGAATTCTTCTTCGTAATTGGCTTAGACACCGCTTACGCGATTATAGCCGAATTAACAACAGCGCGCCAGTCGTTTCTTCTTTTCGCTACGTGGCGCCAATTGTATATTTCAAACGTAGCCAGGTCCTTCTCCACCTGGTTCTTCCAACGGAGTGGAGGTCTTCCTCTGCTTCCCCCCGGTGGGTACTGCGTCGAATACTTTCAGAGCTGGAATGTTTTCGTCCATTCGGTTGACATGACCTAGCCGCTGTTTTTTATTCGCTGAACTATGTCAATGTCGTCGTATATCTCGTACAGCCCATCCTTCCATCGAATGCGATATTCGCCGTGGCCAACGCGCAAAGGACCATAAATCTTACGCAGAACTTTTCTCTCAAAAACTCGCAACGTCGACTCATCAGATGTTGTCGTCGTCCATGCTTATTATATGGGGAATATAGCAAGATGGGAATAATGAGTGGTTTTTGTTCTTCGAGAGAGGATTTGCTTCTCAATTGCCTACTCAGTCCGAAGTAGCACGTGTTGGCAAGAGTTATCCTGCGTTGGATTTCCAGGCTGACATTGTTGGTGGTGTTTACGCTGGTTCCAAGATAGACGAAATTATCTACGACTTCAAAGTTATAACTGTCAACAGTGACGTGAGAGCCAAGTCGCGAGTGCGACGACTGTTTGTTTGATGACAGGAGACTTTTCGTCTTGCCCTCGTTCACTACCAGACCCATTTGCTTTGCTTCCTTGTCCAGCCTGGAGAAGCACAACTAACGGCGCGGATGTTGAGGCCAATAGTATCAATATCATCGGCATACGCCAGCAGCTGTACAGTCTTATAAAGGATTGTACCTGCTCGGTTAAGTTTTGCAACTCGAATTATTTTCTCTAGAAGCAGGTTGAAGAAGTCGCCCGATAGGGAGTCGCCTTGTCTGAAAACTCATGTGTGTGTCGATTCTGCTTTCACGGGTCTTCTTTAAGATTTGGCGCATGGTAAATATCTGATCGGTTGTTGATTTTCCAGGTCTAAAGCCACACTGATAAAGTCCAGTCAGTTTGTTGACGGCGGGTTTTAACCTTTCACACAATACGCTCGATAGAACCTTGTACGCGATGTTGAGGAGGCCAATCGTTGGGTATGCTTTCGTCCAACGATATTTTACAAAGAAGCTGATGCATGCTCCCTATCATTTCTTCGCCGCCGTGTTTGAACGGCCCCCGTCGCTTTGTTTTTCTTCAGGCAGGTAATTGCTATTCGAACTTCTTCATGGTCGGGAATGGAACGTCTGCTCCATCGTCATCGGTTGGGGAATCGGGTTCGCCTTCTCCTGGCGTTGTTCGTTCACTGCCATTCAGCAGGCTAGAGAAGTGTTCCTTCCATTATTTATATATGCTCTGGGCATCGGTGACTAGATCACCATTGGGGGGGGGTTCTACAAGAGTATGCTCCGGTCTTCTAAGCCGCCGCATTTTTTCGTATAATTTTCGAGCATCATCAAAAGGGGGTCTCTCAACCGAGGCTGGTTGTTACTATTCATTGGGGGTGTTTTTTTTACTTGGCGGGTCCCAAAACCAGCGCACAACCCTAAGTAGGGGATATTTCGACTTCTCACTTTAGCTCGCCTTCAAACGGATGTTTTTAGGCTACCCAGAGGATACTTGGTCAAAGACCGGAAGTCGTAAGCTGCTTGAGTCATATGTAAAAGAATCGTTACTGGCCACTCCCAAGTGATTGACGATCAGAGAACTTTGCTCACTTACGTGAACGCCCACTAATACGGATGTATAAACTGATGTTGAGCAACACCAATAGCTCTGACAGGATCGATACCAAACGAGGCTTACGACAAGGAGACTATCTTTCGTTCGACTTCTTCAACCTACTTCTGGAGAAGATAATTCCATCTGGGGAACTAAACAGAAAAGGTACCATCTACTATGACATTGTACAGTTGCTGGCGTGTGCTGATGATATTGATATCATTGGCCTTAACAACCGCATGGTTAGTTCTACTTTCTCCAGAATTGATAGTGTAGTGAAGCAACTGGGTCTGTTGGTGAACGAGGGAAACATGAAAGCTCTCCAACCACCAAACAAATAGTCGTCGCACTCTGGACTAGGCACCCACGTCACTGTTGACAGTCGTAACTTCGAAGTTGTAGATAATTTCGTCTATCTTGCCAACACGTGCTACTTTGAATTGAGTAGGCAATTGAAAAGTAAAGCCTTCTCTCGACGAACAAAATCAAAGCTCTATAAGTCACTCATTATTCCCGTCCTGCTATATGGCGCAGAGGCATGGACGATGACATCTTTGACATTCCTGCCTGTCAAACGATCGTAGGGCGATGGAGCTGGCGGAAGAGGTTGACGATTCGACATTCTGCACAATGAATGACGAAGCCCACACGAGAGTTTCTGTTGACAACCGCACCTTCGTTAACAAAGCTAACTGGTTCGGCTTCACAAAACTTACTGAGAGCACCTTCAACGCTCTATCCGTTCCCACAGACGTATCTGTTGGCGAACGTCGACTCCGCAGGGTGAACGCAACAGCTACCGCTCGCTTCATCCCGTCTGGAAGAATAGCGGAAATCCGCAAGAATTTCCCAGCCGAAGCAGCCATTTTAGCTAACGAACGCGACACCTTACGCCATGTCGATCCCGGGGATCCCCGAATAAGGGACCTCAATTCGGAGATTCTGCGATTGGTAATCCAACAAAAGCGTGTGAAATGTATACACCACCTAAAGTCCTGCAACCTCCCCACCGGTGTGAGTAAGCTTGAAGCTACTGTCAAAGCTTTGCCTAACCCGAAGAGACTTGACGACCGAGTTGAAGTTCAATTCAATGGTCATGCCTCTTCGGATCCGAAAAAGTGCGCGAGCTATTTTAGCCGACAATTCACACATCACCCTTCGGTAGACAAAACCATGCGATGTGTTAACCGACGGCTGCGCAAAATGCCAAACGACTGCGCGCCACTTACTTTTACCGATGAGGAGGTTCAGAATGTCAATAAATCAAAATCCTCTATATCCATTGGCCCTGATGGAATTAACATGCTAATGCTAAAGTATCTATACTTGACGGGAGTAAGTTATCTCACTAAGGTCCTCAACATGTTGCTGACCTCTCTTCAAATACCCGATGTGTGGAAAGTCGGAAGAGTGGTCCCACTACTGAAACCTGGAAATCCCGCCAACAAAGGGGAGTTCTATCGTCCGATAACTCTCTTCTCCCCAGTAGTGAAAACACTTGAGGTCTTGCTACTCCCGACCTTCACTCACCATCTGACCCTTGCCAGCCAACAGCATGGATTCCGAAAAATGCGCAGCACCACCTCTGCACTTAGCGTCATAAAGACTCAGATTGTTAGTGTGGGAGAACGATTCTCATAGCGTTGGACTTGTCAAAAGCTTTTGACACAGTTAACCACATAATGCTACTGCAGGACATCGAGAAAACTACGCTTCCTCCAGGGCTGGAGAGGTGGACGATAAACTACCTGAGCGGTCGACAATCATCCGTACTATTTCTATTATTAAAATCTAAACTGAGAAGAATTAAACAGGGGGTTCCGCAGGGTGGTATCCTCTTTCCGCTACTGTTTAACTTCTCCATCTCGAAACTCCCGCAGCCACTAGAGGGAGTCTCCACAACTTCATACGAGGGGATACCTCTTGATGTCTCCCATCGAACATATACATAGTGAGACGCTTATGCTCCCAGTTAAGAAGCATATTGAACTCCTCTCCAAGCAGTTCCTGAGCGGATGTTTTCGTAGAAATGATCTTAGCAGCCACCTGCTTGGAGCGGATCCGCCTCGACGACATCGAACATTACGCCGACCGGACTTCGGACGGATCTAATTTCCGACAGGTACTGACCGTCATTCACAATGCAGCCGCCAACACTTTCACCGATTTCCTTCCAGTGAATGGCGTTCTTGGAGTCAAATCACCACCCATTGCAGACGAGGAACTCGAGTTGCCGCGATAAACGCGAGTGACCTTAGCGCAGCTTCGTTCTATATACTGTAGCAGGTTAAACTCCTATTGTCCAGAATAGACGCCGATTTATCCCATATACTTGTATGTCCTGCATGCAATGAGTCTATAACCGTGTATAACCGCATGTGTAATGTGGGATTATAAACGTGTATTTCTCAGAAGTGCGTGCGGTTGAGGTCACTAGCCGCGATACACTGCTTTGTTAAAGCAGGTAGATTTTTCGATACAAACATTTTCGGTGTACAGGTACACGAATGCGTGGCTGGGTAATGAGCCAGTTAGGGGGTTTTATAATATACAATAAGTGCAGCATCGCACTATTCAGGAGTCCTAGGCCACCAATGGTGTGGCTCGGGGTCTTCCTGGAGGTTTCAGGGTGTTCACGGAGGAGTCAAGGCTACAAATAGTGGTGAACGATCCGAGCTACGACTGTGTAGTTCTGAGTTTGTCATAACTGGGTATATGTATAACTCAGAGTTCTGTAGATTGATTGTCGATTGCCTGCATTGCAAATCTAAAGAACCTCTGGTTGAGCTACTGCTGCTTGCGAGTGGTGCCCCATTTATCCTCGGAATGGGGGCAAATGCCTCATCTTCGATGTGGTTTAGTAAGGTATCCCGGAATACGCCTGGGTATCAGAGCCCCTATATGAATAGCGGCTAATAGTCTCCACGTTTTATATGAGCCAAGTGAGTGGTTTACATTTGATGGACCTAGAGGTGTGAGCGACTTTGAAGTGTCCTTCACAAGTAATGCAATAGGACGTCCGACATTAGGTGGGAGATTAAAGAAAAGTGGAGATTGAGTGATCTAATTTGATCCAATTTGTTACTCCCAAAATTAGGAAGTTCTTGGCATGACTTTAACTAACCAGCTTGCAGTTGAATTGCACTTCATATACACACATTCTCATAGGATCATAATGTTCACATTTGGAGTTGAGCTTAAGGTTTGAGCATTGATTTTAGTACGTGAAATCTTCACTAACAAAATTTCTTGCATTACCATGTATCAGTGAAGTTTAGAGGGAATAATTAGGGGCATTCTCTTGCTCTTGCAAGATTGCAGATTGCAAAAATACTATACCGAAATATAGAAGAGCACGAGAACACCCATTGCAGAATCTAGTGATATATGAACGGATGATTCAGTCAATTTATTGTGAATGACTATTACGCAAAACTTTTGTGAATGTTTATTGTGCATGACTCGTTTAACGAATATTGTGATTGAAAAAATAACAAAACAAAACAAATTGCGAAAGATTAACGAATCTATTTTTTAAAAATGCCACAAACTTCTGAGAAACAAAAACTTGTTCATTTTATAATTGAAGAAGCTGCTTCTAATATATTACTACATCTGGATGGTAATTGTTTATTTCAATTTTTTAAGCTTTAAAAAATCAAAAATTTGAACTTTTTAGACGACAATAGCTATTGGAAAACTATGGATGAATTGGATGAAAGTCTTACAATTATCTTATCGAACCATCGCGGAAATTATCAAACTGGGCCTAAGTGTTTGGAATGGAGGACTAATGTTCTTGACTATTTAGACGAAGGACATTACCAATAAATGCTCCGAGTCTCAAGAGATCAATTTGCGTTGCTATTGTCCTTGATCAAAGATAGTGCACAGTTTAACAACGCTCAACCCATTAGGCAATTTCCAGTAGAAATGCAGTTAGCTATAACCTTATATCGTTTGGGTTCATCGGGTGAAAGTGCAGCGATTCGGAAAGTAGCTACACTGTTTGGTGTAGGAGATGGTGAAACGCTTTACAAGATTACAAAGAGAGTATTTTCGTCAATTTTGGAGTTAAAATCTAGATTTATCACTTGGCCTGATACCAATGAAAGACAAAATATCGTTAAAACAACGTACAATGAGCTGCCGCATTGCTTAGGGTATATTGATGGTACTGAATTGAAACTTGCAGAAGCACCAGTTGTTACCCATTCGGCTTATTTTTCAAAAAGCCGAATCTATTCCATAAAGGCACAAGTTGTATGCGATTAACAGTTAAGGATTCGGCATGTAGTAGCGGGACACTTTGGTAGTGTACACGATGCTCGCATGTTTCGTACTAGTGCTCTCTCCACTCAGGAAGGCTCACTTTTTTCTTCTTCTCAATGGCTAGCAGAAGATTCTGCTTATCCATTGCTGACCACTCTTATCACGCCATTTCGAACAAATTCACAACAAATGGACTATTCAAAGCGTAAAGCATTCAACTTGCGTCATAGCACATATCGCGTGAGGATTGAACATTGCTTGGGATTCTAAAAGAACGCTTTGGCAGCCTCAAAGAATTAAGAATAGGTATTCAGGACGAACAAAGTCATATTCTATGTTCCAACTGGATTATTGTTTGCTGTATATTGCATAACATCTTCCGAGCTACTTCTAACGATATTGAATACGTAGAAAATATAGTTGTCGATAACGACGAAGAATCAGATGAATTTCCTTCACATGAAAATGGCCGCCGAATAACTGATGCAAAAGCCAAGCGCATATCTTTGTACACAATAATGTTTGGTGATCAATAAAAGGTATACCAACTCTATTTTTGATATAACTATTTATATAAATTCATACTTACGAAACCTAAAGAAATAATCTAACTGCCATGAATAATCATAAATAAATACAAATGTTATTTTGTATTTTAATTGTTCATAATTGTTTCATATTTTTTTCAATTTCATGCATAGCCACTCTTTCTTTCATTTCTAATTCTAATATTTTGATTTTTTCCTCAGTTTCTATTTTTTTCAACTCTATGTCTAATTTTTTTGACTCAATTCTAACTTTTTTTCTTGAATTTTCTTTCCCTCCTCGAATTTATATTTTTCAAATTCCAGTTTTTTCGCTTCCATAGCAATTTTTTCTGCTTGGATAGCCGCCAATTGTCCAACGGATGATTTCGGAGGGCGAGTTGTTGACCGTTGGTATGTTGATACCGGTGTGGAGATCGGTGCGATCGAAGATGCGGCATTTGATGGCGCAGCAAGTACACATTCTTCTTCCAAGAATTCTGCTTCGAATTCTGGTGCAGGACTAACTGGACATAACAGAGGCGAAGGAAGGTTGCTTTCAACCAGTAACGGTTGCATGGCCGGCACCCGTTTTTCAAATATTTCTCTCAGCTGGTCGTAGTACGAACACATTTTAGCAATTTTTGCTGAAATTAATAAAAAAAATGTTTTATTTACAATAAATTTAAAATATCTGTATAATACTAACCTTCGATGGTACTGCCGTCAGCTTCATCTTGTAGTCCTGCACCCGTTGACGCGAGCCAGTCATTGGCTTTACGGTACTGCGCCTTCAAATGTCGGACCTTCCACCGCACCAGATCCCATGAGACATCCAACTGCGAGTTACGTAAAAATCGTTTATAAAACAATTGCGCAGTTGGAGCCTGAAATAATAGAAAACCGAATTAAATAAAAAATTTAAAAAATAACGTATCAACTTACCTCAAATTCCGGCTCTTCCATTAAAAATTCTATTATAGAGTGCACCTCACTCTCCTTCCACTTCTTGTTTGGCTGCTGCCTTTTCTTCTTTGCTGGGGGCGCAACTTCGCTATTCATATTTGTGGAAAACTGTAAAAAATTTTCAGAAATTAAAAAGAACTTTTAAAATCTATTTAAAACTTATCTTTCTCAACAATTTAACGACGTAATATGTCTTTATGTAAAATGGCAACTACAACAGGGTTGCAATTTTATTTTTAAGTGACATTGCACGCAAATAAAAATGGGTTTTGGTCTGACATATCTCACAGCCCTTGCAAATATTTTTCTGCGTGTGTTCGTTGTTGTGCCGTTGTAAATCTGCAATGCTTGCACCGTGCAGCGAGATTTGCAAGAGCAAGAGAATACCCCTATTGTACTACCAAATCGAAGTTCATGTTCAATCCATGTGGGAATATAGATCGGTGGCAACTCCGCCAACGAAGACGGGTAGGTGGGAAAGACAATGAGAACAAAAGCTAGAGTCAGTCGTTAAACTGATGTCGTCAGTGGAAAGTGTTTCTTCGGTATTTTATTTAATCTTGTATTTTCGGCATTTTGTGAAATCAAATTTAAATCGCACTGCACTTTAATTTAATATAATATTTTCAATACCATTGCGAGCTTAATTTTTATACAAAACATAATTAAAACTGTAATCAAAAAACTATAATTAACAAACTTCAATTTGAATAATAGTTAAACAATAAAGTGCAATTTTGGAACTGTGTGTAATTCTGTTTATTTAAATTGGAAGCGTGTTGTGGTGGCAAATCCCACATCCATTAAAATCTTGTTTACATTTTGTGAGGATTACAGAAGTTGTCTTGCCGCGGCTGCGACTGCTACTGCTGATTTTATTGGAATTATACAGTTTAATATAATTTCATTTAAATAGTCTAAATTGATTACAAAAGTAAATATTTCATATGCATAACTTAAGGGGCGTGACTGTATTATGGAGATTAAATAAAGTCATTAATTGTTTCCTACTTTCAGGCGATTTCCATTGACTCTTGACCTTGCACTCCCCTTTAATGGTTTTAACGGGACGATCACAATTGTGGCAATAGCTCATGATCCATTTCTGCTGGGTGCGGCTCATCATACTCAGCAAGAGAAATGCCGCTACCACTAGTCAAGGATTAAGCCCAAAGCCGATAGTACATAGTTCCAGTCAGACATGATGTGTGCTGTCTCAGCTCACTGAAATTCACCCAATTCATAAACATGATAAAATATGGTAATGGCACATGCAATGGACTCTGGTGATGTGATGTAAGACGATGTTCAAAGAGAAGTAACTCATACGAAAGTTGTTGGAAAGAAGTTTGGGAATAAAATGTAAATCCATGTGAATATTTTACGATTACATTGCTTAAATTGCAATATGAAGCTATTGTGATAATATAAAACTTATATTTTTGCGGATTTATTCACGAAGTAAACTAGGAACCACAAAACACTCTATAAACAGATAATGTTGGTATATAATATTTTTGAGTGCTAACTAATTTGTGACATAACTTCGAAAAGAAAAATACACTACGCAATAAGCGAAACGGGGAAAATGCTTTAAATAGACAGGACGACAATAAATGAATTATCGAAGACCATTGACTATTTGCATTTTCAATTTCAATAATATAAGAATAAAAGTCCACAATTTACTTGCATCAAACAGGAGGATTTTTGGTTAAAACCTCGGAAGAGAATAACCGTTTATGTGCGTTGCGTTGCGTGAACAATTTTCAATGAATGGAAGTTGAAAGTACAGAAGATAAAGTGGTTGTGTTCCCACATTTTGAGGAGTTAATTTCAACGCGAAAGCTGAATCCTGAAAATCATGAATCTTTAATTGTTTTATTTTTACTTGTTTTGTTTTATTAATCGACATCTTACTCCATCTCAATTTAGTAACTTTAATAGCGTTCGTGGTGGGAGAAGGACGATGTGACCGAAGATGTCTTATATGAGCGCTTGGAGTGCAACTATGAGAGCATACGAAAGTTTTCAAGCCGTGCGGACGTGTTTTGGAATTCGCTCCGCGAACTATTAATAATAAACATTAATAAATAGTGTACAGAACAAATAGATAAAAACAACAAAATCGGAAGTCGAGATTTGCCTTACTGAGCAAAGAGCTTAACGGCGATGCCGAGGGTACCATCACAGTCGTGTATGCCAAAACCTCTCCAATCTACTTGCGTAAGCGGAGCTCAAATGCTCTTGTTGCTAAATTGAGTGTTGTACTAGGTACTAATAATTTTCATGCACTATGCCTTTGAAAAAAGGGAAATATGTTGACCAAGTCCAACACTGAAAAAAAGGTATGGAAATTGTTAAATTTCTGTCGAATAAAAACAAGAACTATTATTCTTATCAACTGAGGAATTCTAAGGGCCTAGTTGTTGTAATTAAGGGTATAGCTTTCGCCGTAGACTCTAGTGAAGTAAAAAAAGCATTGGAAGAGTGAGGTTTTGGTATTAAAACTGTTGTAAATATATTTAAAACAGAACAAAGTACCACAGCCAGTGTTTAAAATTGAATTGCTGCCGAACTTAAATCAACTTAAGAAAAATGAAACACATCCAATATATAATTTGAAATATTTGCTGCATCGAAGATTAACTGTTGAAGAACCACATAAGAGACACGGTCCGGTACAATGTACTAACTGCCAAGAATATGGGCATACCAATTCATATTGTACTCTACGCAGTGTTTGTGCGGTATGTGGTGATTTACATCCCACTTCGAAATGCCCCCTTAAGAAAGACGAATTAAATAAAAAATGCAGCAATTGCGGAGGAAATCATACTGCTAACTACAGAGGTGGCCCTGTATACAAAGATTTGAAATCGAAGTTGTCACAGGGCATTCAAGCACGTCGTAACCAAATAATACAAACACCCCGTAATGAAATTATAGCAACCTCAGAAAAAGTTCAAGTCTTATTACTTCCAACGCTAATAATATGCTAGGAAGCTATGCAAATGTGGTGAAAGTCAACACTGGACAAATGCAACTGCCGCAAAATCTTCTAAATGGAGGTTTTGAAACTATGATTCTAAATCTTACACGGTTGTATGACGCAATTTATGTCCACCATGCAAAACATGCCTGTCTGTCTTTGATAGGGTGGTGCCATCCTAGCAGTTCCTAGCACATTTCATTCTCATTTAATATGGATTTGTTATGATAATCTATTCTGGAATTCTGTATTTGAATCAATCACTCTCTGCTAATTGTTGGTTTCTACATTCCTCTTAATAGTCCTCTTGAGTCTTCTCACGAGTTATATCTCATTGATAGCCTGCTTAGTCTCACTCTGATTTAAATTAACACTTATTTAAATAGCTTTGATCGATTTCTTGACTTAGCCTTTCTCGGCGATAATTTAAGCTTTATGTTCCTTGATGGTTTTTCTTCCATTACTCCAGCTACCCTTCATCATTCTCCTTGAAAATTCTCTTTGGCGAAAGCTCATGTCTCCTTAGTACAATCTCAACCTTACAAAAAACTGTTTATTAATTTGGATAAATTTCTCTATACAAGTAAAAGGTTTATTGACAACATTAAGTCGAACCCTAAGTCTTTTGGGAACTTTGTAAAACGTAAAGTCATTCCTTCCGCTTTAAGCAGGGGTGATAATTCGGCATGCACTCGTGGTGAAATTTTCAACCTTTTTTGCTGAATTCTTAAAATCAAATCCTGACTTTGTTTGTCCTCTCAAGCTTCTCTTCAATAAGTCTCTGTCATTTGGTAACTTTATTTCAGTCTGGAAATTGATATTCATTACTCCCATCATTAAAGCTGGTAGAATGAAGTAGTCTGTTTGAATTGTAATATCAAAGTGTTAAACTCAAAAAAAAAAAAAATCTTTAAGTTTCTACCGCTGGTGGGGGAAAAATAAAGACTTACTTCAGCTGAGAAATATTTCATTCTAATTTTATTTTGACATTTTCATTGCTTATATACTATTTTAGGAAACTTTTTCAGCTAAATCTGCCTGGGCATCCAGAATTTTTTTTCTGTTTCAGCATCACTTGAAATTGTTCGGAAAGCACTGATAACTCTTAGTGCCGACAGCCTGTGCACTGTTTTTATTTGTCTGGCATATGATTTAATGCCTAGGGCCTGGATCCATGGAGCCGCATATAACATAACCGATCTCATTACCTTTGCGAGTAAAAACCTTCGGTTGGAACGCACGCAGCCTTTATTTGCTATCATTTTTGATAAGGCATTCAGGATTGAGAGATATTCTTTCTTCCTTGATTATGTTTGCCCATTTTGCTGAGTTAAAGGCATTCTTCATATCCAGGGTATTTTTTTTGTTCCGGATTTCCATCGCTTGCCATTTACTGCGCATTTCGCAGTATCAACGACATCGTATAGTGCGTCAATGACGGACCTCTTTTTCATAAAGCCGTTTTGTCTTTCTGATAATCCGGCGGCTTTCTGGATTGCTAACTCCAAGCGGTTTCTTACTATGCTTTCATATATCTTGCCAATAGTAGCATGCACAGAGTCGATATGATGATGGTTCCTCCGGAAGCTTTTGTGGTTTAGGAAGTAGAACCAATCGCTGGACTTTCCATGGGTTGGGAAATGTCCCTTTTTTAGCACGCATTGTACATTTTTACGAACAATTTTGGCCTCAGAGTCATGGCTTCTTTTGGTGCTCTGTTTGGGATGCCATCTAATCCAGTTGCTTTGCTGCTTTTAATTTTTCCGGCTATGGCCAATATTTCTTCTTCACTAACTAGCAGTGGTGACTCTTCGACTTCGGTTAGAGGCTTAGCATAAGAAATAAGGTCGTGTTTTGGAAACAAAGTTTCGACGACATTTCTCATAAAGGGTGCGCTTTTGGGTTGTTGTGCCTTAATTTTGAATTTTTACACACAGATTTTATATGCTGTTTCTCAGGGGTCTTCGTTTGCTTCCTCACAGAGTTTTTCAAAACACTGCGGCCAATGGCTGACTTCAGAAGATTCTTTTGATTTTTTAATACTTTCCTAGGACTGCTTTCAGTTTCTTTATTCTCAATGAGCCTACTAAGGGCGCCGTTGGTGAACATGAGATTGATTATGGACCTTTTGCTTTCTTTTGGAAAAATATTTTTCATTCCGCTATTCAAGATCGTAAGATTCGTTTGGCCGAGAAATTCAAGTAGTAGACGCCCACGATGGTTTGTGCACCTGCTACCCTAAGCGGTATGGCCTACTACCCTAAGTCGCCTGCGATTATAATTGGTACTTTGCCTCTGGTTTCTGGCAAGTTCCAATTCTTCAAAACAATTGAGGCGTTGCACATAGGAGCATTTACCCTCAAAAACCGGACAAAATTGAAAATTACAAACTTCAGCGATGGTAATCAAAATTGATTTTTTTTGGTACCCAAATAACCGGTCTACAATGAACCGAATGAATGACCATCAGGCTGCTGTATTGGCACACAATTAGTCGAAACGTAGACTTCGTTTATAACGCACATGCTTATTCGCGAAACTCTCCATTGTTCTCGAGATTGTAAGTGGTTTTTTTAATGAGTAAACGGAATTCTTCGAAATATTTTTTATGGCATCAGGACAACATGGTATGTGTTTAATATTAATAATATAAAAATTAATTTAATTAATGTATTATTATGTTAAACAAGGAATCATTAAAAATCTATTTTTTTTTTAATTTGTTAGAAATTAGTGTTTTTGTTATAGTATTGAGCGAGGCCGAGATATGAGTTTTTTTCTTAGTAAACTACAGGGTTTCTTCTTAACATATCAGCTTAAACATTTTCCCCGTCTTTCCCTCCTTGTAAAAAAAACGCGTTGAAAAAAGTTGATCAGTTGTAAAAAATGAGCACTGCTTTATTTATTTTTTTTAATTGAATACTGAAATCCTGATAAATTAGTCTAGACGGGTGGGAAGAGGGTATACATTTTTCGAGTAGTACCCAAAATTACTGGAATTGAAAATGTGCAAGTACTACGTTAGGAATTTGTTCTATTATTTCGTTTTTTCAGGTTCTTTGTAGGGAAAGCGAAGAAGAAGAAGGCGAAGTTCAAACTTTAAGTAATAGTTTAAAGTATTTCATATGGGACTTAAAAAAAATGGGTACTGTCAAGTTATACTGAAGAAAGATTTGTCAAAAAATACGAAGAATGGCTTAACGCTTCCATTTTTGTACACAACTGGACGCCGAATACTAACCCTGGGCGCCCAAGCATACAATACCTAGAGTTGTCTGATCGTAGTAAACGCCGGAAAATTAAAGACCTTCGCGAGCAGATACCTGTCCAGGAGCTTACTTACGCAGCTAGCGTTAGTCAAAGGATGTCAGGTAATGTTGCTGCGTCTAAACTTATAATAGACGTAACTTCTACACCTACAAGAGCCATAAAATACAAAAAAAATAGTAGAATCTCAGAAGCCAGAAATAAAAAAGTACAAACCTGCTGAAGCGTTACAATACTTTGTTGAAGGTGATTTTACGAGAAAACAGTGGGAGTTATTACACGAATCAAACAAGGGAATTTTTCCTTGTTATACGCTTATTAGATAAGCAAAGAAAAGCTGTTATCCAAAACAAGATTCAATACGAGTTACGGAGAGATGTGCTAAAGTTGTGCTCCAAGATTTACTGGACCACACTACTATAAGGCTATGTCTTTATACTGAGGACGTTCTTCAAAACTACACGGAAGCCGAATTAGATAATCTTGAACTTATTTCAAAATGGGGTTGCGATGGTTCACATCAAGTTGTATATCAACAACAATTCTCGCTCTTTAGCTCTCCTGACGATGACGACTCCAACATATTTCAGAGTTCATTGGTTCCCTTGAGTTTGCAATCACATATAGGTGACACCAAAAAAGTTCTGTGGCAAAATCCTAAACCTTCATCTATTCGTTTCTGCCGACCAATTTGAATTCGATTTCTGCATGAAACTGCCAATGTCACAAAAGAAGAGATATTATACGTAGAGAATCAGGCAAAACGATTGCTGGTGACCAAAATACCCAATCCAATACGAGATATTTTCGTGCGACATAAGTACATTGCTTCCAACAATGGTTGACGCAAAAGTTTGCAATGCGGCTACCGATACCGCTTCTACCATGAGATGTTACATATGTGGGAAAACGTCAAAAAGTTTCAATAACTTTGAAAGTACTAATGAGGAAGATCCCAAGTCATTCAAATTTGGTTTGTCAATTCTCTACGTTAGAATCCGTTTATTTGAAACCATGTTACACCTTGCTTATAAACTTCCTTCGAAGAAATGGCAAGTTCGAACCACAGAAGAGGAAAAACTTGTGAAAGAAAATAAGGAAAGAACCCAAAACCCATTCAGGGAAAGAACTGGACTATTAATAAACATGCCAAAAGCCGGTTTCGGAAATTCTAATTCGGGTAACACATCTCGAAGAGTCTTCAGCGATCCATATTTAGCTGCTGAAATTACAGGAATAAAAAAAGATTTCATAATTAAACTTAAGGTCATTCTAGAAGCAATGCCATCTGGCCATAAAATTGATGTAATGAAATTTCAAATATTTCCTGGCATACAATGACGCCCACTCTTCATAAAATACTTGCACATGGTCCAACAATCATAAAATACGTTGGCACTGAAACAGGGTTGCCTGAACATTCTGATGAATCAGAAGAGGCTTTGTAACAACACACACGGGGAAATTCTTATTTTTTTTATTATAATTTTATTTTACCATTTTATTTTAATATATATTCAATATAAAAAGTTCGGTTGCACCCGAAATTAGCCCTTCATTACTTGTTTTATTTTAATATATTGCATTATTATGTTCAATCATGCATTTTCATTCATAAAATCACTTAAAAATTTTGAGGGTAAATGCTCCTATGTGCGCTGGGAGGAGCATAGCAGCTATCAAAATATATCCCACGTATATTTGCCCATGTGAAACAGTCTTAACTACGTCCACCAGGCGCTGGATCTAACCGTTGTATTGGCTTTAATCAATTTCGTTGTCTCGCTGTAGGTGGGTTGCTCCATTTTATTTATATTTTTCGGCTTTTTAGTAGGTGGCAAAATGCCTATTGAGTCACGTAGCCTTTTCGGGGTATTTACATCCTTACCCTTTGGGGAAACCTGGGACGCTTTCCCTACCATGAACATTTTGGGTAGGTTTCCGCCTTTCTCAGCTTTGGCATGTAGCGCTACAATGCTAGTAACTAAGTCGTGTTTGGTTTATATGCCTTTGGCCAGCCATCATACTCTCCAGTTCTTTTATTTTACTACCCAACTGGTTAAAAATTTAGGTAGTTTCATTAATTGGCATTTCCTCAGAGAGTTTGCCACCTCTAATTGTATTGTTGGCTTTCTCGCATTTTTTTTGTTGATGCAACAGCTGTGGATATCTTACTTTTCCATTAGGAGGTGTTCTCATAACTTTTGAGTTTCTTCTAAATGGATTCTGTGGGGTACATCCGCAACTGTTCTCAGAGGCCATACCTCAATGAGAAAAATAATTGGGAGCTCCTAACGATAGGTATGTTCAGTCCTTGTCCCTAAAACCTTGCTTATATTTTCGGCAGTTGGCAATGGCAAAACCGAAGGGAATACGAAAAGGAGAACAGCTGAGTAATTAAAACAAAACGGCAATGCAAAAATTAAGCACGCTCGTGTTACCGTCCCAAAATGTGTAACCGAAATCAAAGATCTTGGGGTAATCTTTGACAGATTTTCTTTCAATAATCACGTCAATTATATCACTTCTAAATCGTTTTCTCTGATTGGCTTTGCACGTCTAAATGCTTCCAATTTTTTCTGACCTCTACACTTTAAAATTATTGTTTACATCTTTTGTTCACTCTATCTTCATCTGGAGGCCATATTTTCTAACGTTAATTAATTAATTTGATAGAACTGAACGCGTTCAAAAATATTTCTTAAATTTGCTCTCCGCTCATTAAAATATGTTGATTCCATGTCTATTTCCCCATTTTATTGCAAAAATGATAAAACTAAATTTGCAAACTAAGCCCCTTCAAGCGTGCTCGATTAACTCGATTTCTGAGAAAGTTCCACTTGATTGTTCTTATTCTAGGGCTTCTCTCATTAAAACAATTAATTTTGTTTTGTTTAATTGTGATTTTATTATTTTATAATCCATTTTAGGTCATCATTGTCAAAAAGTCTGTAAAAATTAATGTTAATGGACTTAAGTAACCAAATAAATGTGGGATCGGAAGAATTCACAATTAAAGAAAGTAAGTCCGGAGTTAGGTACCGTACCAAGTGCAGACGAATGCGACTTTGCCTTGCAAAAAATAGGCAATCCACAGACGGATAGTGGGCAGTTGAGTTTGAGAGTTGAGTACGTGTAGCTAAGACAGCGGCAGCAACCGCTAATTGCTAGTTGCTAGCTACGTTGTAGTGGTCGTACCACATTTAGAGCAGCTCCATGTATTTTCGTCAGGACGCATCGTTGTATTAAAAATGGCTTCATATTTGGCGTATTTCTAAATAGTTCCAGCATGGTGTCTACTTCCTCAACAACCGATGGCAAGTAATAGCCATCGTTTCATGAGAAGGTTTTAATCTTTCACGAATTCTTCAACCATTTCTCCTATTTTAACTATGTTTAATTTTGGTGTCACCTTTTGGCATTTGTTTAGAAATTCAATTTTGAATGCCAATTACTTTCAGTTACTTTCACTCATTTCTTATAAATTTATGAGGATATTCTTCGGAATAATCACGAGCGTTGTTCTTTTAACTACTAGTCTTCGAACTTAATAAAACTGCGTTTACCGACTGCGCCAAATAAGTGAGTAAAAGCCAAACCGTTTGAACGTCTGAATTTTATTATTCTCGATCTTTACATTTTCACTTTCTTTTATAACGTTCAGCTTATCCATTATTTATTTCTAAACAATAGCGTCTTCGGTGCGCATTTTACGGTTTCTCTGAGGATGCGCATTACCCACTAAGTAAATTCATGGGTGCTCGAATTACCGACTCATCGTCGACCGAATATTGGACACAGGGCACAGTGCGTCGAAGGACCCGAACCATTATATTTGTAATATATTTTGGGAGAATTAGCGCCCGCCTTTCCTTTCCACAACTCAATAAAATCTAGCGCTCATATATAATTTTATAACACACTAAAATTAAACTGCTTAAGTGGATTTTTAATACCCTTTCAAACATGGTCCACATGCTTCACAACAAATCACCCAGAAAATTTTACGGATCTGGTGGCCACATACAGAACTTTGAACGATTTGTTCACAAAGGCCAATAACCAAGGAGCAGACGTTAATAGGCTTGGATTGGGCTTTGCATAAGCAATCTATTAAGATCTTAAATTGAAACCTGTAGGGCAGCAGGAATCGCGGAAGACCTAAACATACCTGGAAACGCTAGAGACCATAACAATTAGAGCCAGGGGAACTAAGAAGAACGAACCATACAATTTTATCTTATCTCTTCTCGGGGGCTCAAATTGATAGACGTCATTTGATGAGAAATTTTTCATTCTTATATTATTTAATACTCTTAATATGTAGAATAATAAAAAATTAAATATATTGCCAAACCCTGACTAAATGGGTTCCTTTGGTATCATCCCACAAATTAATTTTTAAACAACATTCTTGATTACTTTCTAAATGAGACTATTGAATTGAATTTGGTTTGGAGATGCGAACAAAATCTCAAATTATATGGTTATTTTTGATGAAATAATGCAAATGGAATATGTTATACAAACTATAAATTACAGGAGCGAATGGACTGGTTGAAGGCAATCGACTCACTGTCCGTTCCATTTATGTTTTGTTCTGTTCTGTTTGTTAATTTCTTCGTTATATGAGTATGTTCGTCAGTTCCAGGGTCGCATTTTATTTATACCTAAACGTTAAAAGTTACTTCTTGAGGTCTTACGTCGATCTGTCGATCCTACATAAATAGACTTCTTTCCAAGCAAAATTTCTGATTGTGTGAATGCTATTTCAATGTGAGCAAAGACGGAATTAAGTTTTATACCCTTGGGACAGAGCTGGAAATGATTTTGACTATTAAAAATATTGAAAACCTCAAAACATTCTGTATTAGTTCATCGCATGTATCAAATATAGTATTATGTTTGATAATATTTTAAGGCTCTTGGAATTTCTACGCCTATAAATCTATACCACAGAAATGGAAAAGCGTTCCAGCGGGATATGGTAGACATTGGTAAGCGAGCATTATTGAATCGCTTACTCCGACCGATGAAAATTAAGACGGCGATGTTCTACGAAAAGTAACAGATCACTCCTTTCGCTTACCATAGGGACGAAGAATTCTTCGATACCTTAATTAACGAAGAATTCTTCGATTCCATTCCGTATTGCATTAAAGTTTTTAGCTCATAAGCAATATCGTGTAAATAATTATTCACGTCTGCCGATTTCTGTATGCCTTCAAAAACACCAATCAACATCACCTTCGTATTTTTTTTGATGAAATTTTGCCAATATAGGCCACAAGCTTACATTTGAGCATCTGTACAAAGGTAAGGCGTCAATACCGACATCGATTTCAAATTTATCAACGTCACTCAACGTTATCGCGATACTCCTTAGTTGCTTTTCTAGGCCTATGTGCACAAAATTTCCTGGCGCAACAGTTCTTAATCTGCAAACTCCTTTCGAAGATGTTGGTACAGAAATATTCTCCGACTGCAATATTTTTAACAAATCATCGAAGCAGTTGCTTGTGACTTTATGACACATTTTCAATTTTTCAATTAATCTGTCACAATTCGTTTTTTGTGAACTTTCTTCTTTTTCAATAAATTCGACATCAGCATCAATATTGTCAAAATTACAATTCACCGCATCCTCTTCATTTTCAGCCATTCCGTAAAATTCACTTTCTTCATTTTTAATTAGTCTTCTCATATGTCCTTTCGAGAACATTCTTTCATTTTTTATTCTAAGTTTTAACACAAAAATAAACAAAATGTTTAATTAAAATAGCAGCTCACCTGAACACATCCAACTTTTTGCTTGATAATTTGACAAAATAATGAAAAAATTTACTATTAAATTGAATTCCATCAATTTTTATTTATCGTTTTTTATGTACTCGTACTTACTTGACTTTTAAATATGAACACAGTAGAATTTAGCCGCATAGCCTACTTTTATGCATTACCTGGTATCGAAGAATTCTACATAGAATTTTCTTCGAAGCATTGTTCAAAGTAAAAATGTAAGTAGTGAAAGAGAGAGAGCGATTCGAGATTATTTACTGTAAGTTTTTCGTGCCCGAGAACTTTGTTTTCTGTATCGTCCGCTCGAAGTCCGCCCGTATTGCATACCTGTCGGCGGATCAAAGAGAATAACCAGGAAACTTTTTTTGCAAAAAGTTTGAGTGTTCGCTAAATTAAAGATAGATAAGTAAAATAAGGCAAATACGAGTAATAAATTCTTAATAGCAGCAAAACCACTCAATGGCTTTCAATGGCATCCAATTTTAATATTTATATGAAAAATTACAAGTTGAATCATCATCATCAATCATCAACAAAACACAAGAAAGACTACATGTGAGTGATATTCGCATCAATAATTAACTGATCTACACAAACTCTATTCGTTGGGTGCCAAACACCGGTTGAAGTAAAGTTCGTGCGACCCGGAGAATTGTGAGAAAGGCAAGTAGATGCCTACGAGTATAAACCAGCTTGCAATTTAAATAGCCTTGCGAACGAAGCTTTTGCGTGAAAAAGAGCCGAACTTTGTGGATGAAAACACAGATTTGGCCGACAGCAAAATGGGCAACAACTTTTATGCAAAAAATAAACTTGATTTCGAAAATTCATTTAAGCAATTTATCACCCAGGTAGATTTTGGTGATGATCACATCATTAAACGCAAAAGAATACACTCGGACAATGCGAAGGGAAGTAATATTAAACGCCGAAAAATAAACTCAATTGACAAAAAAATGAAGCCAAATAAAAATGATGCTGAACTTCCAAATTGCTTTATGGGAACTGCCAGTCGTTCATTACCACCAAAAGATAGTACTGTCAATAAACGCTATTATCCAACTAAACGAAAAAACAAAACTACAAATTTGCTGAAAAGCGAAGAAAGAAAAAGAAGAAATTTTAAAACACGCGAAGTGCCGAAACCATATGCCCCTCTAAATGCCGAATTCAAAGTTGTTAGACAGAACTATAATAACTTTATTGTCATCCCTCTCATCAATAACGAAGCCAAGGAAGATAGAAATTACCCAGTAAACGGAGTTACGAATGTCAATGAGGCATTGTACTCCACTTTCAATGATGTAAAAATTAATTATAATAATTTAAATGTCATTCCCATTACGAATGCCAATTTCAATTTCGTCCAAAACAATTATAGTGATTTAAGCGCCGTTCCTTTTACAAATACCGAACCCGTATTAGATCAGTTCATAGCGAACGGAGTGCCGGAAAGCAAAGACGCCACGAATGTCAATCCCAAAGTGGTCGAATTGAATTACAATAGTTTAAATGCTATCCCTGTTATAGATAGCGAACCCGTGTTGGAACACTTCATAGCGAACGAAGCCTCCAAAAGTAATGGCAGCACGAAAGCCCATCCCAAAGCCGTCGAAGTGAATTACAATAATATAAATGCTTTCTCTGTTATGAACGGTGAAACGAACGAATCCTCAAAAAGCAATGGCGCTTCGTATGTTAATTTCAAAGCCGATACGTATAACTTCTTGGTTAATAGGAATTTCCCAGAGAATGAAATGCCGAAAAGTAACAGCTCTACGAGTATCAATTTCAAAGTTAATCAAGTGACAAGCGATAACTTTACTATGGTTCCTGTATTGGATCACCAGATGGCACAGAATGAAGTGCCAAAATGTGATAAAGCTCAGAATTTGAACTTCAAAATAACCGAAAAGACGAAAGATGGCGGTGTATTAGTGGACTACTTCACTGTTGTTTCGGAGGACAACATTACAAACAGAGTTGAAGTGAATGAGAATTGCCTGCTTACTAGCAAGTCTGACAATTTGACACTTGACGAGGAGTTTGATATGAATTTGGATTTCCTGAACGAATCGGAGGAGGATGTCGCAGTGAATTTCGATCAGCTCATGAACATGGTTGAAGACTGTTATACGAATACATCCACTAGTTTGGACACAAACCAGGATTTCAAGAAAAAATGCGACTTGGAATCGTATTTAGCCTTGGAGGAATTCAATTCATTTATCAATTTCTAGAATAAGCGTAGTTTTAATTGTTTGTGTTGGTTCTCTAATTTTATAGTGCATGTAATAAACATGCAACAAATGTTTATTTAAAAGGTTAAACTTTTGTTTGAATCTAAGACAGTAAAATCGGCAGAATTCTCAAATTATTATAACAATTTTTATTGTCGCTAGAACAAAGCAGCATTGGTATTTAAAAAATTTAAATATAAGAAGTAAGGAAGGGGTAAGTTAACGAGCAACCGAACTTTTTATGTTCTTGCAACTTGCAAAGCCAGAGGAGAAATAGCTTAAGGTGCAAACCTCAATTAAGGGATCAGAATCCAAGTAATTATATAGTATGTACAATTCATATACTCACCGTCATATTCGACATAAGGTTTGTTAGGAAAACGAAAATCATTATTAGATTAGGTTAATAAGGGAGGAATGCACCGCGACCTTAGGTCTATTGTGCCCTTGTACGTGAAATACATACACATTAGGGTGATTCAACAAATTTTTTTTTCTATAAGTACTCGGAAAAATAGGTTCCTAGACACCTCTAAGAAAGCCGCCTCTCCAAATATGAGTTTTTAATTGTAACGGGAAGGTCCTCCTACATACAGTTTTCTATTTTTTCTTATTATCAGAGAGAAAAATTTATTTCTCGCTTCCAACTACTTGAAAAAATATCTTGTTCCTTAGATTTTGTAAGAAATTGAATGCTCTACAAAAAGGTCTCGAATGATTTTTTCGTAAACCCAACCGTTTAAAAGACATTAACGGTTGAAGTTTGATTATTCGTGGGAAATTTTTTTATTTCTTATGAATTTTATAACTCAATGAAAAACATCAGTATAAATGATGAAACTCATCGGTTTTTGGAGAGGCTTTTTTAGAGGCGTCTAGGAACCTATTTTTCAGAGTACCCTTCTCACTTAAGAGAACTCTTTCACACTCACTCCATGTTGATAACACCGTGTCAACAATGCGAAGAGAGGTTATATCCTCACTTCTACGACCCCTACAGATTTTTCAAACCTGGCCCCAGTGGTCGTTTCTATTTTGACCCACAAATCTCCTCCATTCATCCTCTTTGACTCTCAGAAGCATGTTTTTCTATTCTCTCATCTTAAAACTAAGATCACACCTAATCTGAGGCAACCTATCAGAACTGGACCGTCTAGCACGTTGAAACTTTCGTCTTAAATACCTCAGGCAGTCGTCATCTTCAAAATTAGCTCATGCGCCCATCATATAAGCTTTTTGACTAGAAAGCTTTCACATTTCCTCAACAATCTATCGTTCACACCCCAAACATTCAACTGAGCGATTTGTTCGTCTATCCCCCGGCCCATCGAAAGTATAAAAATTGCTAGGCTCATTTAATATGTGGAGGCTATTAGGCACCACCCATTCGCTGAGTGCGTCGCCTCGACTGTGGCTCGGATAATCAGATGAGTGGTGGGATACCATACTACGCCACATCGAGAACGAGGCATTCGCATCTAGTTCAAGGATAATTGAACTACTAGTAGTAGAAGCTTTTCCATTTACCACAGGTAAGACTCTAAGGTTTCGCTGATTTCGCTGTACAAACAAGCGACAATCACTATACCGAACTCCCCTTCTATAAACACCTAGCAGTAAAGAGTCCAAAACTACACAATCGTAGTTCGGTTTATTCACAACTATCGCGGCGTAAAGACCCCAAAACTGGCGGCATTATTCCAGATATAATGCTAGCGGCTTCATGGGATACCGTGCGGAAAGCGCTAATAGTTCTAATAGCGCTTAGACGGAACTCTGATTGTGCCATTCTTGCATAACTTTTTTGCATTAGAGCTGGTCCTCATACAGGTGCAGCATACATTATGATTGACTGGCTAACCTTGGCCAAAAGTGCTCTACTGCTTCGCTTTGGACCTCCTATGTTGGCCATAATTCTGGACAAGGCCGCATTTTCACGGGCAGCTTTTTCGCAGACTTTTTCAATGTGGACTTTGTAGCTGAGTCTCGCGTCGATCATTACACCAAGATACTTAAGTGCTGATTGTGTTGTAATGATGTGTCCGTCAATGTTTAAGGCGACATTCTCAAGTTTTTTTCTGCTTGTAATAAGCACAGCTTCCGGTTTTTGTTCCGCGAGTTGGAGTTTTGAGCTATTTAGGCAGTGCTTTATTTTTGGTATCGCCTCACCACATATCCTCTGGATGGAGTTCTTTGGCCACTATGGTTACCGCTTTATCACCGGCGTATCCGATAATGTGTACTTTAGGCAGTGGAAGGCGTAGTATCCCATCATACAGGACATTCCATAAGAGTGGACCCAGTACGGAACCTTGTGGCACACCACCAGTTACCGTATACTCTTTTGGACCTTCGTCTGTGTTGTAGAGCAGTAGCCTTTCGGACAAATAGCTCTGTATGATGTTCAGCAAGTATGTTGGTGTTTTTTTCGCCTGTAACGCACGTAGTATGTGCTGCCAGTAAGCCGAATTAAATGCGTTTTTTACGTCGAGGGTTATCACCGCGCAGTATTCTTTATTGCCATACATCCATCTTTCTCCTTCTATGGCATTCTCCGCAATACCTGTTAGCTTCTTAATTGCGTCAACAGTCGAACGTTTTTTGCGGAAGCCGTATTGGTTATCTGATAGACTGCTAGCCTCCCCTTCTAGGTAGCTTTCTAGACGGACACAGACACTCCAGCATTTTTACCATTGTGTCGATCATGCATAGACGACGGTAAGAGCTAGGTTCCCCAGCTGGTTTGTTTGCCTTCTGCAATAGCACTAGGCGTTGTATTTTCCATATCTTGGGGAAGATCCTTTCTCGTAGGCATCGTGTAAAAAGCTCCACAAATTGTTCAGTTTTATAATTGACTGCAATCTTCAGGACCTTGTTCGGGATTCCATCCAGGCCTGGTGCTTTTGAATTGCCGAACCGTTCAGCAGCCTGTAGCACTTCGAGGTCACTTACTGGCGTTGCATCTGTGGGGTCTGCATTTTCGAGAGGTAAACTTCCACCTTCTTGGCTTTGCTTAGGGAATAGCGCTTTTACCACATTTTTAACAAAGAGGGACAGGTCGGAGCTTGCCCCTTGCCCCCTCCTATATTTCCCATTACTATCTTATACGCCTCGCCCCATGGATTTTCGTCAACTTTATCGCGTAAGATATTGAAACAAGAAGTTTTGCTCGCCTTTATCGCCTTTTTGAGGTCTCTGCGCTTTTTTTTTGAATATGTCTCTCAGTCTCGTAAAATCACCGCTGCCTATGCTATGTTGGAACCGGCGCCTCGCTTTGTGACACTCGCTTCTCAGTAAAGCGATTTCACGATTCCTTCAGGTTATCGTCCAGCATAAATTGGAAGAGTTCCTCGTCAAGTGTTTCAATGCTCCACCCTGAAGTCCCCCGCAATTATGTTTGGTGTAGTTGTGGTTGCTTCGCTCATAAGTTCGTCAAGTATTTTTTGATATTCGTCAAGTGGTATACTTGGCGATATGTAACAGCTGTAGAAGTAGATTCCATATATTTTCGCCCTTGCGTAATAGGCCCTTCCAGTCAGTGGTTTGTGTTGAAACGTTTTGTCTCCACATGCCCATATTGCTACCGTTGTTATGGTATCTGAGATCCACTTGTCAGTCGTTTTATTTTTATATTGTTCACAAATAATTGCTACGTCAATACTATTTTCATAAACCGTTTGCGTCAATAGCTCCTGAGCCGCCTCACAGTGGTTCAGGTTTATTTGCAGGATCTTCACTTTGTGTTTTTACTGCACGCTGCTAAATAGATGGGACATTTTCGACTCCCTATTTGGTGTTTGGTGTTCCTTTTTCCACTCTTTTTACACGCAATGCAAAAGGGTTTATTAGTGCAAGATTTTGCAAAATGACCCTCCTCTCCGCACTTAATACAGCACTTACTCCTGTCTTCCAGGTTGCTGCACGCCTTCGCCACATGTCCATATTCGAGACACCTAAAGCACTTCTTCAGTTGAGCCTTCTCCCTAATCCTGTAGATTGTCCAGCCGATCCTGATCTTTTGGGCCTGTACTAAGTGTCTTCCTTCTTGCGCAGGAAGACTTATCACGGCTATTTGGGTGCCCGCGTAGGCCGCTCTGATAGTTTTTACCGCTGTTACGTTAAAGAGGCCAAGTTCTTTAAATTCAGATCGAATTGCTTCTGCAATGTCTTCTCTGGTGGTGACATCGTCCAGGTCCCGCAGCTCCACCGTGGTTTCTTGCCTCAGTGTTTTGATTTGCGCCTGGTCGCCCAAAATTCTGCCTATCTCTTCTTTATATCCTTCAGTGCTTCCTGTTGCCTCCTTCTTTAGCTCAAGTAGAATTTCTCCATTGGCTGTCTTTTTAACTCTTGATACTTTTTTACCAAGTTCTTGTAGAGTCCCATTTGTTTTGACTGTTCGAAGAATGTCTGCGTACGTCATTTCACCAGATTTTGCAATCACGATTGCATCAGGTCGAAGGCGTTTTGTCGTGTTTGCATCTTTTTTATGGACCGTTACCCAGTCTTCCTTTGTCACTGGAATCGCTCCTACATCTTTTGGATAGGTACCTCTGTGCTCACTTGAAAGGTCGACTACTGTTCTCGTCGATAGCACTTCATGGGCGGTTTTGGTTTTTTTTTGGACGTTTTTCTCCCCGTTTGCTTGCCGTCACGTGGCCTTTTAGGTGTTGTTTCGACACCCTTTGTATGGCTTGACACATTACGTCTGAGTTCGCCCAGTCGGGCGTGCTCGTCCTTCGCACATGCGTGGAGTTTCACGATAGAGCCAAGTAGCTATCGCATGGAATTGTTGATAGAGCGCTGCGGTGGGTGCATCATATCAGCTAGCTTCTTTATTAATTCTCCTAATTCTGCCATGTGGTCTCGTTTGCCTAGTCTTCCCATTAATGACGGCGTATCTTCCTGCAGCGCCTGTGGTGAAGATTTGGCTCGCGCAGGTCTATCCACCGATAGCACTTTTACAGGCGATCTGGCCAATCGCGAAGCCTTCTTAAAGGGATCCATCTCTGGGTACTCCACATTTTTATTGCTGATATTGTTGTTAATTTTTTCCATATTTTTCTCCATAAATCAGTTTTACCAGCGCATCGTGTGCAGGGGGGCGGGCCGAAATAGACAGGAACGGGTGTACCCTCGGGGACAATGCCCCTACTCTTTACCGGTCCCGGAATACGCGGACGAACCGGCGCTCGCCCGGAGCAACGCAGACTACTACTTCTGCGCCCAATGGACACTTCCTGACCAAGGCCCGAAGGGGCTGGTTACTGATACACATCGTGGCTAACACTTCGGAAGAGCAAGCTCACATCACCCTTTTCACACCATCAGTGGGAAACAGCTGATGGTGATTCGTGGGATTCCCAGTGCGCCCCGGTATGGACCGGTCATGTTCGCAGCCGCACCTAACATGGTGAACAGACGCTGACCAGAAAGCCGCTCATTGTGAGTCCGTCGCGCCTGGGTTTTTATATTACCCACCATGCCCATGCCTGATGGGGGGGACACTTATTTTTAAGAGGCGGTATCGATTTGCCTCTGTCACAGGGGTTTCATCGGCTTAGCTGGCTTTTATACCGCGTCCTCCACTCCTGCCGCTCCTCGTCGGGGATTGCTTATTCGTTATAACTTATTTCGCAACTAACCTGCTACTACAGGCCGTCCGGCTATCCGCGACCTGCCGACCCCCCTGGTAGCTTAGAGCTCAGCTGAAAAGCCTGGACCCACTTGAACCAAAACCAACGGGCTGGAACCAAAACCACCCCGTTAGGGTGGTTAGTGTCGTTTGTGTTGTCGTCGACGTCATCTAACGGCAGGCCCAGGAAACGCGCTGTTTCGACGGGGTCGGACCAGAGGGAGGGGGGGTGTTAGATGTGTGGGGTTTGTAGGGCATGCAAAGAGGTGGTCAGTGTCAGTGACTCGTTGCATGCAGGACATACATTATGTATGCCAGGATCAATTCTGGATAGGTAGGAGTTTAACCTGCTACAGTATCCAGAACGAAGTTGCGCAAGGGTCACTCGCATTTCTCGCGGCAGCTGGAGCTCTTCGTCTGCTATAGGTGGTGGTTTGACTTCAAGAACGCCATTCACGGGAAGGGAGTCGGTGAAGGTGTTGATGGCTCCACTGTGAATGGCGGACTGTGCCTGTCGAAAGTCCGTTGCGTCCGAAGTCCGGTCGGCGTACTGTGCGATGTCGTCGACGTAGTCCAGGGAGGACCTTTTGATGCTCCTAGGAGGCGGTTCCGCGCCAAGCAGATGGCTGCAGGGGTGGTTTCTGCGAAAACATCCCAGCAGGAACTGCCTGGAGAGGAGTTCATAATGCTCCTTAACTGGGAGCATAAGCGTCTCACTGTGTAGATGTTCGATGGGAGACATCAAAAGGCTACCATATGGGTGCTGCGTAATTGAGGACCGGCCGGCCGATTGCCTTGTATGTTGCCAATAACGTTTCTTTGTCTTTTCCCCATGTGCTACCGGCTAGCGACTTGAGGATTTTGTTGCGGCGCTGTACCTTGGATAAAATCGCGGTCGTATGAGGAGTGAAGGAGCATAGATTATCAAAATTACAACTAAAATCTTAGGAATTTTGACGTCATTGAATATTAAGCTCAAGTCTATACTCCTTCGTCCAGTTCGTAAATATTGTCGCTGTAGATTCGGTGGGTAAAAATGTTAAGTTCCGTGCAATGAGGAAACGAGAAAGGTCGGAGAGATAGCCGTTTACTTTTAACACGCCATCGATGCCATTGCCCGACGTCAATATCGTGCAATTATCAGTGTACGAAGTTGTGGAGACTCCCTCTAGTGGCTGTCGGAGTTTCGAGATGTAGAAGTTAAACAGAAGCGGGGAGAGGACACCACTCTGCGGAACCCCCTGTTTAACTCTTCTCAGTTTCGATGTTTTACTTCGAAATAGTACGGATGATTGACGACCGCTCAGGAGGAAGCGTGGAAGAGTGGTTGACAGTTTCAAAAGCTTTCGACAAGTCCAACGCTATGAGAATCGTTCTCCCACAATAACTATCTGAGCCTTTATGACGCTAAGTGCAGTGGTGGTGTTGCGCACTTTTCGGAATCCATGCTGTTGGCTGGCAAGGGTCAGGTGGTGAGTGAAGGTCGGGAGTAGCAAGGCTTCAAGTTTTTTCACTACTGGGGAGAGGAGAGTTATCGGACGATAGAACTCCTTTTGTTGGCGGGTTTCTCAGGTTTCAGTAGTGGGACCACTCTTCCGACTTTCCACACATTGGGTATTTGAAGAAAGGTCAGCGGCAAGTTGAGGACCTTGGTAAGATAACTTACTCCCGTCGAGGCTAAATGCTTTAGCATAAACATGTTGATTCTATCAGGGCCAACGGCTTTAAAGGATTTCGATTTTTTAATGGCATTCTGAACCTCCTCATCGGTGAAAGTAAATGGCGTGCAGTCTTTTGACATTTTGCGCAGCCATCGGTTAACACATCGCTTGGTTTTGTCTACCGAAGGGTGCAGTGTAAATTGTCAGCTAAAACAGCTCGCGCACTTCTACGGGTCTGAAGAGGCATGGCCAGTGAATTCAACTTCAATTCGATCATCATACCTCTTCGCGTTAGACAAAGCCTTGACAGTAGCCCAAAGCTTACTCACACCGGTGGAGAGGTTGCAGGACTTTAGGTGGTGTATCCATTTCACACGTTTGTGTTGGTTTACCAATCGCAGAATCTCCGAATTGAGATCCCTTATTCGGGGATCCCCGGGATCGACATGGCGTAAGCTGTCGCGATCATTAGCTAAAACGGCTATTCTTCCGAACCAGTTAGCAGAAACGGGATATTTCTCGATCAAGATAATTGTAGGGATATGGTCTGATGTGAGAGTTAGCACAGGTCGCAGGATTTGCATCCCCTCCTCTTTATTGGAGGCATTTCTGCCCCACACAATTTCCCAAAAATTGGAAGCACTAGATTAAATACTACATATTTATATTATGTATATGGGAAAACCCAACCCCGGGTAATAGTTCCCAAGTTCAGGGAAAACCCCGACACTATGCGCACAAAGTCGAAAATCCATGGCTTTTCTTTGTGTGACACACACACTAACTTTTAACACTGTGTACTGTAACACATACATATATACTCAGACGTGTAAAGTAGACGGGAAGAAGACGTGGTTTTTGATAATATATACGCTCATATTTTAGTTCATAGTTTTAACCACTTACGTAGATACCAAACCTAGGAGAATAGATAAATGGACATTGACTTATAATAATATATAATCCATTTACCCTTACCTTTTCGTTTTATTTGGAAAAATTTTGCGAATAAAAACAATTAAGAATTTTCTCCTTGTAATAGCGTGGACTTAACCAATTTTTTGTTCTGTCGTTTTATTGTGATCGAACAGCTGTTCCCTTTTCCGTGTTTTCGTTTTCTGCGTTGCCAAGCATTGAAAACACAAGAATATGCTGTTCCCTTTTTTCCTTTGGTTGTGACATTGCCAACCATTTTTGTTTTTAAATTCTAGAGTTAAGGACTGAACGTATACATCAGCGGGTGTTTCCAACCTACCTTTTAGCTGAGACATGTCCTCTGAAAATAGTATGGGACGAACACCGGAGAATCCTTTCCGAAGGATTTCCACAGTTATGAAAACGTCACCAAATGATAATAATGAGGTGTCCGCCACTTCTGGACCAAATAAACGAGGTGATACTGCTCACCGTGTAACCAAAGGGATAGCATTTTTAGCCAACTGGGCAAAAAAACTAAAGAGTTGGAGATCATAATCAAGCTATGCGCGAACATGTAAGCAATATAGTAAGATTACACGCCAAATCGGAGAAAGGAAATCGGAAATCCATCGAGAAGAGTAATGATGGGAAAATCATCTCAAGTCCATAGTGGTAGAGATGATAATACCCTCAAAAGAATGCGGGAAGCAACAGACTTTTTACCACCAACAAAAAAGCCAGAAAACGTAATTGAAAAGGCGCAATTATCGTATAGCGAAGCAGCGAAAACAACTCAAAAGGACTGTTAATACCTCAATATAGCTTCTAACAATCCTTACCGCTGGTGGGGGAATTGAATAGTCTTATATCGAGGGAGAATTTATTCATTCTAATTTTATTTCGTATTTTTCTTGCTTATATACAAATTTTAAAACTATCTTAAATAAATAAATATATGTGTATGTGTGTATGTTTTTATGTATTGCAGCATATTGTTTATTGCTGCTTGACATGATGTTATTTTCAAGAGTGCAATTTAATACATGTGTGTGTGTATGTGTTTAATGTTATCTCTTCTGTAAATTTATGATTTGTGTCCCATGCATTTTTATTATTATTAGATGTGCATTGCATGTAAATGCATTATGTATATATGTATTTATGTATATAATCTATAAAGCCGGGTCGATTTGTGGGGAGGCAAAAAAATCTCTCATTGCTCTATGAAAATCATATTCTAGGGATCAAAATAAGAAACTTTGCCGAAGGAACCATACCTCTGAAACGAATTCTGATATCCCCCAATTTGGGTCGAACTTTTGGGTAGGGGCAAATTTTGAAATAGAATTGAAATTACCATTTCATTCTTATTACCTCTGAAAGTGAGGAGAACTAAAGCAATAACCACTATGGTATTTCAAAAAAAATGATAAGTGAAGTGACCATTCCAAATCAAAAAGTTTACAATGAATCCATCATCCTCTACACCGCAAGATGAAGCAACTACATCAACAACTACCGAAAACCCAATGAGTCATATACCCAAGCATGATGTTACTGTTTTTGGTGTGTCTACTGATTTGACTGATCTTAATTTACCAACCCATCTGGATATCTTGAGATATTATTTTTACTTAAGCGAACGTGCTAAAACAGAACAAAAAAAGTTTTCCCATAAATCATTCACTATTCAAGTACAAGATAAGTTGATTGGAATTTGGGAAAAGCTTGGTATGGAAATAATGCTGAAATGCTAAGTGTATGTAATAAATTGAATAAATTGCTTGACAAGTATCAAGAGCAAATCAAGAGAAGAAACAACACCCAACAATTTACAGAGTATGTGAAATCTCAGGAAACAATTTTTTACATTGGAACATGTAAATGCGATTTGAAGGCAGCTCCATGAGCATGCGGCTGGGTTCCCGAACGCCTCAAAGAGTTCATGCACGATCGACATAATCAGAGAAGACTAACAATGAATGCATTTATGATGGAAACTGAAGAGCAAGGAGCAACGTCTATGTCATCAATGCCAACATACCAAGATCCCGATGATTCAACATACGCACCGCCACAAGTTCAAGAAGATATGGATAGAAGCACAAGTTCACAATACACAGAGAGATACGATTGTTTTAACTTTGCCTTGGTATGTGACAGATTTGGTGTGCCTGACGGAGTAGCATCAGCATTGGGAACCGCTCTTTTGCAAGATTTTAAAATTAACGATAAGCATGGGAAACCTCTCATCATGGATAAATCGAAAGTTCGCAGAGAAAAAGAGAAATGCAGACAAGAAGTGCTTCGCAAACGGTTAGATGATACCAATTTGTTAGCGTTTTCATTCGATGGCAGAAAAGATGATACTTTAACGATAGATAAAATTGATGAGAAGTATCATACTAGGATGGTAAAAGATCCTCATCTTGTTATTTTGAGAGAACCCAATTCTGAATTGATTGGTTACGTAAAACTGGAACATGAAACCGCTGAATACAAAACAACCAAATTAAATGGTTTTTTTCAACGATAAAAATAATCACTGGATACATTAATTGGAATATGCACTGACAGTGAGTCAACAAACACTGGCCCACACGGTGGAATTATACGACGATTCGAATTGCTGTAAAAAGACCATTGCATTGGTTGTTTGCCTTCTATACTTCAACGAACTCAAGTTTCGGCATTTGTTTGAAGCTTTGGATAAATCAACCAGCACTGGGCCAAGATCGGCAACCGGAAAACTGAGCCGCCAAATCGAAACTTGTGAAACTCTTCCGGTAAGTTATTGCTATCACTCATTTATTATAATTGTCAACCATTTTTAATTATTTTATTATTATATATTTTTAGGTGGTGGACGGCTTCCAGAAAATTGAGTTGCAAAATATGCCCCCTGCTCCAGAAAAAAAAAGAGTTTTTCACCGATTCGAAGTACTTATACGACATGGGCCATGCAATTTCTAGCGGCGTGGTTCCGGTGGATCTGGCTAACATCAAACCAGGGAAAATTATACATTCTCGGTGGCTCACCAAGGCCGCTAGATTATTGCGATTATATGTGACAACGGAAAATCCAGATGCAAATTTAAGAATTCTAGTTGAATTTATATTTAAATTTTATGTGCCAATGTACTTCAATATCAAGTATTACAGCTCTGTTGTGTACGGCAGTGCATTATTTTTCAAGTTCATTGGTTGGTCACGATTTCTAGAACCTCGCTTACGCAAAATTGTCAATCAAGTAATTAAAGATAATTCATATTATGCGCATTCGGAAAATATCTTGTTATCAATGTTGTTTGATGATAGGAAAGAAAAGCGTGACTGTGCCATCAAGAAAATTCTACGCTATCGAACCAATGTTGACGAGCCAATGGAACTTAGAGTTTATAAAAAAACAGATATAAACTTTAATTGCACAAGTTATACGGAAATGATCAATTTGAATGATATAAATATCGTATTTGAACCACTATTCACGCGAAGCATTCCGTACGATACATTGAAAGAATATTTAAATCAAGAGTATCCACCGTTTAGTGATCCAAAAATTCCATCACACATACAAGGAACGGAACGACATGTTCAATTGCTAGCTAGCGTTTCCAAACGGGTTATACCGGAAAATGTAGAGGCTGTTATGGCGACGACATTAGAGAATCGTGCGAAATTATCCAGACTTGAAAGTAAAAAAGACTTCAAACAATAATTTTTTTAGTTTCTTTTCTATAACTCACTTAAATTAATTTTTTCATTTACATATGTTCTGACTAAATAAATGTCTTAAGAGAAAAAATAGATATTATTATAAATAAATACATAAAAAAATAAAGAAAAAACACAGCCATTTAGCTGATTTTTTCATGTAAAGGCCAAAAATGGTGATTTTTTTGAAATGATTGCATGGGGAACCCCCCAGGGGAGTTCCAGGGGGTGTGCCATTGGCATGGGTGGATCGGCCGTCCAAAGTTAGTGGGGGTCGGTCATATATTTGGACTCGATTGGAGCACTCTAAATGGGTCAAAGTGGGATTTTTCAAAATTTGCCCCTACCCAAAAGTTCGACCCAAATTGGGGGACATCAAAATTCGTTTTAGAGGTATGGTTCCTTCGGTAAAGTTTCTTATTTTGATCCCTAGAATACCATTTTCACAGAGCAATGAGCGATTTTTAAATCGACCCGCCCTAATATCTATATATAGTAGAATTTCGGCTTTGCTGATAAGTAAGCATGTTCAATGATATTTGAACAAGGATTTCACGACTCTTCAAAACGAAAATGAAAGATGGGTAGATGTTGTTAAAAAGAAGCAACCGATAGAAAAAAATCAGGACAAAATCGGATGCCATCATCATTACGAATAAGAATAATAATGGTGCGTCTTACGTAAATATTCTGCGAAAAAAGTGACCTCGGACTTGAGGAGCTGGGTACAAACGTAACATATATTCGAAAAACACTTGCTTTTAGAACTGAATAATCGAGCAGACATGAAAGCCGAATCTTTCCAAAGCGCTCTGGAGGCGAGGAGGGTGTTGGCGAAAGGGTTATGTACATCTTAAAACCCACAACGTTACGATTGCATGCAAAAACGTGGATGAAATAACAACCCTCGAAGAAATCTGCGCAGCACTAAAAAGGGAGTGCAGAGTACAAAATCAAGAGATAGCAAATGTCAAAAATCTGCGAAAACCCGTAGTAGCACAGAAATAGCCGGCGGATTATCAGAGAGACAATACGGCTTTGTAAAAAAAAGGCCCATTATTGATGCACTATCTCGGCTCACTCTTTTTCATACCGCCGGCAGAAAAAGAAGATGTGCCGCTCGTTTTCTCCGCTCTTGCCGAAGAAGGAACAATTCGTCTCGTCGCCAGGACCATATTTGTAGAGATACACTCTAAAATACCCGTGCCCCGTTAAAAATTACGTTATGCAAAAATTGGTTTATCCATGTTTTCTATCCAACATTCTATCATCTCCCCGTTGCCATCGTTGTTGTCATTCATTGAGGCTTTTTTGCCCCTTATCCTTCCACTCTCCCACCGTTAATCGCCCGCCCAGTCTTGTGGACTTGTCATTAACTTTTTTGATACTTTTCTAGTTTCTTACCAATCGTATCCAACATACAGAGCTGTCGATATGAGCTGGGCTCTCCGGCTGGTTTATTTGGCTTCTACAACAAAACCACTCTCTGCTATTTTCAAGTTTTCAGTAATATAACCCGTAAACAATTCAGTAAATGGTATCGCTTAGTTAGCTGGGAATCTTTAAGGCCTTCTTGGGAATACCATCCACGCGTGGTGATTTGGCATTGAATTTTTCCACTCTGAATCCGCCGCTGATATGTACATAACGGTATATGTATCTAGACTAGTTTTAGGAAACTCAAACAACTGTTAGGTGAACCAAACGTGGATGTATCGTTTATAATGAGGGGTTTCTTTGAACATTCTGATAATCTATACTTTGCCAAGACTTTAACTGAAATTGCAAATAGGCTTTGAGTTACAGGCGTCTAAAGTGTGGGCGCTCAGTTCAATCAGAGTTTTGGTCGAAATAATTTTCGAATTTGTACCAGTGATTACTCGGAGACAACTGATCCGATCACCATCAATTATTTTGGTTCAACTTTTTAAAATTAATTCTTAATTGTTTTCAATCGTAGGTTATTCTTCTGACAGTATCCTACAGAGAGAATTTGTTTGTTTCATTTATAGAAAAGGCCGTAAAAATTACGACAATGAATGACTTTTTGCGCCGTCGAAGATTGCGTGTAGTGAAATTTTTATTTTCTTTTTCAGAAACTGTGTATTCCTACAATATACAAAGTAGATATTTTCAATTCTCAAAAATCACTGTCCCTTAAAATTAAATCAGAGTCGAAGTTTTTGACTCTGACCGCAAATGGTGAGAAAAATAAAGTTCGGACTCTATGAAACATTTATTAAAATAACAACTTATACAATATTAGGAGGTAAGTTTTGACATATATTTATAAAAAATCCATTTTCTTAACGCCGTTTTGAAGACATTCCAAAATTATTTTGTTTAGGTTTCTCTTTTCCTCGGTTTCTAATTCTCTGTCATCATCGCCGTCCTGTCCCGTGGGCCACAAGCTTTGCCTGGCGTTGTATAGAAATTTCCTAAACTTCGCTTGCCTTATGAAGGCATCCAAATCATTCCAGTCACAATATTGAATATTATTGCAGCATTCTCCAATTAACCCAACGGTGAGGTCAAGTTTTGCATCGAGAATTCTTTTGGCGATAGGTTGATTGCGTCGAAGTTCCTCCCTATAGCGTAATATTTTATACGTGAGGGTAGATTCTTTTGTAGGTGTCTTCATAGTGAAATTTATTTATTTTTTAGTTTTAAAGTGCCAAGTTTAAATTTCTTAAAATGACTGACTTAACTTCGTCGTCACTCAGCCTTTATATACATCTTATAACCGGTAGTAACTAACGATGGTTGTACAGATATTCGTGGTTCGTTACTTCACGGGTGCTGAGTACGGTCGTTTTTTTGTGGGGAAGTAAAAGATGAACAGGTTTTCCAAAGAATTATTAACTTATGTGTGATATTTTTCGTAGAGCTGCGGTATATTGATGACTCTCGAAGTTTCAGTTTAAACATTTTGAAAACTCTTGGCAATTTCCGAATAAAGTCTAGATATATTTTATTCAAATTTCCATTTTTCTTAAACTCTTCGAATTTGTGCGTTTTTTTATAAAAAAAAAAACAAAACAAATGGAAAAAGTTAAAAAGGCACCGTGGTGGTAATAAATATCAAAAAAAAAACTCTATTTTCACCCAGGCGAAGACCTGAGGTACTGTCAGCTCCATTAAATATCTCCACAGCCAGATACAACTCTTGGTAGACAGAAGAGCCTAATTCCACTAAAGCACTCTTCATTTAATCTGGAACAAAATACAGTCTGACTTATTTTCATATGCGGATCATTCGAACTTTATTTTTAACAGTAAAAATTTGTCAATTCGACCCAAATCTAGATAAAGTGAGTTGTGAAATAATCAATTCTCCTTCTTATTACTGTTCAGGTTAGTTGGAATTTTTGATTTTCATGTCGTAGTAAAAACATTATCTGTATATATGTAATTGAATATGCTTTCTATACAAACAGTGTAATTTAGCCAGTGCAAAAATTGGTGACTTTTCACTCAGCTGCCTCCTCTCTGCTATAGAGATGGTCGAAGATGATGAAAAGAAACTTCTGGAGAAAATTATTATCTTCTAAGAGATGATGTTAATATCATATAATGTTAATATATATACAAGTGGCAAGTTGTAGTGAACTCGTCGAAAATCGCAGCGCTGCTCATGATAAAAGTTTGAGAAGTAGAGCATTAACGAGGTAATTTATTATCGGTAGATTTCAATAAAGTAAAATACACAATGAAGCGAAAAGAAAGAAAACATAATTTTTTTATGAACCGTTCCTCAAAACAGTCCTAACAAAATTAAACACTAAAATGTAATGTATAGTGAAAGTTCGGGAAATCAATCTTCAAACAAATCCTTTTCCGAGCACATTCTTTTTTCTTAAGAATTTTTTGGTATTTCCAAATTTATTTAAATTTTAAAATTGCACAAGTAACGGACCTATGCTAAGCCTTACAATTAAGCTACCTCACGCAGGTAGCGGACCTTTATTCGACCTTGAACTTAATCACCATGAGCAGGCACCAAAATAATCTACCTGTCTCAAAACATACAAATCGACACAACGTACGTATACTTTCGTTATTAATCGTGCGTAAGCAAAATTAATTTCACCAACATTTTTTTAACTGCGAGCAAAATATCAGCAATGGATTCCGAAAAATCATATTTACCTTATAATATTTTCGTGTACCGTGCAGAGCTTTGTCGTCGTCGGCGTGAAGTTATCACTCTTAACAAGATGAAAATCGACATCACGCAAGAGCTGATCGTTAATTGTGCCAAGAAACTCTGGGAATGCGACCAGGAAGACATCGAGGCTTTCAGTAGGCAGCTGTCGTTTAGAGATAAACTATTGCAGCAACAAAATTATTTATGCGGCAGACCAAATGCTACTTGGGATATGGATGTTGAGGAAAGTATGGATAAAAACATGGACTTTCTCGATTCGGCTGATTTAAATTTTCAGACGATAAATTACTGGTGAAGACGATATGATGAGAGATGTGGGTTAGGAAAACATTGCCGGATTAAAAGTACCGTAAACTATATTGTTGTTATTGATTTTAAATATAGATAAACACTCGTGTATCAGAAACTTTGATATTAATAATTTTTCACTTTTAAAAATGTGCAAGAATGTAAAGTGTAAATTTGTGATTTCGAAAAAAGACTTGAGCAGTCTACTTACCTTTATCTTAATAATTTTCTTTTTTGTAATATACATATTTAGTTAAACAAAGAAAACTTTTTCAATATTAGAGATTCTTCAAAAGTAATATTTTTTAAAAACTGAAATGTCCGAATATTGAAAATGTAAATAATTGGACCTTAATGAAAAAAACCTTTAGAGAAAATTGACAAAACGTTCTTAGAAAAAATTATATCAATTAATTTCAGATATTTTCATAATCTATTTATTTTAAAAGTATACTGTAATAAAATAAGAAAAAATAAAAAATGAAGTGAGTTCAAAAAATTTTTGTGTTTTGTACAAATGAAAATAACCTAAATATTTTGACCAGAGAGCAGATCTTAAGGAGAGCGGAACAGTGGCGATTCGAAAAGCCTGTCGTCTTATTCAGTGCTTTTGATGCCATCCTCGAAGAGATTTTCAGTACCAGATACTTAACTTTGTCAGCGGTTTTGACCTCTGTTGATCGTGTTGTTATAAATTCAACATACCCGAAAGTCTATGTGGCTACTAACCTAACATTATTGTGTCAACGGGTGATCCAAACAGTGGTACCTTTTTCAATATCCTTTTTTCGACGCATCACGCGTGAGTCGTGTCAAGCTGTCGTGTTTTTTTTTTTTTTGTTTAATATTGTTTGGAACGCTTGAACAACTTTATTACGAAAATTCACCTTCTGTAAAGAATGAGTTTCGCGCACTTCGCTCTACTTATGGTGAACATCATCTGCATGAGTGTACTATTCGCAACACCAATACCCACCTAGAATCCCAGCATTCTTTATTGGATAAGATTCGGCCGAATAGGCCAGTGAAGAAAGTATAGCAGTCGTAGCTGAGAGTCTACAAGAAGACCACGGAGAGACGGTTCGGTGCGCCGTTCGCAGCAACTCGGGTTAACGTATGAACGACTTGGCCCATTTTACGTTGAGATCTTACATTAAAAGCGTACAAAGTTCAGCTTGTGCAAGAACTGAAGTCACTCGACCTTCTCTAGTGACATCGCTTCGCTCTATGGACTGTTGAAAAGTTCCAAGAAGATTCATTGTTGTAGAGCCAAATTTCGTTCAGCCATGAGACCTATTTTTGGCTCAATGGCTATGTAATCAAGCAACATTCCTGTATTTGGGATGAAGAGCAACCTGAAGAAATTCAAGTGCTAAAATTTCATCCAAAAAAAAAAAGCGGATTGGTGTGGTCTTTGAGAAATGATCGAACGAGTCATCGCGTATTGAACTCAAAGGAAGAACCATCTTAGACGTTGCCGCGGTCAACATTTGAAAGGGATAATTTTCAAAAAATAAATGCCAAAGAATGTTCTTTCGAATAACAATAAACATTCTCTATTAGATTTGAAGTTTCTTGTTTCTTCTTTAAAAAAAATAGGGAACCTCGAGATGGATCACCCTTTATTATAGTTATGTTTTTAGTTATTTTATATTGCTGCCCCTTTAAGAATATCAAAGAGAAATATAAAAGAATCTGAATCGGTTAATGGATGGAGGATGGAGTCATGTGTAGAAGTTCACGCAAGTGAGGAAAGTTCTCTGATCGCCATTCACTTGGGAGTGGCCAGAAACGATTCTTTTACATATGACTCAAGCAGCTCACGACTTCCGGTCTCTGACCAAGTATCCTCTGGGTAGCCTAAGAACATCCGTTTGAAGGCGAGCTAAAGTGAGAAGGCGAAAAATCCCCTACTTAGGGTTGTGCGCTGGGTTTGGGACCCGCCACGTAAAAAACCGCACCAATGAAAACCAACAATCAGCCTCGGATGAGAGCCCCCCCTTTTGATGACGACCATGGCAAGCGAAATAAGGACTACGAATTGAGGGCATGCACCTGGAATGTCCGGTCCCTTAATTGGGAAGGTGCCGCTGCCCAGCTGGTTGATGTCCTCGTGAAAATAAAGGCTGACATCACCGCCGTCCAAGAAATGCGATGGACGGGACAAGGACAGAGACGAGTAGGTCCTTGTGACATCTACTACAGTGGCCATATAAAGGAGCGCAAGTTTGGTGTTGGACTCGTGGTGGGAGAGAGACTCCGTCGCCGAGTACTATCATTCACTCCTATGAATGAACGTCTAGCCACAATCCGCATCAAAGCGAGGTTCTTCAACATATCGCTGATTTGCGCCCACGCCCCGACGGAAGAGAAGGACGATGTGACCAAAGATGCCTTTTATGAGTGCTTGGAGCGCACTTATGAGAGATGCCCCCGCCACGATGTCAAAATCGTGCTTGGCGACTTCAACGCCAGGGTGGGCAAAGAAGGTATCTTTGGCACTACGGTCGGTAAATTCAGCCTCCACGAGGAAACATCCCCAAATGGGTTGAGGTTGATCGACTTCGCCGGGGCCCGAAATATGGTTATCTGTAGTACTAGATTCCAGCATAAGAAGATACATCAAGCTACCTGGCTGTCTCCGGATCGAAAAACCACCAACCAGATCGATCATGTTGTGATAGACGGAAGACACGTCTCCAGTGTTTTAGATGTGCGTGCGCTCCGAGGTCCTAACATCGACTCGGATCACTATATTGTTGCAGCCAAAATTCGCACCCGCCTCTGTGCAGCAAAAAACGCACGCCAACAAACACAAGGAAGGTTCGACGTCGAGAAGCTGCAATCACAACGGACAGCCGAACGGTTTTCTACTCGGCTTGCACTCCTGCTCTCTGAGAGCACTCGTCAACAACTCGGTATAAGGGAACTGTGGGACGGCATCTCAAACTCCTTACGTACAGCTGCAACCGAAACCATTGGTTTTCAGAAAGTGCAAAAGAACAGCTGGTACGACGAGGAGTGCCGTGTCGCAGCGGAGAGAAAACAGGCTGCCTACCTCGCAACGTTACGATCGACCACAACACGTGCGGGATGGGATAGATACCGAGAGTTGAAGAGGGAAGCAAGACGCATTTGTAGACAGAAAAAGAAAGAGGCCGAAATGCGTGAGTACGAAGAGCTTGATAAGCTGGCCAACAGGGGTAATGCTCGAAAATTCTACGAAAAGATGCGGCGGCTTACAGAAGGTTTCAAGACCGGAGCATACTCTTGTAGAACCCCCAAAGGTGATCTAGTCACCGATGCCCAAAGCATACTTAAATTATGGAGGGAACACTTCTCCAGCCTGCTGAATGGCAGTGAACGTACAACGCCAGGAGAAGGCGAACCCGATTCCCCAATCGATGACGATGGAGCAGACGTTCCATTGCCCGACCATGAAGAAGTTCGAATAGCAATTGCCCGCCTGAAGAACAACAAAGCGGCAGGGGCCGACGGATTGCCGGCCGAGCTATTCAAACACGGCGGCGAAGAACTGGTTAGGAGCATGCATCAGCTTCTTTGTAAAATATGGTCGGACGAAAGCATGCCCAACGATTGGAATTTAAGTGTGCTATGCCCAATCCATAAAAAAGGAGACCCCACAATCTGCGCCAACTACCGTGGGATTAGCCTCCTCAACATCGCATATAAGGTTCTGTCGAGCGTATTGTGTGAAAGATTAAAGCCCACCGTCAACAAACTGATTGGGCCTTATCAGTGTGGCTTTAGACCTGGTAAATCAACCACCGACCAGATATTCACCATGCGCCAAATCTTGGAAAAGACCCGTGAAAGGAGAATCGACACACACCACCTCTTCGTTGATTTCAAAGCTGCTTTCGACAGCACGAAAAGGAGCTGCCTCTATGCCGCGATGTCTGAATTTGGTATCCCCGCAAAACTAATACGGCTGTGTAAACTGACGCTGAGCAACACACAAAGCTCCGTCAGGATCGGGAAGGACCTCTCCGAGCCGTTCGATACCAAACGAGGTTTCAGACAAGGCGACTCCCTATCGTGCGACTTTTTCAACCTGCTTCTGGAGAAAATAGTTCGAGCTGCAGAACTCAACAGAGAAGGTACCATCTTCTATAAGAGTGTACAACTGCTGGCGTATGCCGATGATATTGATATCATCGGCCTCAACACCCGCGCCGTTAGTTCTGCTTTCTCCAGACTGGATAAGGAAGCAAAAGAAATGGGTCTGGCAGTGAACGAGGGCAAGACGAAATATCTCCTGTCATCAAACAAACAGTCGTCGCACTCGCGACTTGGCACTCACGTCACTGTTGACAGTCATAACTTTGAAGTTGTAGATAATTTCGTCTATCTTGGAACCAGCGTAAACACCACCAACAATGTCAGCCTGGAAATCCAACGCAGGATTACTCTTGCCAACAGGTGCTACTTCGGACTGAGTAGGCAATTGAAAAGTAAAGTCCTCTCTCGACGAACAAAAGCCAAACTCTATAAGTCGCTCATAATTCCCGTCCTGCTGTACGGTGCAGAGGCTTGGACGATGACAACAACCGATGAGTCGACCTTAAGAGTTTTCGAGAGAAAAGTTCTGCGAAAGATTTATGGTCCTTTGCGCGTTGGCCACGGCGAATATCGCATTCGATGGAACGATGAGCTGTACGAGATATACGACGACATTGACATAGTTCAGCGAATTAAAAGACAGCGGCTACGCTGGCTAGGTCATGTTGTCCGGATGGATGAAAACACTCCAGCTCTGAAAGTATTCGACGCAGTACCCGCCGCGGGAAGCAGAGGAAGAGGAAGACCTCCACTCCGTTGGAAGGACCAAGTGGAGAGGGACCTGGCTTCGCTTGGAATATCCAATTGGCGCCAAGTAGCGAAGAGAAGAAACGACTGGCGCGCTGTTGTTGACTCGGCTATAATCGCGTAAGCGGTGCCTACGCCAGTAAAGAAGAGAAGAATCGGTTAATTGAGAAAAATGGATTAAAATTTTAGGAATTAGGTATTTGAATTCTTCCGAGGGTATCTTCCTTAAGGGTTAGGGGTAGTCAGAGGCACGAAAAAATTAGAGTTTTCAGTATTTTTTTTGTGCTACTAAATCATGTTATTTTACAAAAGTAGTAAAATGGAATTATTATAGGATGTGTTGACTTGAAGTCACGACAATTTCAAGAAAAAGCGTAATTTCCGAAGTTATAGTTGTTTGTGTTGACCCTGTTTCAAAAAAAGGTACTGCGGTGACAAGCATAAGTCCTTGGAGATTCATCTAAAACCAATCGGACAAAAAAAATTAGTTTTATAAATAGATAATCCAGGGCTTGATCGAAGGATTTTTGTTTTGTTTTCAAAATTAACAAAATGGTGGCCTCAGGATTTTTTTTTAATTTTTGCGAAAGAATCAACAGTTAATTGGTCTTAAAAAATCGAACTTTTCGAAAAAATCCTTCAATTAGGCCCGAGCTTATTATATATTCTAAAAGCTGTATAAATTTCATTAAAATCTACTGAACGGTTTCCGAGTTACAGTTGTCACCGATTCAAAAAACATAGTTTTAAGAAAAACGCGTTTAAAGTTTCACACTAGCGCTTTGAAGTGCCCGAACTCTCTTTGTTATTTGTCCAACAACTCAAAAAGTAATTATGGGATCAACATGAAATTTTCAGAGAATATTTTTAAGATATTGCACTTAACGAAAATGTAAAAAAAAAAATATTTTTTGAAAATTGTAACTACCCCTAACACCTTAGGAGAAAAGTTGAAGTTTTCTTATCTGAAAGAGATGATTTTATTTCCCTTGGTATTTTCATTTGGCATATTGACTTCATATGTAGAATACACGGTCAAGAACGCTTATACTTTCGCCAAACATTTCTTCGAGCCGACAGTCTCCGACAAAAGAAAGGCCATGCTAGCCATTTTAAGGACTTAGTAGATTTTAAAAGAAATTTTTTCGCAAAAAAGTTGCATACTTTTAAGTTCGCGCACTAACTACATCGATGAAGACATATTGCATTTATACTCAGATAAACCATAGATTAAACCCTTCGAAAGCGCATGCAAATTTGCAAATGCTCTTGTATAAGCCACTACCATTCCTCTTAAAACCAGATTCCTTTCAAATCTAATTCCGAAAAAAACTTAAACTCGAGTGAAAGCAAATAAATTTGGGTCGTCAACGTATGCGATTTTCAAGTAGTTTTACCAAAAGTGTATGCAACTAATGCAGGTTTGAATTTGTGTATGCAAAACCATATGTAGATACATACGAGGTTTGTTCAAAAAGTATCGCAAATTTTGTATTTCTTAAGAAAGTTTTTATTCATTGATTTTGTCCCTACAAAGTATTCTCCACCAGATATGTTGTATTTCTGCGAACGTTTTCTCCTCAAGACACTAAACAAATTAATTTTTTTGTGATCCTGTTTAGTTTCTCTTTCGATGTAGTTTTTATCTCCTCAGTCATAGCTAAAGATCGGCCTTCTATGGGCCGATCTTGTCAGCAAAAGTAAGGGATATGAGTACCAACATAATACAATAAAACAACGGAAACTCGAAAGCACGCAGCCTGCGAAAATTCAAATTCCCGATATTTTTGGTACAAACCTTGTATATGCATACCTGTAAGTTGATATAAAGCTTTGAGAAATGTGTTTACCTGGCAATGAGCGGCAATTGTAATGCATACTTTCAGGAGTCAGCAGCAAGATTACCAAAGAAATCCCTTATATTACGTGAATGTGTGGCATGTAGGTGCAAATAAAGGGAAAATGCTGAGTAACTGGGCACACGATAGCTGCTTAAAATGCATCAAAGTGGCGAACGGAAATGAAAATGCAAAGCACACCAGCAAATATGCAGCTGAGATAAGAGTTAAAGAGGCGGAAAGGCACAGGATTTGCATGTGAGCGCTGCGGAAACTAGCAGTTTTTATATGCAAGTGTGCACTCAGAGGTATGTGGCACACGCACTTACACACACAGACATATCTGGACGATGTATATGTTGAGGTGTGTACGTGCCTCGGCCACCTAAGCTGATTTGTTGCGAAAACTGCTGGCGAGTGCAATGAAAGTAATTAGTTTGCCATTCTTGCATTTAAAATACGAGGAAGACATGCGATCTTGTCTGAGTATACCGAATAAATGCAAATATGTGAGTATATACGCATATTGCTACATACCTATTTTTATGTTCGTAGTCCCTTGAATTGCTGCCTTTTATAAAGCCATGGTAACTCAAATAAAGACATTAAACCAACAGAAAACTTATCGTTGTTATTATTTCTTCACTTAACATAATTAATTGCACGAAAATAACAGTCTTATTTACTGAATGTTTCATTTCTTTAATTCATGTATACGTGGTTCGTCTCCAGAATTAAGATTTCTGTTCATTTAAAACAGCGACTATTTTAACAAGTAAGGAAAGGGAGGCTAAGTTCGGGTGTAACCAGATATTTTAAACGCCGACAAAGCCGGAGAAAATTCTTTTCAGGTTTCATCGACAAAAATTCATTCATGCGCACTGGGGTTCTCGTAATCTTTACGTGGGGACCTGATCAGTTAAGGTCCAATTTTTAGGATCGATATGTACTGAAATTGAAAGAATCATATGGAATAAAAAATTGTTCTATATGGGAAGGAGGCGTGGTTGTAGTAAGATTTTGCGAGCATCTAAATGTATCGGTCGTCGCTGTGAACGGACGTATTTTTTCTCTACTCCGCGTTCTATTGTTTAATCTTTATTAATGCCGTGTGTTTGCGGCCATAGAGTCGATCGGGCTCAGCCCAAGATCAGCTGCAGTAAATGCAATGAACTCTTCTCTTGTCGTGTGTGAATTTATCACATGCTGATGTTGATTTTTTGGAGAAGTCTAAAAACGCTTTTTATTATAAAGTATGCGCGGTAGCTCGCAGAAATTCTATTCGCTCGTCGCCTGCGTCGCCACCTGTGCGCAGTGCTCAATCAAACAGTGAAGTGAACGAACCTTTGTTAGAGTCTAATGACCTTAATATGGTAAATGCGGTGCTTAATTCTTTGGTTTCGGAAGTTAGTTCACTGAGAAGAGAACAATCGAAGGCGCTCACATTATTACAACAACTCAGTGATGATCGAAATTCGTTAATCGTTAAGCTTAACGAACTTAAATCGGAGTTCTGCATTGTGCAAAAGAAATTGTCCGATATCGGCAAGTTCTCTGCACCAGCTTCGAATGCTCTCTCTGCTGCGACTGCTGTTCATACAAATGTTTCTTCAACCGCTTCTCCGCCTACCGCTGCTGTTTCTGATGATAATGAGAGGGTGAATTATCTCGCTCCCTCTATACTGAAAACACAAAGCTTCAACTACTGCTAACTCCACTCGAACTTCTACAAATGCTCCGTCATCTAACGTTATTGTTTCTGCTCCTACTGATAAGGTGAGCATGGATTATCTCGCTCCCGCTACATCGGAAGCTATCTCTGCCGCTCCGTCTGCTGTTTGCTCCACTCTCTCGACGACTGCTGATAATGGTACAAATACAGCTGCTCCCAATGCTATTAATTATGCCAGTATATACGCTGATGCTGTTGCTATGGCTCTTGTCTTAAGGTGTACTGCCAAAATTTATCGGGTATTAGGTGTAAATCAAATATTATTCGCAATTTTTCTTCACATTTGGATTTCGATATTATCGTTATTGTTGAGACTTGGCTGAATTCTAGTTATTTTGATAGCGAATATTTTGACTCTAATCTCTATTATGTCTTCCGCAAGGACAGAGATCACGAAAAAACTGGCTGTCTAAGAGGGGGTGAAGTGCTTGATAATGAAGATTCTATTCTGGACCAACTATGTATCTGTATCAATGATGCTCTGTTCATTGCAGTCTCATACATCCCTCCTAATAGTCCTCTAGAGTTGTATAAGTTGCACGCAAATAATATTTCCTCGCTGGTATTAGATAAGGTGAAAGAGAATAATATCTGTGTTCTGAATGACTTTAATTTAAGCAATATCGTCTGGTCTGGTTTTTCCTATAGTCCTGCTCTTATTCCTTCAAATTTTACATCTTCTCAGGAGTTATTTCTCATTGATAGCTTGCTTAGTCTCAGTCTGATTCAAATCAACTCATATTCAAATAGTCTTATTTCTTGACTTAGTCTTTCTCAGTGATAATTTAAAATTTAGGTTTCTTGATGGATTCTCTTCAATTACTCCAGCCACCATCCATCATTCCCCGCTCGCGTTTGAGGTGGATACTTATCTTTTCGCTCCTGTAAAACCTATTGATGGGCTAGGTTTTAATTTTGCATTTTGTGATTTTGAACGACTCAACAATCAGCTCTTTGAAATTAAATGAGATGATTTACTTTCGGGACCAGATACAGCTAATAGTTTCTCCATTTAAAAAAAACAAATCAGGAATTTTGTCATTTTAATATCCCGCTTAAACATATACAACCATTTAAGTTGCCTTGGTACACTAAAGACCTCAGGCGGTTAAAAAACCTTAGAAATAAATACTACAGAAAATTCTCTTCAACTAAATTTCATGTTTCCTTTGTTCAATATCAACACTACACAAAACTGTTTAATGATTTGGATAAATTTCTCTATAAAAGGTTTATTGATAGTACGGAGTCTAACATTAAGTCGAACGCCAAGTTCTTTTGGAACTTTGTAAAATCTAGAAGAGCGTGTTCGGGCATTCCCTCTGCACTACTTGTTTGTTGAATTTTTCAAATCGAATTATGTTCACGATGATTCCGGTATTAGTACCACTTTTTCGGCTAATAATTTCCTATCTATAAATTTTGGCTCACTGTGTCTTTCACAGGATGATATTGAAAGGGTATTTGTGATATTAAGTTTTCTTCAAAATTGGGTCTAATTGAGCTTCCGCCTGTACTTATAAAAAATTGTACTGCCTTGGTATATCCTCTCATGCTTATCTTCAATAAGTCTCTCTCCTTTGGGAGTTTTATATCTGACTGGAAATTGACATGCATTAACCCTATTCTTAAAAGTGGTAGAAAGGACGCTGTCTCCAATTACAGGCCTATTTTTAAACTGTCTAATATTTCAAAATTTTTTGAGTGTTCTGTTAAAAATAAATTATTTTTTGCAGTAAAATCAATAATTAATGTCAATCAGCATGGGTTTGTCTCTGGGCGCTCCACTGTGTCAAACTTAGCAGTTTTTAGCGTTTATTGTACGTCTGCATTCTCCGCTGGATTTCAGGTAGATTGTGTCTACACAGATTTCTCTAAAGCCTTTGATAAAGTGTCACACAATATTCTAATTAAAACATTATCATCTCCAGGGTTTCACTCGGTCTTCTTGCAGTGGATTAAATCATATCTGCATAATAGATGATGTGTTATCAGTGTCGATGGAGGAAGATGTATTCAAACTTCAATGAGACATTGATACTTTTTATGATTGGTGCCTGAAATCGAAGCTTTTTCTGAATCTAGATAAATATTCTCAGAACGTTTCGAAAAACTAATACGGCTGTGTAAACTGACGTTGAGAAATACCCAAAGCTCCGTTCGATACCAAACGAGGTTTCAGACGAGGCGAATTCCTATCGTGCAGTCATAGCTTTGAAGTTGTAAATAATTTCGTCTATTTAGGAACCAGTATAAACATTACCATTAGGTGCTACTGCCAATTAATTAGGCAATCGAGAAGTAAAGTCCTCTCTCGACGAACAAAAACCAAACTCTATAAGTCGCTCATTATTCCCGTCCTGCTAAATGGGGCAGAGGCTTGGACGATGACAACAACTGATGAGTTGACGTTGCGAGTTTTCGAGGGAAAGGTTCTGCGAAAGATTTATGGTCCTTTGCTCGTTGGCCACGGCGAATATCGCATTCGAAGGATTCGAAGAGCTAAATGAGATATACGACGACATTGACATAGTTCAGCGAATTAAAAGACAGCGGCTACGTTGGCTGAGTCAAGTCGTCCGTATGGATGAAAAGACTCCAGCTCTGAGAGTTTTTGACGAAGTACCGGCCGGGGGAAGCAGAGGAAGAGGATGACCTCCCCTCCGTTGAATGACCAGGTGAAGCAGGACCTGGCTTCGCTTAGAATATCCAATTGGCGCCACGTAGCGAAAAGAAGAAACGACTGGGGCGTTGTTGTTAACACGGCCACAATCGCATAAGCGGTGTCTACGCCAATAAAGAAGAAGAAGATTCTTGAACCCCTCGAAATACTCCGCCATTGTCATTTCAAAGTACATTTTTCTTAACTTCAAGAGAAAATGTATTGTTATTGTGTTTACTTTATTAGCACAGGACTATATTGCCTGGTGTAAATTGTAAATACAGAACTTTTTGCTTGGCCGAGCACTAAATCCGGCTAGAAAGACCAAAGTTAATAACTTAATGAGGTTTCTGCAAAATCTTGCCGCTATCGGCGGAAATTAAAGACCTTTCACTTAGGGAGAATATTTTCATACTAATTTTTATTTGGATTTTTTTTTCCTTTTATACAATTCTTAAATCAAAATTATCTATATAAAATTATGTTTGTATTGTCAAGGGCTTAATGCGTGCATATTGCGTTGAAATGCATAAAAGTATATCTGTTTTGGATACTTTATAAGGAAGTCTTATGAAGACTTTTACCTTGGTTTTGATTAGTCTGTCTGTTTGGCAGCTATAAGTTATGTACTCCGGACTGTACAAAACATTTAGAGACTTAGCGCTTATTTTGACAATAATTCTTGGATTATATTCACACGTGATGATATCGCAGTATACAAACACAAGGACTTGATTTAATCGTGCAGTTTGTATGGTCCGTTGTCGTATAGACGACGACAACTGAGTCGACTATTGACGAAAAAAGGACATGTAAAATTTTCAGATCGACATCTTAAAAACTAGTAGGTAACGACTCAGTTAGCTTGTTGATCATTTATGTACATACTGCATAGGGTATCATAACCATATTTATGCACTTACAGTCATTATCCTTACATATTCTCTTAAAAGAGATTTGATAAATTAAGTTTAAATTGCCATTCTTTTATTAAGCATATGGGTAAGCAATTCAGTTAACTCAGAATTTTCTGTTAAGCAAACACTGCGTGTTCTTCTCCAACAAAATTATATAGTTTTGGAGATATCGGTACATAAAATCAAAGGAATATTCTCAGATTTCCTATCACTAGCGTCGCCTAGAAAAATGTTTAGACTAAAACCAAATTTAGGGAGAATGTCTGAAATAAAAAACTAAATAAGCGAGAGTGCGAAGAAGTAAATAGAACAATAAATACACAACAACACTTCCTAATATATGGTACATACAAGTTTAATTCTAAAATATTCACATAAAGCAATTGAAATTGCTCAGAAGTTAATGTAATAATCATTGAACTCCTCTAATGCCGACCGAGCGTCGGACTTAAACACATTATTGAAATTCGCATTGAACTCATTAATTTGGATATTGTCGAGGAAATTGAACTCAAAAGTATCCACTAGCTCCGTGATTTCACATTGAATAGATTTCTCTGGCTCCAGTGGGTAAAATGTTAGCTGATCCGTTACAGGAGCTTTTGTATCTGGTAATATATCTTTGGGCCCAGAATGGTGTTTCTGCTTAATATCTTCTACTTCACCGGCTTCGTCTTGCTCTGGTTGGTGAAATGTTTTTGTCAGTTGTAATATATCTTCACGTCGCCGATGGCATTTCATCTCAATGGCTTCCAATTGACGGTCTTTATCTTGCTCGTGTTGTTGTAATATCAGATGATTGGTTATAGCAGCTTTCGTCGCATGTAATACATCCTCATGACGCCGCCGACGCCTCAATTCAATTCGATATGTGTATAACTGATATTGTAGACAAGAACTCCACTCCATAGTTTTTAGATAAATAATTGCTAGCTGCTGGAGAAGAACTTTACTAAAGCTCGAAAGTGCAAGTGTTTCTTCGTTCAGCAAAGCGATCTCTATATAGTTAAAGGATCAGGTAGCATGTTGTGTTTACGGTGCTTACTGCCCCTTTAGGGGGGATGTAGATGAAATTTGTATAAATATTGAATTCATCTCTGCAAAATGTAAAATATTAATAGCAGAAAATTTCGTCCAGGCTAGATATAGACAAATGAATCCTTGAAATTAACAATAGCATACGAGTATAATGGGAAACCCCTTTCAATGAAAATTCTTTAGTATTTCTGATAACCTACCACAAGACCGCAATAAACGCGATGAAAGAGAGACTATTCCATGCCAACTTATATCGATAAATTTTGTCTAGAATATATCTATTTTCTTCACTTCCAGTCAATGAAATCTCATGAAATCCTCACTGAACAGTCGATAAAGATAGCTTATTCTAGCGCATCAGGGGCACTGTGTATTTTCTAATGCATCTTGTATATATAAATTATCAGGATGACGAAAAAAGTCCGAGTTCCGTGTGACTGTCTGTCCGTACGTCCGTACATGTTCCTTGGCAAAAAAGTTAGGCGGAGTTCGAAATCGGACCATAGCCACGTCCACAAAACGTTATTAAAGGAAAACGTATAAAGTGCCATAACTAAGTACTAAAATAAGATATAGAACTGTAATTTGGCGCAGAGAATTGCAGTAGCAAGTGACACCTGTAGGCTAAAATTAGAAAAAAAATTACCATTGAGCTCAGGCTACTATCGGGATCACAGCTTGCGGATAGTAGACGGCCGCAGTCCCCGACCAAAAGCTACAGGAGAGTAGGACGTCGACGAAAAATCGACGTCAAACAGAAGAACGTCACCGTAGATGTTAAAAACGGAACGGCACAGCTAAGTGAACTCTTCGACTTACCGTAGAAATGGGCTCATCGTAGAAAATGAGAAAAAACGGGGCATCTAAACGGAGGTTAAGATCGAAAAGATGCGAAAAACAATTGCCAGAGCCCTTCTGCGAGGCACTCAGGACCACGCTTCAAGAATCTGCGACTGTGGCCGACCTTAAATCAAAGGTTACCATAGAGATTATGGACTTCGACTCATTTACAACAAGGAGAAAGTAGCAGAGACTGTAAAAGAAGCTTTACATGACCCCAAGGACAAGATTCTTGCAGAAAATGAAGTCAATCGGGTCACAAATTGAAAAAGTGCATACATTCTCCCCATGCTGCCTTTGCGAAGAGGCTAAACACGAAAAGGTCGACTATATCCCGGGCTCCGCAAAATGTACAGGAACTACCAAAACAGATGAATATTCTACAGGCCAATATGCATAGATGCAAAGCTGTTGACTCACTACTCTTTCAAATGGTGATAGAAAACGGCTACGAGGTAGTCGTCATAAGCAAGCAATATAAGATAGCAGATGGACCGCTGCTAGAGGGCTGCTTGACGCCAAGATATAGCACAAAAGAATTCCAAAAAAAAAGCTCGAAAATATTGAGGACACAGCCAGGTCTATAGATGGTCAACTAATTATCACCGGAGACCTAAATTGAAAACTGTAGAGTGGGGTAATCCAAACACGAACTCAGGAGGAATCCACAATGGAACAAACGCTAACCAGCACAGGAAAAATTCTGGAACACGAAAGATGAACATTTCGAAACTAATCTCGGAAATAGGCAGCTTTTTCGGTGAGATTTTGATTTGGCTCAACTATACAATATTTTCAAACCTTCATATGCTTCAGCTTGACCTTTTAAAATATGATCGATTACTTCAGTTCGGTCTCACCATCAAGCGCTTCAAATTGGACTACATTTCTCCGAAATTTGAACCTGCCAGAAGGTATCAATTCAGTTGATTTTTCTTCAGGTATTGAAGTTTCACGAACTTCTTCAAACGATTCTTCTCCAACTTAATTTTTTGAAATACATTCTTCACGCTGAAGAGAATTTTCGCAGCAGAGCCAGTGCCACAAGTAGAATTTTTTTAAAGTACGCAAAAGAGAATTTAAGTGCGAACAGATACAGTTAAGTCGGAAAAACCCACCTACTGAGTAGTGTTGGGTTTTTCCACGAACCAGGGAACTACTACTGGGTTTTTCTCGAATTAAATTAGATAGCGTTAAAATCTAGTATCTCTAATCTTTTTAAATTTATGTGAGGCATTTTATTGTAAATTGTGCGCGGTAGTTCGGAGAAATTCCATTCGTTCGCCGCCTGCCTCGCATCAGTGCGCAATGCTTAGCATTCTTATATTTTAAAATCGCAAAAACAAAATGTTGAACAATCAAACAAGGAAGCAACTGAACCTAATAAGTCTAATAAGGTAAATGTGCTGCTTAATTCTCTGGTGCTGAAAGTAAGTTCGTTGAGAAGTGAACAATCGAGGGCGCTCACATTAATACAACAACTGTGTGATGATCGAAATTCGTTAATAGTTAAGCTTAACGAACTTTAATCAGAGATCTGCATTAGGCAAAACAAATTATCCGATAACGGCAAGTTCTCTGCACCAGCTATGAATGCTCTTTCTGCTGCCTACTCCACTCTCAGCTTCAACTACTGCTAACTCCATTCTCACTTCTCCGACTATTGTGGGTACAAATGCTTCGCCATCTAACGTAGTTGTTTCTGCTCCTGATATAATGTGAGTGTGGAATATCTCGCTCCCGCTATACTGAAAGCAATCTTTGGCGCTTCATCTATACTGGTACAAAAACAGCTCCGTCAAAAATTTTTGAGTCTTCTGTTAAGAATAAATTATTTTTTGCAGTAAAATCAATAATTAACGTGAATCAGCATGGGTTTGTCTCTGGGCGCTGCACTGTGTCAAACTTAGCAGTTTTTACCGACTATTGCATGTCTGCATTCTCCGCTGGATTTCAGGTAGATTGTGTCAACACAGATTTCTCCAAAGCCTTTGATAAAGTATCACACAATATTCTAATTAAAAAATTATCATCTCTAGGGTTTCACTCGGTCTTCTTGCAGTGGATTAAATCATATCTACAAAACAGACGATGCGTTGTCAGTGTCGATGAAGTGTCATCTGATTCATTCATTGCGTCTTCGGGAGTCCCACAAGGAAGCGTCTTGGGTCCACTTCTCTTTGTGCTGTTTATCAATGACATTTCCTGTTGCTTCTCTTTCGCTAACTATCTGTTATATGCAGATGACTTAAACATTTTTGCAATAATCAAAAACACACAAGATGTACACAAACTTCAATGTGATATTGATACTTTTCATAATTGGTGCCTGAAATCGAAGCTTTTTCTGAACCTAAATAAATGGTCACAGATCTCTTTTGGTAGGGGACGTAACATCCGATCTTCCAGCTACAATATTTCTAATTGCGTCCTAAAATGCGTTACTGAAATCAAAGATCTTGGGGTAATCTTTGACAACAGATTTTCTTTCAGTAATCACATCAACTATATCACTTCAAAATCATTTTCTGTACTCGGCTTTGTCCGTCAAAATTCTACAAATTTTTCCAACCCCTACACGTTAAAATTACTGTACACATGTTTTGTTCGGTCCATTTTGGAGTATGCAGTGTTTATTTAGAGACCATATTGCATATCGTCGATTAACAGGATCGAGCGGGTCCAAAGCATATTTCTTAAATATGCTCTCCGCTCCTTAAAATTTGTTGACCCAATACCAACGTATACATCGCGTTTATTGCTTTTACATCTTAAATTACTGGAAAATCGAAGGTCCATTCTCTCTCTTTCCTTTGTCTTCAATGTAATTAACGGTGGTATTGACTGTCCCTATTTATTAGGGAAACTTAACTTCAATACTCCCCAGCGTTGTCTCAGATCCATTTCCCCATTTTATTACAAAAAGGAAAGTACTAATTTTGCTGAATATGCTCCCCTCAAGCGGGCTATGCGTGAGTTCAACTCGATTTCCGAGAAACTTCTTCTTGATTTTTCTCACTCTAGGGTATCCTTCATTAATACCCTCAATTCTGTTTTTTAGTTTAAGTTATCTACCCATGTTATTGTAATTTTATTATTTTAGGATTCTAATGTGCATCATAGTTTTCATTAATCTGTAAGAATTAATGTTCATAGACTTTACTAAATAAATAAATGCAATGCGGGATAACTCTTGCCATTAGGTGCTACTTCGAATTAATTAGGCAATTGAAAAGTAAAGTCCTCTCTCGATGAACAAAAACCAAACTCTATAAGTCACTCATTATTCCCGTCCTGCTATATGGTGCAGAGGCTTCGACAACAACTGATGAGTTGACGTTGCGAGTTTTCGAAGGAAAGGTTCTGCGTGGTGACATAGTTCAGCGAATTAAAAAACAGCGGCTACGCTGGCTAGGCTATGTCGTCCGAATGGAATGAAAGTATTCGACGCAGTACCCGCCGGAGAGAGAAAGAAGAAGACCTCCCCTCCGTTGAATGACCAGGTGGAGAAGGACCTGGCTTCGCTTAGAATATCCAATTGGCGCCACGTAGCGAAAAGAAGAAACGACTGGCGCGCTGTTGTTTACACGGCCACAATCGCATAAGCGGTGTCTACGCCAATAAAGAAGAATAAGATTCTCTGACCCCTTAAGTAATTGTAATCTCGCTTTACAATGTCTAAACTTCTAGAAATACCCCGCCGTCATTTCAAAGTACATTTTTTTTAACTTCAAGAAAAAATGTATTATTGCGTTTACTTTATTAACACAGGACTATATTGCCTGGCGTAAATTGTAAATGCAGAAATTTTTGCTTGGCTGAGCACTAAATCCGGCTCGAAGGACCAAAGTTAATAACTTAATGAGGTTTCTGCAGAATCTTGCCGCTGGCGGCGGAAATAAAAGACCTTTCACTAAGGGAGAATATTTTCATACTGATTTTTATTTGGATTTTTTTTTCCTTTTATACAATTCTTAAATCAAAATTATCTATATAAAATTATGTTTGTATTGTCAAGGGCTTAATGCGTGCATATTGCATTGAAATGCATATAAGTATATATGTTTTGGATACTTTATAAGGAAGTCTTATGAAGACTTTTACCTTAGTTTTGATAAGTCTGTCTGTTTGGCAGCCATAAGTTATGTACTCCGGACTGTACAAAACATTTGGAGACTTAGCGCTTATTTTGACAATAATTCTTGGATTATATTCACACGTGATGATATCGCAGTATACAAACACAAGGACTTGATTTAATCGTGCAGTTTGTATGGTCCGTTGTCGTATAGACGACGACAACTGAGTCGACTATTGAGGAGAAAAGGACATGTAAAATTTTCAGATCGACATCTTAAAAAACTAGTAGCGCAACGACTCAGTTAGCCTGTTGATCATTTATGTACATACTTCATAGGGTATCACAACCATATTTACCCACTTACAGTCATTATCCTTACATATTCTCTTAAAAGAGATTTGATAAATTAAGTTTAAATTGCCATTCTTTTATTAAGCATATGGGTAAACAATTCAGTTAACTCAGAATTTTCTGTTAAGCAAACACTGCGTGTTCTTCTCCAACAAAATTATATAGTTTTGGAGATATCGGTACATAAAATCAAAGGAATATTCTCAGATTTCCTATCACTAGCGTCGCCTAGAAAAATGTTTAGACTAAAACCAAATTTAGGGAGAATGTCTGAAATAAAAAACTAAATAAGCGAGAGTGCGAAGAAGTAAATAGAACAATAAATACACAACAACACTTCCTAATATATGGTACATACAAGTTTAATTCTAAAATATTCACATAAAGCAATTGAAATTGCTCAGAAGTTAATGTAATAATCATTGAACTCCTCTAATGCCGACCGAGCGTCGGACTTAAACACATTATTGAAATTCGCATTGAACTCATTAATTTGGATATTGTCGAGGAAATTGAACTCAAAAGTATCCACTAGCTCCGTGATTTCACATTGAATAGATTTCTCTGGCTCCAGTGGGTAAAATGTTAGCTGATCCGTTACAGGAGTTTTTGTCTCTGGTAATATATCTTTGGGCCCAGAATGGTGTTTCTGCTTAATATCTTCTACTTCAGTGGCTTCGTCTTGCTCTGGTTGGTAAAATGTTTTTGTCAGTTGTAATATATCTTCACGTCGCCGACGGCATTTCATCTCAATGGCTTCCACTTGAAGGCCTTTATCTTGCTCGGGTTGTTTTAATATCAGATGATTGGTTATAGCAGCTTTTGTCGCATGTAATACATCTTCACGACGCCGCCGACGCCTCAGTTCCACTCGATATATGTATAACTGATATTGTAGACAAGAATTCCACTCCATAGTTTTTAGATATTTAATTGCTAGCTGCTGAAGAACAACTTTACTAAAGCTCGAAAGTGCAAGTGTTTCTTCGTTTAGCAAAGCGATCTCTATATAGTTAAAAGATCAGGTAGCATGTTGTGTTTACGGTGCTTACTGCCCCTTAAGGGGTGATGTATTGTTATGGTAAACGGCTTTCAGAAACATTAACGAACAAGTAATTACCAAGCCTACTAAGCCTACTACCGAACAGGTAGATGAAATTTGTATAAATGTTGAATTCATCTCTGCAAACTTTAAAATATTAATAGCAGAAAATTTCGTCCAGGCTAGATATAGACAAATGAATCCTTGAAATTAACAATAGCGTACGAGTATAATCGGAAACCTCTCCCAATGAAAATTCCTTAGTATTTCTGATGACCGCAATAAACGCGATGAAAGAGAGACTATTCCATGCCAACTTATGTATATCGATAAATTTTGTCTAGAAAATATTCATTTGTTTTAATTTGTTATTTTTCAAGTCGTGCTTGGTCATTGATTCCTTTGTTCAATATTTTCAAGGAAATAATTGAGAAATAATTAAACATGCAGGGGCAGCATATGCCAACTATTAAAATTGAATAATGTAAGCACTTTAGTATTGGTGCTAACAGGTCATTTTTTAATTGGAAGGCATGTCAGCAGATTAGGTGTTCCATGCAATGATTGCGAATGCAAAGCTCTGTACAGAAAAAGAGGTTCTGGACGACGTTTCAGTGGTTGCAAAAATTAAACTACATTTACTGATGAACTTCATCAGAAGAACGATATGGTTCAGATACAAGACAATAGATTGAGGGGATAATAGTCCCGGTGGTATCATAATGGATCTCCTAAAAGCCTAAGTGCGTGGTCTACTTACCTAGGTGCCTCCACTAGAACATAGAACATAGAATTAGATTGAGGTATGCACTGCGACCTTGAGTCTATTGTGCCCTCTCCTAGCTCACAAGGAATTCCTAAGCCCCAGCAAATCGATGAATTCTAGGATTTTGCTGGGAGCTAGTGAGTCGATGCGATCCCTATCTGTAAATATGGTTCCAAGGGCCTTAGATCTGCGTCTCCAGACTGCGATGCAGTCGATTAGCAGGTGCTCCGGGGTTTCAGGCTCCCTGTCGCAGAACCGGCAGTTGTCGCAAGAGGCTAGTCCTAGGTTATGTAGGTGCCTATTTAACTTGCAGTGGCCGGTATAGAATGCGACCAAGAGCCTGAGTTTAGTCCTTGGGAGGTTGATTATTGATTTAAACCTGTTAAGGTTGTACCCCCCTATTAGCAACTTGGCATGCCGCATGCCATGCGCCCGTTGCCAATGACCTTCTCTACCCACTCTTTCTTCCTTACGCAGCAGCTCCTTTATAGTGTGAGGGCCCACCCCAATGAATGGTTCGGGCCCTACCATGTTTGTGGAGGCTGCGGAGCGGGGTAGCTCGTCAGCCAGTTCATTGCCGGCTATGCCTTTATGACCTGGTACCCAGATTAGGTGTACCTGGTTCACTTCCGCTAACCTGTTTAGCCGTTCTCTGCACTCCTGCACTAGCAGCGATCTGATCTCGTAAGCGGAGATCGCTTTCAGTGCCGCTTGGCTATCGCTGAGTATGGATATACGCTCATTTCGATAGTTGCGATGGAGATTTATCTCTATGCACCGACTTATGGCCAAGACTTCGGCCTGGAAGATACTGGGGAATCTGCCCATCGGTATGGATAACCTCGTGCGTGGACCTGCGATCCCTGCACCAATACCTTCCGACGTCTTGGAGCCGTCAGTGTACCACTTTAGTGTACTATCCCTCAGCACCAGCTCAAGAGTGGAATCATTCCACTCGCTCTTGCTGCCAAGGGTAACCTTGAACTTCCTCGTGAAATTTATTGTTTTTGTAATCCCGTCCTTCGGGAGGAGGGCAATTGGAATGTTGCCACTTATCATCTCCATCCTCTGGGACGAGATTGCTTTGCCTTTGCCGCATCCTTCTGCCGTTATTTGCAGGAGTGAATGCTTGGCTACTTGACCTATCACTATGTGGAGCGGTGTGAGCTCCAGCAGGACCTCCAGTGCCGCCGTTGGGCATGTCCGCATAGCGCCCGTCATGCAGACGCATGCTAGCTGCTGAAGCCTCGATAGTTTTAACACCACCGAGGCCTGTGCCGCCACGGAGGCCCAGGACACCGCTCCATATGTGACTATCGGTCGCACAATCATGGTGTACAACCACCTGACAATCCTTGGCTTGCAACCCCAGGATCTTCCTGCCAGACGATTGCACACCATTAGTGCCTTTGTCGCCTTGACCATGGTTTGGTTCACGTGCTGTTTCCACCGCAAAGTGGAATCCAGCGTAAGACCAAGATACTTTACCTTGTTGGTCATCTCGATCCCTCTGCCCCCAAGTGTGAGGTTCCTAAGCCCGAGTAGGGACCTACGTCTCGTGAACGGGACGATGGTCGTCTTCGAGGGGTTGATACTTAGTTCAACTCTCCTGCACCACTCCATTGCTAGGTTTAAACCTCGTTGCACTAGATCACAGAGAGTGTCCACAAACTTGCCCCTCGCTATAATCACGATATCGTCCGCGTATACTTGGCATCGGATACCATTGACGGTTAGCAATGCTAACAAGTCGTCCACAACAAGGCTCCATAGCAGGGGCGACAGTACACCACCTTGCGGACAGCCCCTTGTTGTGCCGAGACGAATCTTTGTGCCCCCTGCTGTGGTCTCAGCAACCCTAGTGCGCAGAACCGCCTCTATCCATCTACGCACCGGTGCTTCCACATTTCTACCCTCCAGTGCCATGGCTACACTTCTATGAGACGTGTTGTCAAAAGCTCCCTCGATATCTAAGAAGGCGCATAGCATAACCTCCCCTTTCTCCAGTGAGCTCTCTATCTCAGAGGTCAGCTGGTACAGAGCCGTGCTTGTTGATCTGCCAGCTCTGTATGCATGCTGAGCCGCATGCAGGGGTGTAGTCTTCAGCGCCTTCGACCTTAAATGATAATCAATTATCTTCTCCATAGTTTTCAGTAGGAAGGAGGTTAGACTGATTGGCCTGAAAGATTTAGCCATCGAGTAGTCCTTCCTTCCCACTTTCGGTATGAAGATTACCTCCGCTGTCCTCCATGGTTGTTGTAGTTGTTTTTGTTTTGTCCATCTTTTTCTTACGACCCTTGGCTCAACGGGGTGAGCTGTCGGGTCTACGTTCAAAATGGGGAACGGGAAGGTCCGCCACGCCAGAGCCCCTTGGCGCGGTAAGGCCACCGTTACTTCCCAATTCGGCCTGGTGTTGGGAAGGCCCCGTTAGAATACAGCCACATTCACCTCCTGGCTGCAAAGTTCCAATGGGCACGGGAGTCGCATAACACCCTGGATTAGGAGGTGGTAGCTCTTGGTCAGCGCACGCATGCGGCACCCGACATCCCGCGTGGTCCGTGCTTGGGAGCACCAACCACACAGGATCGAGGGGCGCCGAGTATACCTTGCGCCTAAGCCCCTGCACCACGACAAGGTGCCTACCATTCGCAGGAGGTGCCTCCACTAACTGATTATATGAGAAATTATAACAATAAGACTAGGAGTTTCGTTCTAGATCTTTTGTACTAATTCAGCTACATACTTCGTTCATTCTTGCAGCCTTGGATTTGATATAAATAACGTTCCTAATACCCACAAGATATTTTAAGGATTTTGGTTTTAAAATTCATTCATATATTTTTTTTTTGATTGCATTTTCTATTTATATTTATATTTCTATTTTATTATCGTCTCTTTGCTTTTGCCTTCCTTCTTTGTTTGTTTGCAAAATTTAGTTTGGAGTTTATTGCTATTGTGTTATTGTTATACTATGAGCGCATACATAATTTTACCGTTATTTTGTTTTGCAACAATAATATTCATGCATAAATGCATGTTTTTGTTGTTGTGTATTTGTTTGAGCAAAAATTTGCATAAAGTTCTTTGTGGCGAATAGCAAAGTTATTTGGATTCGATATTTCGTCTACCTGTTGGAGATTGGGTTAAGTTGTTGAAAACAATATTAGCAAATAAAGAGCCCTCAAGCTGAATCGAAGAATATGGAAGTTTGTTTATGAAACAAATTTAATTCAGAATGCAACTCAGTTGTTTATTTTTGTTGGCATGATGACTTCGACAAAGGTTCACATTAAAAAGAGGTTGCTACGACAGACTAGCGAAGAAATATAATAGTATGTAATTGCTACATAATCGGTCTGTTGTTCTTCCCAATCTGCTTATCGTTTACTACTCAATAAATCGAATCTTTGCCATTCTTTATCATATGAAAAGGAGATATGGAATTGCTAGGTGACCAGCACAGATAATAGCCTGAGCACATGAGGTATCGACAGAGATTCGACGAAATACAACGAACGAAGATACAGCAAATGTAATTCAATTACAAATTAATGAGCTATGCCGCTCAGAGAAAGTTCGATTAAAAGCATAAAACAGACATACGCGGGTGCGCAGACCCGGTATTATCGCAAACCATCCTGTGCTGCATGCAAAGCCAATGGACTAAAGGTTACGGATCGGCGAATCGAAAGTTGGGAATGTCTCATCTATCAAGCGGGATGTAAAAAGAAAAAACGAGAGTTGTAGAAATCAAACTAAATCACTGCGAAGCTGCTCACGAATTATTGAAGCAGGCAATCTACAAAGAGAAGATGTACCTACGTAAGCGCTGGTACCTGGATTTCCGACAAAGAAACCAAAGCTACCGCATGGCCTGTATGAAACTAGAATTTAACAACACAACAAAAAAATCGATTTTTTGAAACCCGTAAGCTTTTGTAACCCCTTAAAGTCGCCTGATGATTTTCACCACGAAGTAGGGCACCCATGTTGATGTGATATCCTGTATGGCAACATGTAACTGGTGTATATATTATATATTTCGAGCTCGACATCGTTATACCCTAGCATTCAAGAGTCCAGTGATCGACGTAGCCATCGATAAGACGCAATATCGTCGGTGTTGTGAAGCATGAAGGCTAGGCCTCCACAAGAAGATAGTGTTTTTTGCAGCGGTAGAACACGCAGGAGGGTTGTCACGTTGTGGTGTTGATTGGCGACGCCATTTTAAGGTGTTGCGGGGGTATACTTCTGCACGAAGATTGGAGCGGGATGAAGGTTAAGAGCGGGACTGATCAGAATGGGAATTATGTACCGTACTGTACTATGTATCGTAGGGGTTCTTTGTTGTTGCCTCCGGTGGAGTGATGGCGTGGTGCGCGAACTTGGTGCAAGTGTCACAACAAAGAAGCTAATGTCACCGTAGTGCTTTGGCAGCATGGATCCACGTAACTCGTTTCAATAATGGCATGAGGAATATCCATCAACCCGAAATGAGCTTCATTGCAAAAAAACTGTGTTTTACTATGGAAGGTCAGGAAGTTTTCAATTGATCTGTGAGATTAGTTACGCACACGACAACATAAGTTTACGTAAGGTAGTTTAAGTAACAGTATATAAACGGCATTTTTACGCCCATATCTAAACTTCCTTATAACTTATGGATTTATTGTGTTGAGTTCAGACGTAGAAGATTCGATATGTGCAGATTAAAAATTGGATAACGAGAGAATTGATTGCGAACTTTTTAGACAAAAGGAGCTGTGATAGCGAAGAACTTATGGGAATATATGCATGTATATGAAGCAAAAGCTGGAAGAACTATTGCGAACGGATAATGATGGTTAAAGCGAAAACATAATTACTAATTTATAAGATCGAAGAAGTTGTGCATAAACGTTTAACTCTTGTTTAAATTGCTATAGAAATAATATATGATTTGATATATAATATTTATCATAATATCTACAATTAACTTATTTGGAAAGCAATTTATTTGAAATTTTTCCCATATAATGATATCCGCCCTTTGGTTGACTTTTTCCTCATCTTCTCATCCCAGCCATAACACGTATTTATTTGTGTTTTTTATGGTTTTACTTTTTACTTAATGGACAATTTGTATAATTAATGTGGAAAGCAACCAATCGATTTCGAATTTTTTAATTTTAAATTATGCACACTGTACTTATGAGCAAAAATGTGAGAGGTAAGCACTCTTAACAGTTTGCACGATTGCTGTATTCCCAGTGTAAGGTAACCCTATGCGAAATATTAATTCTCTTCTGAGTGGCATCACCGGCCCATCAAAAGCAGCACTTGAATTTCAACTGACAACGCGAACACAGCCTCCCGTGCGATATATTCATATTTTTTAAATAAACTCTGTGAATTATAATTTCAAAATATAAATAAAAGACCATCCTGAAAAATAGAAAGTTTCCGAATAAAACCTTTCACAAGGAAACCAAATTTATTTCAAAAAACTTTTCACAAACATTTCAGTTCACCAAAAACTTTAGGAATCTAAAATAAGTCCTTTGATGCACTCTACTTCAGCCAAAGAAAAGAAGCTTGTCGTAGTATGTATAGGCAAACTGAATACAAATATTTGTATAAATTGGAATCAAAACTAACTTGGTTTACCTTCCATTCCCTTCTCGTTTACGTTTATATTTTAAAATTTTAAAATTTTTTCTATTGGCGTATTAGTCCACTATCCACAATAGTCTTAAGTTGTATGCTTTGAAATTAGTCACTCTTCGTCTTCGTCTTCGTCGATGTTTCTGTTTTTTATGTAGAAATGAGCTTCTTGGACTTTGATTAATTCTGTTAGAATTTTCAAACAAATTTTTCACAGTTTGTTTGGTTTAATACAACAAATTCAGAGAGAGGCTTCTCCTGATAATATACCTCCTGTTGACCTCGCACCGTATATATCGGTCAACATAAGATATCTTAGCAAGTGATCGTTTAATATATGATATACAACTGTCCAACGTTGAAAATTAAAATCGGTCGGCAATTATCTCAGCAACAATATATTTGTATTGTATTTTAGCAGACCTTAAGCCTCACAATTCTCAAAATTTGCGAGTGATCGGAATTACGTTGCGCGGAAACATGTTCTGATCGTACTTTAGTTTTATGTTAAAGTAAACGTTATCAGTTCAGACTTTCCTTAAAAATCAATATACCCTATATAAATTGAGTTAATTGTAATATAAATATCACGGAAATAAAAAGGAGATCATGAAACTTAGTGAGTTGAAGGCCTACATTACAATTTGATAAGATACAATATAAAATATGTTTTTAACTGTTGGATACTTTCTAGTTATCCACGCATGTATGTCAGGTATAAGTTTATGGGGCCACCGTTGCTGACATATAATTATGCTCTTCTTTCTCTCCTTAATTTTTTAATTTTATATAATATTAATTAATTTTTTCATTATAGTAATATATATTTATATCCTGAGTTCATCTCCCTGGATATCTGTGGGCGGCATACTAACTAGTACTTCAGCTGCTTCGCTGGATATAGTTCGGAAAGCACTTGTTATACTTTTATTGTTGTGAGTCTATGCACCGCATTTATTGATCTGGACTACGCTTTTATGTCTAGTGCCTGTATCCATACTGGAGCAGAACTATAGAATAGTATTGCTGAGCTCATCGCTTTTGCGATTAGAAGTCGACTAGACTAGCATTGTGTATTTTATTTGTTTTATTTGATGCCTATGCCAAACGCTCCTTTAACTTCAGCTTGGAGTCCAATGTTGCCCCTTGTTACATCAACTGTGGCTTTGAAGTAATCGCACACTCTCCTTAAGTGAGAATTATTTTTTCCAAAAATTTGGTGGTGCTTATGAGCAATAATTCTGTTTTGTGCTCAGCCAGTTTCAAACTGTTGAAGGAAAACCTTTGGCGCAGACCATTTATGCATTCATTACTTTTATTCTAGAGGTCATCAAGTAGTTTAGCTACTGCTACCACTACAAGATCGTCGGTTTATGCAATTAGTTAATTACTGAATATTGTGGTACTACACTTGAAATAGGCTAGCCATTCGCGCCTTCGTTGTTGTCTTAGATCAGCCTTTTATTTTCAAAATAACTCATTACATATATTTATGAGGTACTGACAGGCGCTTATTTCATATTTGTATGTAGGGTTTTGAATAGGTTTGCCAAGACACAGTCTAACAGCAGACAACGCAAAACGTAGTAGCGCAATCGAACACAATCGAAGACAAAAACTTTGAAAGGCCGCACATAGGCCTGCACAGTTATTAACTACGCCACAGCGAACAGTGCAGTGATCAGTAATTGGTGCAGTGATCAGTGATTAGTGCAGTGCAGTGGAAAAATATAGTGAAATAGGGACATTTAAAAAACATTACAGGGAAAAACATTGCGAGTTGCAATAAGTCAGCAATGAATTTCCCAAACCCTGCGTCCCTGAGCGAGGTCGAGCTCACCGCCCTCGTAAAAGACCTCCGTGGGTATCTGCTCAGAATAGAGCACATACTCAGTAAGTACAACCCCTCACCACAAACCCCAACGACAACTCCAGTGACAACGACAACTCCAACGACGCTACTACCTCTCCCGAAAATGCTCAAATGAGCATCGATCCGCCCGATGATACCGTGTTCATCGAAGTCCGCCGCCGGAAAAAACCCAAACGGGAAATTCCAAAGCGGCGCCGCACCACATCCCCCCCTGAAACCGTCAAAATTGATGACTTTCTCTCCTCACCCTCCTTTGATGAGAGCGAGGACATAACCCCCCTAAGGAAAGAAACCCCCCTCCTATCCGAATCCTCAAGAAGGAATCGTGGGAGAAGGTGAGTTCTGGTCTGCGCAAAGCAGACATATAAATCTGATCGGCTAAAGTGGTATCTGAAGCCATCATCGTCTACCCCGAAACCGTTGACGGTTTTCGGGAACTTACCTCCGCCTTAGAAAGGCATGAAATCCCTTACACGACCAATCAGCTCCATCAATACAAGGACCGGATTGTCGTGATCAGAGACGTCCTCGAATGCTTCGATGACGAAACCATCCTCAACGAATTGAGGTTGAAAAATACAGAGGTGAAGAGCATTCACCGCATGCGCAGGGGCCCAAAAATATGGCCCCTAATAACCGTCAATCTTGACCCTACGTACTCTTCAGCGAAGGCGATTTTTGACTTAAAAACAATCGCTGGCCTCAGCGTCAGAGTAGAGGCAAAGCGTAAATCCAAGGTAATCCCATAATGCCTCCGGTGCCTCAACTTCGCCCACACGGCGAACTATTGCTTCGCTCCCTGGTCCTGCGCCTTTTGTGGTCGCTCCCATGCCACGGCATCCTGCGCTCTTAAAGAGCAGAAAACAACATAAGTCTGTTGAACAAAATGCTGCTGCGACGTGTCTAGTACTACTAAGCTTCGCAACGGTAGACTTAACGCCTAAGAGAAATCCTGAGGATAAGCAGCTGATATGAAAGATCCCGCCTACGAAAATAGTCAATCCAAGGGAAATTCAAATGATGGCCACTGCAAGCAATATTTATAAAGTCAAAACTTTTGCAAAAGGAAAGAAAAATGATGAAAATGGCTGGCCATTGCAATGGCAATGCATTGGTCAAACTCAAAACTAAAAGAAGAACACAACCCCTGCATTTGGCCCGAGACTGGATGCAATAATCTTTGCGTGCCTGGGAAATATGTCGTATAGCGACATACAGTACTTAGAGCTGTTAAAAGAGAAAATGCTCTGAAAGAGCTTGGAGTGAACGTTTTGAGAATCAGGAAGACGGCAAAAGGCGAAATACTCCTCGAAATGAAGAACACGAGAGCATATGAAAAGGAGATATGCAAGGTGCTAGGCGACCAGGCGCAGATAAGAACCCGAAACCTAAAGAAGACTTAAGGCTTTCAAAGGAGTGTAAATCCTAGGAATTACTGGACCGGATTTAATTAATTAAATGATAGATCGTTTAATCAACTACTTTTTAGCTTTGATAAGATTGTTTGAATAGGTGTTTACCTCACTTTTATCTTTGTGACACTTACCACTTTCACTTATTTTAATAAAACATCCGGTTAAGTTACAAGGGTAATTCAGTATGGATTTGATTCGATTTTTTTTAATTCCTGTACAAATCTTAACAAATATGTAAAATTAAGGTTACTACAATTAATTTTGATTCGATTTTCAATTTGAACAATATTGCGGAATTATTAACGCAAGTTAATCTTAATTTAAACCAATGTGCGGACTATGCTGATATACGACGATCGAAAAGGCGCGAGGATCACAGCGCCGACGTGCTTCGAGAGCTGACCAAACGAAACTGGAGAAAAACCTATGACGATGACCCTTTTGATCAGTATGGTATGTGTTTGCGTGTGTGGACGTGCTCTCGCGTGTGGGTGGTGTTGATGTGTGGGTCCTGTGGAGTGTGGGTTCTGTATGTGTGGTATATTAATGTAGTGGCATTAGGGCCATTTAGCCAAAGATTATTGGTATTATATATTATTGTGGTATTAAAATGTATCTAAATGAACTGCAGCTAGGACTAGACGTCTTAATCCTGAAGTTCGCTCAGAAGAACAAAGTAGGTATTCTCGGGCCCATGTAGTGACAGAAATTCGTTCTGAAGATCAAACCAGAAATATTACACGCAAGAAATAATGGGTATAGGAGTTTAGGGCGTATTATGAAATAAGGGAAGAGAAACGTTATACTCGCATAAATTTGAAAGCTCTTTAAAACGAGTAATAATTTAAGGGGGTTTTCTAGTCTAGAAATTAAAAAAAATCGATTTTGTTTTGAAAGCTTAACTATTCAAGAATATATGTAGAAAAGGATTTTTCAAAATTCAAATTATTTTCGGAGATATAGGCATTTTTCTGACCCGTCATCCAAACTGGTTCGGCCGGAACGCGAAACTTTAAACGCGTTTTTCTCAGAACTGACTTTTCGGAACGATTCCCTCGATTTCTCAGGTTCTACTGGACCGATGTACTTGAAATCTTTATAGAGTCTTCTTTATAGGCTTGTCTATGGTTGAAACTAGCCCCATCCCAAAATTTTTATTTTTATTATTTTAAAAGAATTCGAAATAGTCAGAAAAAGTGATAAAAAAAAAATGTTTTCAGGCAGTCGCCATTTTGTGAAAAAAAATGTTTCCCACTTTTCCGTAGTTCCGACCATTGCGACATTATTCTAGATTAATAATCTTTTTTTTTTTGGTTTCAGATAACTAGGAGGGTGGAAATCATGGGCATGGTCACGTGGAAATTTTTAGAGAGCCCCCACTTCGCTAGCTCATAATTTTTGAAATTTTTTACTTTTTTTTAATTTTTAATTTTTTTCTGTACTCTTCAAAAATTAATAACAAAAACTAGTAAAAAAAATGGATAGTAAAAATATTAATTGCCTTTTTTTACGACACTTTAAAAATTTCCTGAAATTCATGCTTCTAGACTAGGATACCCCCTTAACAGAATTCATTAACATTTATTTTTAAAATATAAAGAGTAGTAGCCATCTTTTAAATGCAAAAGTTTTCTTCTGAAGATGGATATACAAATTTGCAAATCTAAGTTTTCCTGAAATACCAGATTGTTTGAAAACTTTACACCAATTGAAGGACGGCAAATAATGTGTAGGTCGATGGTCTCATTAGATTGAATTGAATTGATATCTACATACCGAATATTAGTATTTGGTTATTTGAAAGAACTCTCACCTGTTAGAGAAGGGTTCTAATCACGCCTGCTGCTGGGGTGTTTTCGTAGAAATCACCTTTGCAGCCACCTGCTTGGAGCGGACCCGCCTCCTAGGAGCATCAAGAGGTCTTTTTTTGACTACGTCCGTGACCCCTGCATGCAATGAGCGTCCGCATGATACTGACCACCTCTTTGCATGCCCTTCCAACCCCACTCATCTAACGCCCCTTTCCCTTTGGTCCGATCCCGTCGAAACAGCACGTTTCCTGGGTCTCCCGTTAGATGACGTCGACGACAACACAGATAACCCTTACCATCCTAACGAGGATTGATAACCGTTATAATAACAACAACGTGCGTACGCTCCGAAGTCCTAACATCGACTCGGATACGCAGCAAAACACGAGAACAAACACAAAAAAGTTCGACATCGTTAAGCAATCACAACAGACAGCTGAACGCTTTTCTACTCGACTTGCATTCCTTTTCTCGGTATAAGGGAACTACGGATCGGCACCGGCGGCGAAGAACTGATAGCGAGCATGCATCAGTTTCCTTGTAGAATATGTACGGGAGACGATTGAATTTAAGTATGCTATGCCCAATCCATAAAAAAGGTGACCCCACAATCTGCGCCAACTACTGTGGGATAAGCTTCCTCAACATCGCATTTAAGATCCTATCGAGCTTATTGTGTGAAAGGTTAAAGCCCGTCGTCAACAAACTGATATTTCTTTTTCAGTATGGATTTAGGCCTGGAAAATCAACAACTGACCAGGTATTCACCATACGCCAAATCTTGTAAAATACCCGAAAAAAGAGAATCGACTATCCACTTCTTCGTCGATTTCAAAGCTGCTTTTGACATCGCGAGAAGGAGCTACCTTAAAGCCGCTTGGTCTGAATTTGGTATCCCGCAAAAGTAATACTGCTGTGTAAACCGACGGAAACTAGAGGAAGAGAAAGATCTCCACTCCGTTTGAAAAACCTTCGCTTGGAATATCTAGTTGGCGCCAAACAGTGGCAAGGAAGAACGACTGGCGCGCCGTTGTAAACCCGGCTACAACCGAGTAAGCAGGAAAAGTGAGACAAAGGGATTACGCTTTTGTTATAGCATCCGATGTTGTGAAAAACGATAACATATCACTAACTGAAACTAGATAAATTCCGAAAAAGTTACAGTTAAAAGTTAAAAGCACAATAGATATAAGTTAAAAGGAAAATATTTTTAAAACTTAATAATAAAGAAATAAGTGAAACAGTTCTCAAATATTTTCAATATAAAAGAAAAAAATCAATTAAATTAATCAGTTTGCAATTGTTTCCGCTGAGAGTCCTAAAACTTATCCACAAAAGTCAGGGTGCTAATTATACAGTATTTAGGGACCTAAAGGAATTAATATAGCAAAAGCCTTGACAAAGAGTTTAATTTTATGATTTTATTTTATCAGAGTCCTAAAACTAATCCATAAAAGTTAGGGTGCTACATATAGAGTATTTAGGGACCTAAAGGAATTAATATAGCAAAAGCCTTGACAAAGAGTTTAATTTTATGATTTTATTTTATCAGAGTCCTAAAATTAATCCATAAAAGTTAGGGTGCTACATATACAGTATTTAGGGACCTAAAGGAATTAATATAGCAAAAGCCTTGACAAAGAGTTTAATTTTATGATTTTATTTTATCAGAGTCCTAAAACTAATCCATAAAAGTTAGGGTGCTACATATAGAGTATTTAGGGACCTAAAGGAATTAATATAGCAAAAGCCTTGACAAAGAGTTTAATTTTATGATTTTATTTTATCAGAGTCCTAAAATTAATCCATAAAAGTTAGGGTGCTACATATACAGTATTTAGGGACCTAAAGGAATTAATATAGCAAAAGCCTTGACAAAGAGTTTAATTTTATGATTTTATTTTATCAGAGTCCTAAAACTAATCCATAAAAGTTAGGGTGCTACATATAGAGTATTTAGGGACCTAAAGGAATTAATATAGCAAAAGTCTTGACAAAGAGTTTAATTTTATGATTTTATTTTATCAGAGTCCTAAAATTAATCCATAAAAGTTAGGGTGCTACATATAGAGTATTTAGGGACCTAAAGGAATTAATATAGCAAAAGCCTTGACAAAGAGTTTAATTTTATGATTTTATTTTATCAGAGTCCTAAAACTAATCCATAAAAGTTAGGGTGCTACATATAGAGTATTTAGGGACCTAAAGGAATTAATATAGCAAAAGCCTTGACAAAGAGTTTAATTTTATGATTTTATTTTATCAGAGTCCTAAAACTAATCCATAAAAGTTAGGGTGCTACATATAGAGTATTTAGGGACCTAAAGGAATTAATATAGCAAAAGCCTTGACAAAGAGTTTAATTTTATGATTTTATTTTATCAGAGTCCTAAAATTAATCCATAAAAGTTAGGGTGCTACATATACAGTATTTAGGGACCTAAAGGAATTAATATAGCAAAAGCCTTGACAAAGAGTTTAATTTTATGATTTTATTTTATCAGAGTCCTAAAACTAATCCATAAAAGTTAGGGTGCTACATATAGAGTATTTAGGGACCTAAAGGAATTAATATAGCAAAAGCCTTGACAAAGAGTTTAATTTTATGATTTTATTTTATCAGAGTCCTAAAATTAATCCATAAAAGTTAGGGTGCTACATATACAGTATTTAGGGACCTAAAGGAATTAATATAGCAAAAGCCTTGACAAAGAGTTTAATTTTATGATTTTATTTTATCAGAGTCCTAAAACTAATCCATAAAAGTTAGGGTGCTACATATAGAGTATTTAGGGACCTAAAGGAATTAATATAGCAAAAGCCTTGACAAAGAGTTTAATTTTATGATTGCCCGATCATCAGCACTTCAAATATTATTTCAAAATGTGCGGAAAAAATGTGGAAACAATATATGCAATTTTTTTCAAACCGGAAAGGTTTCGAATCTGTTTTGTTTAAATGTTTCAAAATAGCATCCAGCTTCTTTGCAGAGTTTTAGCTTTTTCCATCAAGTTTTTAATTGCAAAACTCTATGAAGTTTAACTGTACAGTCAGAATATGGGGTTTTTTGGGAATTTTAACATTTGTCTAAAGTCTACAGTCCACAGTGCTATTGCTTATGAGACAGTTTACAGCTGTAATAAAAGCTGAAGAAAACAGTGGTGTCTCTACTTCGAACTAAAGTTTCAAAAGTAAGTACACCATAAAACTTGGGATTACAACTGAACCTCGGTACATGTTCCTCGAGGTATGGATTTTTATGAAGATGATGTTTGTACTATAAGTAATGGGGAAAGTGTAAAAAAAGAGAACGTGAGGAATACAAAAAATAGATATCCGATTTGAATATTGAAGTAAATATAAGAAATTTGTCTTTACGGAACGCCAAACTGCGATGTTGTTCCGTTGCTGTCTCGACAAAGACTAAATTAAAGAGCTTAGGTACTCGTGTTATATAAGTTCGCACAGCATTGTTCACTGCAACAAACGAAATGCATGCATTTTTATTTTAATTTTTATAATTTTTATTAGAATTATTTGACCAATATTTAGTCATGGCTCGTTTCTTTATTATTTAAGTGTTTTTTTTTCTATTTATTATTCAACAGAATGACCTGCAATTTCCCGAATTCCACTGCTAAAGGTGAGTCTGAACGTTTTGTTTCTTGCTGGCTATGGGACGGGCTTGCCGATCTTAAATGTACTGGTGTGACAGACCGGATCTTGGATTCTATTCTTGATAGTAAGGCTTTGCGCTGGACTTGCACAAAATGTACACTGAAAAATTGAAACCCTTACCGAGAAATTTAGGCATTACAAAATGTGGTTTCAATCACTTACGAGTAAATGCCTTAATGATCAAGAAGATAGTCCGAAATTTTCCTCCATCGCATCTTCCTTGAAAATAATGGCCTCTTCCAACATTGGTCTCATTAAACTTTCTTCCTCTTGTCCTCAAGATACTTGATCAAAATACAGGAAATTTGTAACCGAAAATGTAAGGCAAAAAACTTCTTGCTGAATAAATTACCTGAACCAATATGCCATCACAATATGGTCACCTGGTTGCAGCAGGAAGCAGGGGAAGATAAAGATTTGCCAGAACACTGCTTTATGGACTATAACTAGATGTCATGTTAACTGTAAAAACATACTTTTCTCCAGGCAGTTACTGTTCGAGTGCTTTCGTAGAAACCATTCCTGCAATCACTTGTTTGAAGCGAAGAACTGGAATAATGTACCAACCAATTACCGACAGGGACTGAACACCATTAGCAGTAGTACTGTTAACACCTACATAGGGAATGGAGTACGTGGAGTCCAAACAACACCTATTGTATTATAGAACAAGACCTCACGTAGACGTTTGAAACAAGAATCAGAATAAACCCCTAATTATCTGGAATTGACTGCCTTCTACAAGATCTATATTCTGCATGCATTGAGTCTCCGCACGACATTAATCATCTATTTGCATGCCCAATGAAACCAATTCACTTAATTTCCCTCTTCGTATGATCCGAAACTTGTCGAAACAGCTGGCTTTCTGGACCTAACGTTAAGTGGTTTCGGTGACAGTTAACGTTACAACAACAATAGCAATATCTCACATGGCTGTTTCAACTAATCACCCTTCATCCATGATCCGAAGTTTGTAATATAATTGCCTTTGCATTATGTAGCTGTGAAAAGATCATGTGATAAGAGGGACACACTTTGGAATGGTTGTTGCCTGGTGAAAGCGCTCTTGACCGGCTAGGGTTTAACAGGTATTTTTTGGGATTCATATGGAAATATTTTCATCGATAGGCATTATTAGAACGAGGTTAGGCCAAAGGCTTCCCAAGCACTCCTCAGGCTTAGTTCAATTTTATTTTACGGAAACATCCATACAAAGTAGTATTATAAGTAGAAGTGTATTATTACAATTTATATTGAATGAAGTTCGTCTACAAAAACCTGCTTTCCCTCCTTTACTTACTTTTTAACTTTTTAAGAATTGTTGTTGAACTTATGAAACAGTGTGAAACTCCATTTCGAGACAGGTCACTGTATATAGTAATGTAACCTTCCTCTGTTACTTAACCCTGTAACCAATTCACTCACTTACATATTTACTCAGTTACTCACTCTCTCAATCTCGTAATATATATGTATATTAAAAACTACCGTTAAAGAATTTGCTAGAATAAGTCTTCGCTACATAAGGAAGAAGTTGTACGAAATAAAGTTGTTATGATTCAAACTGCAAAGAAGGCGTTTCAGTCCATAAACATACTTATGTAACTATGTAATGAAATGGTTGAAATTAGAAGAAAACCAAATGAAGCTCTTATATCAAGCTGCGATGTTTAGCTTTTATTAAATTTGTTGCTTTTATCGACCATTTAAAAAAATTCAAGTCCGTTTCACATTGTAGAATTCAATACATAATAACAAAAATCAAATATAGAAAAATTAAATTTTTTCCCCAAATCTATAAAGCTAAGGCACTCTTGTGACCAACGACTCATATAAATATTGCTTGCGATACTCAACGACGACCAAATAAATTGAAATTTGCCAACAAAAATAAAAATGTATATATATAATAATAATAATAGTATTCCAAACTAAGTATGCTTGAAGTATAATAACTTATGGAAATTGCTTTTGCATAAAGCAGAAATTCGGGCGCAGAGTATTGTGTACTTAAAATAAGCCTGCTGTGTATTAAGCAAACGCAGAGAGAAAATACGAGCGAGCCAAAATAGATTAATATCAAATATGATATCTGGAAATAAATATATGTTTATTTGAATATTTATTCTAAATAAAATATATGCAGTGCACGAATTCGATAATCCGGTTGCAGTTGAGAAAATATTGCTGCTTCAGCAAAGTAATGGATGTCAATAGAAATTTTAGAAATATACACGATTGCATTCATACGCAATGCACACGTGTGTTAGCCTAGTTTAGGGAGCAAAGCGCTACCTTGCCTTTGCCTCTACGTAGAATACAATACATGCAATACCTGGAAGTGGGTGCAGCAAAAGCTTGCAATAATACGAAAAATATTGTCCGCAGCATTGTTAAGCTACTTTGCCAAAGATAATGCTTGCTTTGTAGACTCGTATATTATTACTGTTGCTTTGTGCAACTGTGCAGACAACGCCCATAAGTATGCTAATATAATGTAAAGTTACTTATATACCTGAACAGAAAAACATTTTAAAATATTAGAAAATATTGTATGCGCAAAAGGTTTGTGCGCTATCGATGGATATTAATTTCAATAACATTTTTGACACCTGTGCAGTCCGGGCAAAGTTTCAAACATGTGCGCAAACAAGCGGAAACGCAAATAACTGTTGTTGAAAGTTGTGATACTGATAGAGAAAAACTCAGTGTGTGTATGCATCAGGTGGTTTATTACGTTCATGTTTCACGAAGTGCAAATATATTTCATAACTGTACAATATTTGTATTGAAAAGTTTTTAGATTTTATTGAAAATTGCAGTTGATCGGTGGATGCAAGTTTAAATAAAAGTTAGAACTCGTACTTTTTGATTTATCCTGTACAAGGAAACCACTCTCTCTCTTCACTAAGGAGAAGAAAGAGTGAGTGACGGCGTTTCTTATGAACAGAAGCAGGTAGAGAAATATGAAATGTCCATCCAAACCCGTAATTGGTGTGTTGTCGAAGGTTTTAGAGAAGCCACTATACATTGGTACACTTGATAATCATCCGTAATTATGCTTGGATACTGGGGAAAGACATTTTTTTCTCTTCATTTTTTTTTGTACAGTAGGCGGAAGCATCGAAAGCCCGGGAGAGAAAGACTTTAAGATTCATTTATCAAATGGTCTGACTGACGCGTATGTTTTGCATATGCTTTTATATCTAGCGCTTGTTTTCATATTGGTTGTGCATATAAAATTACGGAACGGAAAGGTGGTTCCGTTCTTTCCGTTCTTTTACCACTTACTGTACATTTCGCAGTATCAACGACTTCTCTTATTACATCAATAGAGGACCACTTTTGTCTCTCTGTTAATCCGCCGGCTTTTTGGCTGAAGGTCCTGTAGAAGGCTTTTACGGTTTTGGAAGTAGTCGGAGAACAGCTCCCTTATTATATACGCGATATGCATTTTGACGAACAAGCTGGGTCTTAAATAATAATAATACCCAATGCGATCTTAAGCTGCTCAGCTATAGAAACAAAAATTTCAACAGCCAAAATTAAAAATTAAATTAAAGTTTATAATTTTTAAATGTTACTTGTTAAGAGTAAATAAGATAATTTTTTTAATGGTAAAGCGTGGGTCTGTTAGATCAAATGTGCTGGAATGAGAATTGAAACCATGACATATACGGCGGAATGGTTCGTTTAACTCGAAATTTGTTCTAGAAAATTTTAAAAGTAAGGGTCTAAACTGTCTGGTAGAGCGAGCGGCAACGTTAGAATTAATATCAGTTAAGAGAGATGGGCTACAGACTGACCCATTCATGAGTTTTATAAGAAATATTATACCAAGCATCTCCCTACGACTAGCGAGTGTCGGGAGATTTATAAGTTTTAAACGGTTAGTGTAAGGGGGAAGATTTAAACTGGAATCCCAATGCAAATGATTTAAGGCAAAAAATAAAAATTGTTTTTGAACGGGTATCTAGGGTTTCAAACCATAGAAGCATACTCTAGTATAGGCCTCACCAGAGATGTAAAAAGAATTTTTGTGATAAGCGGATTTCTAAATTCTTTAGACCAACGTTTAACAAAACTAAGAGCGCCTTTAGCTTTAAAAACCGTGGAAGATGCGTGAAGATTAAAATTGAGTTTGGGGTCTATAGTTACTCCCAGATCAACAAAACTGCATACGTGTTCCAACCTAAAGTTTTGTACTGCGTATGAAGTAGGGTCTACAGATCTACATGAAAAGCACATCGTTTTACATTTTTTAAGGTTTAGTGAAATGTTTGATATGACACCACATCAAGAAACTGGGTTGTTTAAGTCTGTTTGCAACTGATATCTTTCGCTATTTGAAGTATATGATTTAAGACGTTTTACATCGTCAGCATATAATAAGACTTTTGAAAACTTAACAATAGATGATATGTCATCAATAAACAACAAGAACAGAATTGGATCAAGATGGCTACCTTGTGGAACGCCTGAAGGAACATTGATTATTTCAGAAAAATTATCGTTAAATATGATTTGTTGAATTCTATTACTAAGATAAGAAGCAACCCATTTTAGAAATATTGGCTGACAACCAAGACGATCAAGTTTATTCAAAAGAATTGAATGATTTACTTTATCAAAAGCTTTACTTAAACCTGTGTATATAACATCAGTATCCTAACGCTCCCCAAAGCCCGTTGATACATGTGATACAAATTCTAGCAAATTAGTTATTGTAGATTTCCTTTTACGAAAACCGTGTTGAGAACAAGAAATTAGTGGAAAAATCCGGAAGGTTATGTCGTCTGTTATAATTGCTTCAAAAAGTTTAGGTATTGCAGACAACTTTGCTATTCCCCTATAGTTTTCAATAGATGACCTAAATCCACTCTTATGCAAAGGAATTATAAATGACTTTTTCCATATGGATGGAAATAAGCCTTGCATAAGAGATGAATTAAATAGTTTTGTTAGGGGTTGGTATATATATTTGGCACTTTTTCTTAAGAAAGCATGAGGGAATCTTATCTGGGCCATAATTGTGTGATTGTTGTATCATATTTGACTGATATAAGACGTCTGATTTGGAAATAGTAGGTGCATTATTGATAGAAATCGGACATAACTTGTGCTGATGCGGAACATTTTTTGGAGATTTTGGAGAGTAAATAATTGGACTTAAAGAATTCAGCGAACATGTTAGAAATGGTGTGATTGTCACTAGACATACTAGACTTATATTTCATAGCGGACGGAAAATTAGAAATCCTGCGCTTGGAGTTGACGAAACCACAGAATAATTTTGGATTACGTATAATATTATTTTTTACTTTATTTATAACGGGTGATTTTTTTGAGGTTAGGATTTTCATGCAGTAGTATTTGACAGATCACGTGGGATGTCAGACATGGTGTCAAAGAGAAAGATGCTCAGTATGCTTTGACATTTCATCATGAATAGACTTGCTAACGAGCAACGCTTGCAAATCATTGAATTTTATTACCAAAATCAGTGTTCGGTTCGAAATGTGTTTCGCGCTTTACGTCCGATGAGCGATGAGGCTCATTTCTGGTTGAATGGCTACGTAAATAAGCAAAATTGCCGCATTTGGGGTGAAGAGCAACCAGAAGCCGTTCAAGAACTGCCCATGCATCCCGAAAAATGCACTGTTTGGTGTGGTTTGTACGCTGGTGGAATCATTGGACCGTATTTTTTCAAAGATGCTGTTGGACGCAACGTTACGGTGAATGGCGATCGCTATCGTTCGATGCTAACAAACTTTTTGTTGCCAAAAATGGAAGAACTGAACTTGGTTGACATGTGGTTTCAACAAGATGGCGCTACATGCCACACAGCTCGCGATTCTATGGCCATTTTGAGGGAAAACTTCGGACAACAATTCATCTCAAGAAATGGACCCGTAAGTTGGCCACCAAGATCATGCGATTTAACGCTTTTAGACTATTTTTTGTGGGGCTACGTCAAGTCTAAAGTCTACAGAAATAAGCCAGCAACTATTCCAGCTTTGGAAGACAACATTTCCGAAGAAATTCGGGCTATTCCGGCCGAAATGCTCGAAAAAGTTGCCCAAAATTGGACTTTCCGAATGGACCACCTAAGACGCAGCCGCGGTCAACATTTAAATGAAATTATCTTCAAAAAGTAAATGTCATGAACCAATCTAACGTTTCAAATAAAGAACCGATGAGATTTTGCAAATTTTATGCGTTTTTTTTTAAAAAAAAAGTTATCAAGCTCTTAAAAAATCACCCTTTATAATTATTATGACATATTTTGTTAAGTTCAGCAAATTGTCGACGCAATTTAGAATATTTTGAATAGTCAGCAACTAAACCAGTTTTTTTAAAATGTTTAAAAGCCGAGATTTTCTGTTTTTTAGCTTAGATAATTCTTTCGAAAACCATAAATAAGAACTTATTTTTTGAGTAATAACACACTTCGGAACATATTTTTCAAATAAGCTTAAAATAGTTTCATTAAAGTGGGAAGCACTTAATTCAATATTGCCACTGTAATCTGGCCAAGTTACTTTAGAAAGTTCGTAATTAATTTTCTTAAAATTAGCTTTCGCAAAGTTGAACCGAAAATAAAGGTCTTGTGTATTATTATGAGCAAAGTTTCCTATGATTTCGATGTTAATTTCCGAAGCAGGATGATTCGGGTCTTCTGGCTGAACCAAAGGATCACATCGGACAACGGAGAACATTGAAACGTTATCAACGTAAACTAGATCTAAGATCTTACCAAACTCGTTTGAAATTAAATTAATTTAAATATAAATAGATATATATGAGTGAGGGGGTATATGAGATAAAGTTAAGTAGATATGGCCTCTATTAGCGCAAATACGAATGCATTTAAATTCTATGAAGTCTGTATGCGGAACATCGACTTCTTCAGATGGCATTGAAGAATGAACAGCAAACAAGACACCACCTCCTTTTCTGTTCAGCCGGTCATATCTCAAGATTTCGAGTTCGCTGTTGAATATTTTTCCAAAGCAGGATGATACGGGTCTTCTGGCCGAACCAAATTATCACATCGGACAACGGAGAACATTGAAGTGTTATCAACATAAACTAGATCTAAAAATTTTCCAAACTCGTTTGAAATTAAATTAATTTAAATATAAATAGATATATATGAGTGAGGGGGTATATGAGATAAAGTTAAGCAGATATGGCCTCTATTAGCGCAAATACGAATGCACTTAAATTCTATGAAGTCTGCATGCGGAACATCGACTTCTTCAGATGGAATTGAAGAATGAACAGCAAACAAGACCCTGCCCCCTTTTCTGTTCAGCCGGTCATATCTCAAGATTTCGAGTTCGCTGTTGAATATTTCATTGTCAAAAATGTGAGGCCAAGTCTCTGTGAAAGCAATGATTTTAAAGTTACAATGAATGCTGTTTAAATAAAAATCAGTAAGTTTTGTATTAAGACCTCTAACATTTTGATAATAAACATTCAGTGAATTATTGTTAATTAGTTTTTTGTATTCACGTGATTTTCTGGCATTTTAGTGATAACTACAGGGGGGGCTTATCACGTTTGTGCTCGAATTCGCGTACAAAAACCCGAGACGGCCAGAATGAGTTGTCAAGTATCAATTGAAAACTGTTAGCGGATACGTCGATCTTAAACGACGATATATCCCGGTTGTACTTGAAATTAAATTTACGGAGGTCTGTATCTACCGTTTTTAATTTCGACGAGATGTAACTTTTTATATCATCGACTGGGGTATCCACAGCAAGTCTCGAGACAAAAATTGCCTTTTTCCGCGGTATTACAACAAAGTTTTTATTAGCTGACTTGTAAGTATTTGGAGGCAGATCTTGAGATGTTTTCCGCTTACCATGTTCAGTAACAGTTTTCTCAGTGTCCTGAGCAGGCGGAACCTTTTCTCCTTGAAGACAAGGGGGTGAAAGATTAATGAGGTCAATAGTGGGTGGGGCATTCTTTTTAAGGAAGATACAGTGATATCTTCATCAGACGGACGTTTTCGTTTAAGTTTTGGATTCTCTATTATTAAGGCATTGAAATGATTGAAACAGCGTTTCATAACGCCTAAATTTTTCAGTAAGGGTTTCAAGCTCAAGACATATCTCCTTGAAACCATTGCGTGCCTGCTTAAAAACTTTATACAATTCAATTTCAGTTGGTCTGCATTTCAAGCAAGACCAGCGCAATCCCTTATTGTCAAGAATAGAATCCAATATCCTACCTGTCAGTCCAGCACATTTAAGATGGCCAAGCCCATCACAAAGCCAGCAAGACACAAAGCGCTCCGACTCGCCTTTCACAGAGCAGTTCGGAAAGTTACAAGTCATAATGAACAAACACAGTATTAAAAAAAAAAAAAAAAAAAAATATTTAAAAAAAAATAAAAATTAAAAAAAATGTTAAATAATAAAAGTAAAAAGCGCAATGGCAAAAATATTTATAACAATTGAATGCAATAAAATAGTTGGTTATCAAAGATAACAACCAATGTAGCGGGCAGTTTGAGATGCACTGTAACACACGAAAAGTAAGAAACTCGCGAACAGCTGTGGACGAAGATGGAAATGAATAAAAACAAGAAAGAAATTTAGGTAAGCAATATAAATTAACACTAACAATTGCACTATTTAAAATGTGGCAACAAAACCAAATTGAAAATGACAGCGCAATAAATTAAAATTAGCCAAAACAGAATTAAAGTAAAATCAATTGCTTCAATAGCACAATATAACACGGATACTTATCTTAAAAGATCACTTAATCCAGAAACTTTCACAACTTTTAGTTATAAACTAATTAAATTCGCCAGAGCACCAAATTCACAGCTTGTGGAACTCCGCCCGTTGCCGCATATTTTTTGTCCGTCATCCGTATATAGCCGGTCAGACAGGTAGCTGGATATAATCTTAACCAAGTAAGCCGGGTTTTCGTTGTGTTGCAGTGCACTTATGATATGGGGCCAGTATGCCGCACTAAACGCATTTTTAACGTCTAACGTGACTACTGTGCAGTATTCCTTTGTACCGTGCAGCCATCTGGTACCTTCTATTGCCTTGTTAGCTATGTCAGTAATCGCATCAGCGGCGGATCTCTGTTTGCGGAACTCATGTTGGAAGTCAGACAGACCTTTAGCTTCTGCAACAAGACCAGTCTCTGGTTTTTCCGCGTAAACAATTCAGCAAATGGTCTCGCATTCTGCTTGATGACAATCTTTAACGCCTTTTTTGGAATACCATCCACGCCTGGTTCTTGGCATTGCCAAATCTATCTGCTGTTTTTATTAAGTTCTTTCCTTCGAGCCATTGAATTCTCTATGGGGCTCTGGGGGAGGAGAGTTTCCACAATGGTTTTCAATAGCGCTGGGCATGTTGGTGTTTGTCTTGGTCATCTCTGATTTTCGTCATTACCAATTTGTAAGCGTCACTCCATTGGTTTTCATCGATTTTCCGCAAAGTTCTTTAACGCAACAGGATTTGCTTTTTTAAATTGCTTTTTTGGAGATCGCTGAGTTTTCTTTTAAAGAATTCGTGCAATGTATTCTGATTTCCAGTGTTCAGTAACATCGTGCCTATAATCTCTTTAGTGTGATCTCTCCACGCCTATTTGTAAAGATGTTACCCTACTCCATCACCCATTCATTGAAATCGCCTGCGACCACGTATCTCGTAGTAGATAAAATTTCTCGACCAGTTCGTCCAGAATTTTCTCAAAATCTGTTGTTGATAAACGGCTGAGTTGGGCGCATTGTTTCGATCAACCTTGTCAACACCAAAGTTTTAGATCGAAGACCTACCCAGTTTGGTGCCCGGAAGCGATGCTTCTGCAATAATACTTTAGGAAAAGTGTTGCACTTTACTATCAAAACACAGTTTCCAAAATGCTACTGCCGTTGTTGTTTGTGATTCTCATGTTGTTCGCCATATGTTTGTTGTTACCAGCGCACGGACTCATAATGGGCGGCTTCCTGGTCAGCGTCTGTTTCTCATGTTAGGTGCGGCTGATATTACAACTTGACCGGTACACAATGCGGCGCACTGGGAGTCCTCGGTTATCTTGACAGCGATGTCTTCCGCTTGCAGGATGGAAAAGGTGATGTGAGCTTGCTTTGCCGAGGTGTTAGCCGTGTGGTGTATCAATAAACAGCCACTTCGGTCCCTGGTCAGGGAGTGTGCATTGGGCTCAGGGGTAGTAGCCTGTGTTGCCCCGGGCGTGCGCCGGTCCGTCCGTGTTTTCCGGGACTGGTAAAGCGAAGGACAGGACACAGGGAACTGGGGTAGGAGCATGGTTTCCGAGGGTACACCCATTCCTTTCTATTTCGGCCCGCCCCCTACACACGATGCGCTGTAAAAAACAACGAATGGAAGATTATATATACTTAGAGAACAAACACAAAAGCAGCAGTGTACAAGACTGCTTCACGAGCAGCGGCACTCAAAGCCCTAGCAGTAAGATACCAGAATCGGAACAATCCAGGAGAACGCCGAGTAATTTTTGCGTCGAGGCTGATCCCTTTAGACGTGCACCAAGATTGATGCGATCATCGAAACAGGGGCTCACGGTGGAAAGGCCTGAAAGAGCGAGATCGTCGCCACCAGCGCTGCAATACAGCACGCTTCGAGCGGAACTTCTGTCACAAAGCTCCATGAACGCGCCCAAATGGAGTATCCGTTTCGCGGATCCGGAAGACGGTAAAAGGCGAAATACTTCTGGAAATGAAGAAGGCCCAGATAAACACGGGAGCATATGAAAAGGAGATATGCAAGGTTCTGGGCTCTAACCCACGAAGTATCAGTGGAGATTCGAGACTTGGACGAAATAACCACCAAAGAAGACAAGTTCACAAATCAAAGAGCTAAATTCCTTTGACGAAAAGGCGATCAAAACTATGAGACAGGCGGCAGTCATCAGCCTTCCCGCAGCGGACTCAAAGCGGCTATTTGACGCCCATAAGATCAAGATTGGATGGGTCGTCTGCAGAATAAGGGAGAAGCCGAATCTCAGAAAGTGTTTCAGGTACCTGGAATACGGCCATCTGGCGAGGGCATGTACGAGTGAGGATGATCGAAACAAATGTTGTGCTAAGTGTGGTGAAAAGGGGCATTTCGCAAAGGAGTGTGATAAAAGCCCGTCGTGTGCAGCATGCAAAAGCAGTGGGAATAAATATAGTTTAAAAAACTAAAAAATACGCTTTTAAAGCATATCAAACTAAAAAGTGAAAAATAATTCTTTGTATAAACTAACAGTAATAATGAAGAAAAAATTCCTGCATTATTGTGAGAAAAGCGTGGCATGCTCGATATATGAAAAATATGTCACAAAGCACCCCACGCTTTTCTCACAATAATGCATTGATTTTTTCTTCATTATTATTGTTAGTTTATACAAAGAATTATTTTTCACTTTTTAGTTTGATATGCTTTAAAAGCGTGTTTTTTAGTTTTTTTAAACTATATTTATTTTTGATTTTTTAGTTTGATGTGAGAAACCCCAAATTTGTTAAAATGTGAACTATGACATGTAGTATTGGTTAAGTAAATCGATAATTAGGCAGCATTTAATATCTACTCGTAACCTTTCATTGATTAATTGTTACATTATTTGCGACCAAGTTCTATTGACGACTTTACGAATTATTACTTCTTAATCGAATCATTTCTTTTAAAGCTTCACTGTTACATGGGGTTTTACCTGTCAACTTTGAACAGTCTAGTTCTTCAATTCGAATACCGTGCAAAGATCTACAACGACTAAGTGCTAGATAAGCTTGTCCAGCAGCAAACACTCGAGAGTCCAGATAAATTACTGCGTGTTCTACTGTACAACCTTGCATCTTATAAACGGTTGACGCCCAACTCAGTATGCTATTTTAATGTCACCAAAACTAGTTTTATGTAGATGTTGCATACTTTTAAGCGCATCTTTTTGGTGAGCTGCTTAAACTTACTATCGCCTTCCTACAGTGTCGCTCAAGTATTCTAGGTTTCAGTACCACTTAAAAAAGTTACAAACATACATACATACAAGTGAAGCTAATAAAAGCGTATTAAAAAGGAGACAGGTCACCCGATAGGCAGTTGGAAGTGTCCTCTATATCAAGCGGCGTGTAAAAAGATGAAATGAAGGTTGTCCAAGTCCACTTAAATCATTGTGAAGCTGCTCAAGAGCTGCTGAAGCAAACAATCTTCGAGAAAAAGGTAGAGGTGGTGATAGTGTGTGAGCAATATAAAAACATAAACTCTGGCACGTGGATCTCCGACAAGGAAAACAAAGCTGCCATATGGGCCTGTGGGGGTAACGCCTTCCAAGATAAACCGCTCCTTGGAAGATCTTACTATACACGAACAAAAATAGGTGGCATTTGTTTACAGCTGCTATATTCCCCCGAGTGTGTTGCAAGGATACTACGAAATAATTTTTGATCAAATAGTCCGAGACGCCCTCACTACCACGCCAAACGTGATAGCAGGCGATTTCAACGCATGGACAATTGAAATGGTTTTGCTCTACTCAAAACGTTTTCTGTGTTGGACGCCGTGTTACTCAATACCGGCGGTAGAAATACTTTTGAAAGAATGGACGTGGATAGATAATAGATATCACATTCGCCAGCAACACGCTAGTTCGATCTGCAAATTGGAAGGTATGCGACTTTTACACGCATAGCGATCACCTGGAAATCCGCAAACAAATACAAACTCGATCCAGCGCTAGAAAATGGCAGAAAAAAGGATGGAAGGTTGAAACGTTCGATGAAGAAATTTTCAAACTTATGTTGGATGGGAACATAGATGGTGCGATCAACGTTGACCGACAGGCTGAAAATCTGGTGAAGCGTGTAAGTAAGGCCTGTGATGCTGCTATGTGTAGGAAAAGGCACAACATAACCCACAGGCCCGCATACTGGTGGAACGAGGAGATCAGCACACTGAGAAGTGAATGCCATAAAGCGAGACGCCTCTGCCAAAGAAGCCAAGGTACGCCACATCATACTAGATTGCGAGAAAGTTTCAAAAGAAAACGTAAAGAACTCAAAAAGGCTATCAAAAGAAGTAAGTCCTCGAGTTTTAAAGAATTATATGAGAAGGTGGACGAGAATCCGTGGGGTGACGCGTATAAAAAAGTGATGGCAAAAATCAGAGGGGGTAAAAGCCATGCGCCAACCTGTCCGATCCTCCTAGAAAAGGTGGTGAAAACGCTTTTCCCAACGCAAGAACCACAAATGAGTAGAACGATACCAACCATGATAAAATCTCTAATTGTAGACGAGAAGGAGGTAATGGAAGTGTCGGAGAGATTTGGCAACGCAAAGGCTCCAGGACTTGATGGCATCCCGAACAAGGCTCTGAAAATTGCCATCAGGCATACCAAGAGGGCATTCGCCGAACTCTACACACGATGTCTGAATGAAGGTGTTTTCCCGAAAGTTTGGAAGAAACAGCGGCTGGTTCTTCTCCAGAAGCCAAACAAACCGGCGGGAGAGCCGAGTGCGTATCGCCAACTCTGCATGATCGACACGATGGCCAAAATACTGGAAAGACTAAATTGCACACGTCTAGAACGCCACCTAGAAGAAGAGCCTCCTGGGTTATCTGAAAACCAATTAGGATTCAGAAGACATCGGTCCACCTTAGATGCAGTTGGAAAAGTGGCGAACATTGCGGCCAAAGCCATAGGGGGCACCAGATGGATGTATGGAGATAAAAAATACTGCGCAGTTGTTACTCTGGACGTGAAAAACGCTTTCAACTCGGCGTACTGGCCACATATACTGACATCATTAGAGGCAAGAAACACCCCGGGGTATTTTCTGAGGACAATTAGCAGCTATTTGTCAGACAGACTACTGCTGTATGATACCGATGCAGGTCCAAAAACCTACGCGGTGACAGGTGGAGTACCACAAGGCTCCGTACTTGGTCCACTACTTTGGAATGTGCTGTACGACGGGGTGCTATGATTACCGCTGCCAAAGGAAGCATAGATAATTGGCTATGCGGACGACATTGCCGTAACGATCGTAGCTAAAGAGCTCTTGCGGATACAAAACATATGCAATGAGACCGTGGCGAAAATTAAAGGCTGCCTTATGAGTACCAAGCTGCAGCTTGCAGGTGAAAAAACCGAGGCAGTGCTCATCTCGAGCAGGAAAAAGCTAGAAACGGTGACTCTGAACATTGATGGATATAACGTTGTAATGCAAAATTCACCGAGTTACCTTGGTGTTATGATCGATACGAGGCTCAATTTCACATTGAAAAGGCCTGTGGTAAGGCGGCTAAAGTGACTGCGGTCCTGTCGAGAATCATGGCAAACATTGGTGGCCCAAGTCAAAGTAGAAGAGCTCTGCTGGCTAAAGTTAGCCAATCAATGCTTATGTACGCAGCTCCGATATGGGGGACAGCCCTTCGTCAAAAAACCTGTGTCAATATGGCCAAATCTGTGTCCAGGCTATGCGCCTAGAGTTGCCTGTGCATTTAGAATGGTGTCGCACGAAGCGAGTGCCATCATATCTGGTCTTATGCCACCGGATATAATGGCCTCTGAGTTAAGCAGAGTCTACTGTAAAACAAAAGCCATGCATAGACACCTAACGGCCGACGAGCGCAAAAACGAGAGGAAGACAAGTCTCGAGGAGTGGCAAAAGCAATGGGATGCGGCAGATAAAGGAAGATGGACATATAGGCTTATTAAGAATGTACCGGCCTGGATTGACAGACGACATGGGGAGACAGACTTCTACTTAACCCAGTTCTTATCGGGCCATGCCTGTTTCAGGGAATACCTGCACAAATTTGGCCATGATGACGAAACACAATGTTCTTTCTGTGGAAATGCCGCAGAAAACGCAGAGCACATCTTCTTCTCCTGCACGAGGTATGCAATGGAGAGAGAGACCATAGAAAAGCTAACAGATGAAAGGATGACCCTGGAGGTAGGTCGTGAAGAGGCAGTTATCGCCCAGCTTGGCCCTGCGAAGTATGCAACGGCGGTCCCGCAGGACCGAATAAAAGCTATAGCAGCTGGAGTTAAGGGTTTAGTACGTAGGCATACTGTTTCGCAAGTCCAGCGTAGTGATCAAACACTAGCTGGGCGTGGTCCCAAAAGAGGTGTACTCTAGCGAACAATATGAATCGTGCATGCTACCGGCCTCACCCTGGCAGTATCTTTAGAAGATTCCCCCTCCGACAACAAAAAAAAAACCAGCGCATTGTGTGTTGGGGCGGACCGAAACAGACAGGAACGGGTGAACCTTCAGACACACTGCCCCTATCGAAATTCCCTGATTCCTGTACTTCACTTTACCAGTCCCGGAAAACAGGAATGGGCTAGGACTCGCCCCGCGCAACTTAGCGTACTACTCCTACGTCTAATGCACACTTCTTGACCATCCCGCCAGCAGCGAATTCAGTGTTGACACTTTGAGGGACTCCTTGTGCGCCGCGCTGCATACCGGTCATTTATTGATGACAGCCGCACCTAATATGGTGAACAGACGCTGGCCAGGAAGACGCTCATTGTGGGTCCGTCGTGCCTGTTTTTTTATTGTTCATCATGCACGGGTGCATCAGCTGATCTACTAGTTTTTAAACCGCATCCTTTATTCCTGCCGCTCATCGTCGGAGATTGCTTATTCGTTTTAACTTATTTCGCAATTGACCTGCTACTACAGTCCGTTCGGATATTCGCGATCTGCCGTTCACTCCATTAGCTTAGAGCGCAGATAGAGAGCCCAAACAGAATACTCCGTCCGGCAGTCATACACGCTTGTTAAAGAGCTTACAAGGTCATTCATCTTCTTCTTTACTGGCGTAGAAACCGCTTACGTGATTATAGACGAGCTAGAACAGCCCGACATTTGTTTCTTCTTTTCGCTACGTGGCACCAATTGGATATTACAAGCGAAGCCAGGTCCTTCCCCACCTGGTCATTCCAACGGAGTGGAGGTCTTCCTCTTCTGAATTGCCTACGCAGTTATTCTGCGTTGGATTTTCAGGCTGACAGGCTAACGACGCCGGTGTTGAAGCCAAATTATCAATAACATCGGTGTACGTCAGCACCTGTACACTCCTATAGAAGATTGTACCTGCTCGATTAAGTTCTGCAGCTCGAATTATTTTCTCCAGCAGCAGATTGAAGTAGACGCACAATAGGGAATCAGCTTGTCTGAAATCTCATTTGTTATCGAACGGCTCGGAGAGGTCCTTCCCGATCCTGACGGAGCTTTTGGTGCTGCTCAACGTCAGTTTACACAGCCGTATTAGTTTTGCGGGAATATCAAATTCAGATACAGCAGGCTTTAATCTTTCACACAACACGTTCGTCAGAACTTTATATGCGATGTTTAGGAGACTTATTCAACGACATTAGGCAGAAAATGTAGGGTTTCCCTTTTTATGGATTGGTCCGACAATATTTTACAATGAAGCTGATGCATGCTCCTTATCAGTTTTTCGCCGCCGTGTTTGAATGGCTAGGCCGGAAATTCATCGGCTCCCGCTGCTTTGTTATTTTTCAGGCGGGTAATTGCTTTTCGAACTTTTTTATGGTCGGACAACGGAACGTCTGCTCCATCGTCATCGATTGGGGAATCGGATTCGGCTTCTCCTAACGTTATGCTTTCACTGCTACTCAGTAGGCTGAAGAAGTGTTCCCTCCATTATTTTAGTATGCTCTGGGCATCAGTCACTAGAACACCTTTGGGAATCTACAAGAGTATGATCTATTCGTAGAATTTTCGAACATTAGCCTTGACGGCCAGTTTGTCAAGCTTTTCATACTTAAGCATTTCAGCCTCAATCTTTTTCTGTCTGCAAATACGTCTCGCTTCCTCTTCAACTCTCGGTACCTATTCCATCACGCACGTGTTGTGGTGGATCGTAAAGTTGGGAGGTAAGCAGTATGTTTTCTCTCTACTGCGATACGGCACTCCTCGTCGTACCAGCTGTTCTTTTTCTTTTTCTAAAAACCAATGGTTTCGGTTACAGCTGTACGTAAGGAGTTGAAATGCCGTCCTACAGTTCCCTTATACCGAGTTGTTGACGAGTGCTCTCAGAGAGCAGGAGTGCAAGCCGAGTAGAAAATCGCTCGACTGTCTGTTGTGATTGCAGCTTCGCGACGCGGTAACCTTCCTTGATGGTGGTCCCGAGTCGATGTTAAGACCTCGGAGTGCACGCACATCTAAAACACTGGAGACGTGTCTTCCGTCTATCGCAACATAATCGATCTGTTTGGTGGCTTCTGGAGACAGCCAGGTGACTTGATGTATTTTCTTATGCTGGAATCTGGTACTACAGATAACCATACGTGGGCTGCTTTATATATTTCTGCCCTAATAATGAAAATAGGCATATTGATCAACGAAAATGTTTTTTTTTTTCGTTGGATTTGGCTCGTTTTGGAAGACCCACACGATCGATTGCTGTTTTGTTTCGGGCTCATATGCATAGATCCATGATTCGTCACCTGTGGCGATCTTACAAACGTCTTTTGAAGCACCGCAGTCGTATTTTTTCAGCATTTCTTTACACCAATCCACATGAGCTTTTTTTGAGCGATTGTCAAATTGTGCGGTATCCAACGAGAACAATCCTTTTTTACGCCCAGGTGTTCATGCAATATCGAATGTATGCTGGTGGGAGAAATGCATAGGCATGCCTCTATCTGAAGGTATGTTACATGACGGTCTTGCATTATCAGTTCACGTACGGCATCGATGTTTTCTGGCACAACGGCTTTTTTTGGACGACCTTCACGGAATTCGTCTTTGAGCGAGCGTCGGCCACGATTGAATTCATTGTATCAGTTTTTCGCAGTGCTATAGGATGGTGCTTCATAGCCATACAAAGATTTTAGTTCATCGATGCACTCTTGTCGTGATAATCCACGTCGAAAGTTGTGAAAAATGATCGCACGAAAATGTTCACGAGTTAATTCCATTTTTTGGCCGAGATGAGTTTTTTAATTCCCTGTAAATAAAACAATTCACGATTAAATGACAAAACGTTCTAAGTGATGTTATGCTAAAAAATGTCAAACTTTCCAATGGAAATGTCAGATTGCACCTGGCAACACTTAGTGTTGTCTAGGCCAGAAATATATATAGTAGCCTACGTATAACTTTGAAAATAATTTGAATTTCATCTCAACCCATTTGGGCATGTTTCCTTGTGTAGGCTGAATTTACCGAGTGTTGTGCCAAAGTTACCTTTCTCTCTCCCACCACGAATCCCACACCGAGTTTGCGCTTCTTTTATGGCCACTGTAGTAAATGCCACCGCAGTCTTGTTCCGTTCATCGCATTTCGGGAACGGTAGTAGTGACAGCCTTCACTTTAACGAGGACATCAACCAGCTGGGCAGCGGCATCTTCACAATTAAGGGACCGGACATTTCAGGTGCATATCCTCAAATCGAGGCTGATTGTTTTTTTTTTTCATTGGGTGCGTTTCTTTACGTGGCGGATCCCAAACCCAGCGCACAACACTATGGAGGAATTCGCCTTTTCACTTTAGCTCGCTTTCGAACGGAAGATTTTTGGCTACCCAGAGAACTCATCCTAGATTCTACTGTGCAGACCTAAAATATGATAGTTTATAGAAGCCTTGATATCCAAATCACCCGGATCATGATGTAACTCAATTCCAAAGATAAGGAGTCTCGACACTCTTTCACCAGCTCAAGCTCAAGTTTAGTCCAAGTGATGTTGAAGATTGGTCTCAGAGCCACTCTTTTGCATATTAATATTTCCAGGCTGCACGCAGTACAGCCTGTAAATAAGATAAATTCTTAGTAATTCCAATTTTTATACTTTTATTTTTCATTATTTCTATGAGGCTCAGTAGATGTCTCCCAGCTTAAAGGACACTTAATTGGTTATGTAGAATGGTTGACGGCGAGCGGTTGCAATTAAGCTATTATTAAGGTAATTTTCTTTTCAGTGAATTCCTTGAGATACATTCAACAATTCGCTGAAAGAGAAAGCTTAAAGCTCGCAGTTATTATTGTTCGGAAATTTCTGTGGAAGATCAGAATCTGCACGTTGTATTTTTCAACACTCGCAGAATAAGCAAACGTCATTATAATTTCTGTGTAATCCTTAATTTTTCCACATTCACACACTTTCAATTAAGTCCCCGATCACTGAGGCGACTCGCACTTTATTGCTGACCTCGCTGATTGTTAATTTGCAGATTCGAAGAAGACACTTTTGCAATAAAGCATTTTCGTACACACACACACATACACACATGCAAGGCGACCATATTAAATAGCATGACGTTTGACATGGGAAACGAAAGAGAATACAAATAATATGGAGAAAACGAGCAATAATTGCCACAAGAGTCAAAGGTGAGCTTTCGCAACGGACGACAATAAAAACGCCGCGCCCAGCAGGTGAACACGCTGCGACGTCTGACGCTGCACGCTGTGCGAGCCGGTAAAGCAAAGCGAACGCGTCGGAATTCGGAAGGCGGAAGTTGTGAAAGTGAAACGAATCGTATTGCCTCGTAAAGCAAAGGCATTGCAAAGGAACTGCAATTACGGCGGCAGCATGCGGCCGTACGGCACAAAGATTTGAAAGGAAATGACTGCGAATTGCAGCAAATTGCAGCGACTTCAAAGTGATTCAGTGTAAACGCATACGCATACACACACAACACATTTACCCTCGTATAAAAGTGGAATTTCATGTCAATTTTCGGTATGTTTGGCGAATTGATTACGTTTACTTCTCAGGTAAGAGCCAAAGAGAGTGCGAGACGTACTGACGGTGAATGAAATCGCTCTATTTGGTGTTGTAGCTTGTAAGAGTAGCCGTTGATGTACACTTGCTAGAGGAAAGCATGATCTTTGTTTAGGATATGATTAATTTAAAAGCTTCATATTTTCAATAGAGAACTCTCCTCGACAAGCATTGCCAAATCCAGAACTTTTTCCAGTGCTGGTACACTTTTGGTCCAGCATTCTTAATAGAAATTAAGAGGTGCAACGCTTTTACAAGAGACTCCCCACCAAACCATAATAGCAACTTGATGGTGACTACATTCCTTTGAATATATTTTTTCGTCTTTGGAAGCTTTTTTATAAATTTCGTCACATTGCTTATTAAAAACTTCTTCGACATTTTTTCATCTGTTAAATAGATACTTTCATGGCTGTTGATTACTTGGCATTGAAGAAGTCGTTTGCAACTGTTGAACCTAATCTGTGTCAGGCGCGTTATTGGAAGATGTCCAGTTGAGCGCCGGCAGGATTTCTCGTAGATATCATCTCGAGTAGGCTTTGATCTGGTCTATAAATCCATTCCCTTTGATATAATTTTCAGTTTTCAAAGGAGATCCCGACATCTGTGCCGCAACAATAGAAGTGACATACATTTCAAGAGCGGTAGGGGGACAAAAAATACAATGTCTTTAGAATGGTATGAATGAACAAAAAATATTTTGCGGATTATTAAAGGTGGATATTTTGCGCGTTGTGTCATATTCTTTTCAGTTTTTTTTAGCTTGAAGCACACTTAAAAAATTCCAATTGTTTGACAAAAAATTATTTAAAATATTAGTATTTAACAAAAAGACCATGAAGAAATATTTATAATGTAGCACGAACATCTTTCTTTGACTTCACGAAATTTCATCGATTTATCTCCAGTAGTTTATGAGAAAATAATTTTACAATTTTATCGTTATCTTATATATTTTTCAGTTTGGTTCTACAATGGCGTTTGTGGAGTATATCCAAGTTAATTTATACTGAAATAGCATTCAAATCTCAGGAAAGATGGTTATTCGTGTTTCAATAAGAAGTCATTTCTACAGAAGTGGCTTGAAGCTGATAAATATGAGAAATGTCCTTTGGTCAAGGTTGGGCCCCTATTTTTCATATCTGCAAACCGATAATTGAAGCTGTATCATATTTTAGTGATCACAAATTAAATATGCTAAGCTGTTTGGTAACATTTTCGACTTTCTTACATCTTTAATTTGAGAGCTTCGAACATTTTCAAGGATAAATTCTTCCAGACTTGAATTTGCATAGCTTTAAATAAAGATGGATAAAATTCTCTTTTTGGGCGTAGGCTCGGTATAAAAAGTTTCGCTGTATTAATTTTCGTTTCGTTACGTAGGCATTTGCTAAATTAAGTGCTTTCTGCTACAAATGAATAATTTCCTTACTTTCGACTTAAATGAGATTCATGAAATCGTAAATTTAAATTCTTTTACGGCAAAAATTCAACCAAACAACATTTGTAGATTCATACATGTGTGGTATAAATATATGTATTATATCTTCTCAAATTTCCTGCACAACAAATTTCCATTTAACGCCAATTTATGTGCGTTTGTCTAAGCTGGCAACTAAGTAACAGCGTTGCCGTATCCGCCTGCACAAAGCTAAGGTGCAAGGTGGCTGACACAGTTTGGCATATTCCTTGCTATGTTAATATATACACACACTTACATAATTCCCTTTACATTTTTATTTTTAGCTAAAACTCTCTGCTTGTCTGTATTTGTGAGTGACGTTTTGAAGGGGCCGTCAGCAGCTGCTCTAACGGCACAACAACATTTGAAACAACGACAGCGCTTCAACAGCTGACGTCTACCTTCCTCACGGTACGCACACACACGCACACATACACACATAAGCGGATGTGCTAGTTTGTACACACTTTGACTATATTAGTTGAAATTCCATTCATTCTGACCTTGTTACTTAGCAAATATAATTTAATGCAAATTGTTGTGAAAACACGACTAAAGCGCGCCGGCTGACAGTTATCGGCAGCGGCGACGGTGACGCGCCAACGCGCGGAAAGGCGCGTGCGTCTAACGGCCAGATCCATTTGTCCCGTATTTGTGGGTGCTTAACGGTGCGCACGTCTAGCGCATGGGCTGGTCCACTCTCAGGTTGTCTAGGTGAATGGTTCGTTGGCTCGCTGCTGGTTCGACTTGGCTCTGCGAGCGCGCTTTACGTCGCTCACACACACGGCAGTGATTGCCAGGCGCCCGTCCTTCCACTCATGTATATACCGATGTATGTATTTATGTATTCGGTTGTGTTTGTGTGGTATTTACAGGGTTTACGAGGTGTGCTAAAGCACTTCGAAGGTGTGTCAGCTACACTTGGCTGCCTCGTTCTGCATGTCCTAAAATCCATTTGCGTTGGAAAAGCTGATGGCGCCCGCTGTCACATGGACGCTTTGATGCTGCTAATGGGATTTGTTACTGCGTTTGGTAGCGTAACGATTGCTTTGTGCTGGCACTTTTGGGCGTTGTTATTATATGGCTGATGTAAATTTTTTAAAGACTTTGCAGAAAGAATTGAATTCCTGGTAAACTTTGTTTGCGCTACAGAATGATGGGCGATTTGAACGAAGTGGTTGTCTATGTAGACAATAAGTGACCTTAGGATTTAAAGAAAGATTGCAAAAAACCCTCAGGATGCCTAGAGAATGTTTTTGTGAGTTTATAGGGAAATGAAAGCCCCTGTAGTGTTTACGTGTGTATCTTTCTAGGGAATTTTTAGAAAGTTTCTTAAACAAAATCGCAGAAGACACTCAAAAGTGGGATTTTTGCCGGCAAAAAACATTGAACACCCCCCAGAAACTCATATGTTTCGACAAAGCGTTTTGTGCCAATTAAAATTCTAACATTCTCTGTGGCAATACATTCGTTGGTCTGGGCCGAAAATACAAAATTTCGCCAGTTGCCTCTATCCTTTGTAAGGTCACTCCAGTTGTAGATCCAAAGTGAAGATGGATCGCTATGCACTTGGTCCTTCCATTAGATGCGTGGGCGCCCTTGCTTCCGTTGTCCACTTATAGGACTCGAATCGAGGGAGCTTTTTGCTGGATCGTCATTATCCATACGAACGACATGACCTAATAATCGCATTCGTTTGATTTTTGTGTCTTCAACTCTATCCATGTCTCCGTAGAGCTCATACAGTTCTTGGTTTCATCTTCTTCGATATTCATCGCTCACCCGGACATCTTCAAAGATTGTACGAAAAATAGTTCTCTCGAATGCTCCAAATGCTTTCTCAGCTCGGTAATAATGAGAGAATTACAGAGCGTAATGTTGGTTTGTCTAGAGAGGAATCTGCCTCTCATACGCCTTCACGTAGCAGCGGTTGACAATAGTTAATCTGTGCTTGATCTGCAGGCTTAGATTATTGGTAAAGTTTATTTATATATTTCGAAATACACAGTCTCCAGAAGCGAGAAATCTGTGTGTTCAGCCTGTAGGGTTTTGTCTTGCACTCATTCATCTCTAGATCAACCTTCTTGGCTCTCTTTCTATTCGTAAAATAGCAGCACAAATACATTTCAACGAAAGCTCAGTGTGACGATTTTGGAAAATCATCGTAAAATTGGCAAACTAGAGCGAAAGAAAACTATAGGAGAAAAGAGAAGCACTAGCTTCAGAGAACAAATTTACAGGTTCGTCGCAGATATGCTGAATGATTGGCAGAAAATGTCATTCTTCCTGCTGTGAAAATTTCCTATATATAATGGCATGGGGATCCATTTAATTGAACTTGAATAAAAGTGAACGCTGAAAAATATGGAAATGTATAACGGATTGGGTGGCACATAGCTTGGTGCCCTTAACAGAAAATGGTCCAAGCCCTATTTTTGGGGATAATTTTGCCTCCTGTTATCACGCTCGCTCGTTAAGTTAGCCAATAAAGATTTTTCAGTACCGTAATTTTTATACCCTGAACAGGGTATATTAAGTTTGTCACGAAGTTTGTAACACCCAAAAGGAAGCGTCGGAGACCTATAAAGTATATATATATATATATAAATGATCAGTATGTTGAGCTGAGTCGATGTAGCCATGTCCGTCTGTCTGTATATATACGAACTAGTCCCTCAGTTTTCCAGATATCGTTTTGAAATTTTGCAAACGTGATTTCCTCTTCAAGAAGCTGCTCATTTGTCGGAACTGCGATATCGGACCACTATGACATATAGCTGCCATACAAACTGGATACATATTAACTAAAAGAAATGCACCTTTGAAGGGAATATTAGCTTCGGTGAAGCGAAAGTTAACGTTTTTTCTTGTTTGAAGTAAATTTGTTAATTTTGGTTTTTGAGATTGGAAAATTAAAGGAAGATTTTGATATTACTTCATAGGATTGGCTACTAAGCATCCGGTTCTCATCTCAATAGCGATTGTTTTCATTTAAAGTGTTGTAGTAATACAAAAAATTATAATAAAAGTGATCCAAGTAGAGGTACCTTTTTCAAAAGCCTTTTTTTTGACAGATCATGCGTGAATCGTGTCGAGGCATCATTTCACTTTTGTTGAGTATTTTTTCATATCTCATCATGTAATGACTAACGCCTAAACAACGTTTAACAATGGTCAACTGAAAACTCGCGATCGGTGAATCTTGAGAGCCAACATTCATTATTGGATAATATAGGCCACGCTCAGCACGCAATGCCGTAGTTGAGAGTGAACACGAAGATCGTCGAAGGATAATACACATTCTCCCTTAAATTTTAAGTTTTTGTGTTTTTTCTTTAAAAAAGTAGGGAACCTCGAAATTAATTACCCTTTATAAAAATATTTTATAGTAAAATATTAAATTATCAGTTTGAAGGGACTATATTCGACACTGTATGTTTTGATGGTTTTGCATATAAATTCGTGAAACGTTTCACTATATATTTGCTTAATAACCTTAAAAAAATTTTTAATTAAAGTTAAGGGGTTATTACAAGTTTCAGCGCAAATTTTTCACTTCAAACATCAAAATATAACTATTTTCATAGCTTTATATGACAATATAAGGTCGTGTTGTAGTTCTTGGTGAATTTCTGATTTACGGTTTCCTACAATATTCACAAAGTCTTTCAGATAGACAGTTCGGAACTATATGAGATGGGGCTGTTAGCCCAAGACAAGTTCGCATACTGGGTTGTAGTGCTTTTTATTTGAGTCAAACAAAAAAAAAACAATTCAAATATCGGTGTACTTTTTCAGCCCAAACTATTAGACGTCTCACACACTTTTCACAACACACATGTGGAATCCAAGATTTATCTTAATTCCTCATAGCAAATCAAACACAGTCGAAATACCTCTATCACTGTTCAATTAACGACGGAAACGAAGCTGAGATTTAAAGACTAAAGCTGAAATCACACGATTGGTCAAATGTACCAATTTTTTGTCATTCATATGTACAGATCGTGTGATAGCCAGAAAATATTTGGCATAAGGCAAATTAACAAAATTTTTGTGCAGATAGACCGATAAAATACAGTTCTGTTGTACCAATCATGTGAACTGTTGTACAAATCAAGTAAATACAAAAAATGGACAAATGTACCGATAATTTTATCTGCCACTCCAGGACCCATCACAGTGACCAATCAATTCAAATAAAGCCAAAATTATGTTTTTTTTATTTTTATTATCCTATCCTTACTTTACACCTGGCTGGAATTTCATTATTTACTGTTCGGCAAAATATTGTTCGAACTCCTCACCAATTTCTTTGGCTTCATTGGTTATGTATGTCGTTGGACGTTCCTCTGCTCCTTGTTGGCAATTTTGAGTACCTTGCTCATGAACTGAATTGTCTTGTTGATCATTCCTATCTGTAGTTAAATCTTCCATATAACTGGCATTTTTTTTAATTAAAAAATTATGAAAGGCACAGCAGGCCAGTGTTATTTGGGTCGTTTTATGCTCATTCAATTGAATTGGTCGATATAGAATTTGAAACCGCTTTGCCATAATGCCAAATGCATTTCGACAACGCGCCTAGCACGTGACAATCGGTAATTGAATATGCGTTGACCGTCAGTTAAATTTTTACCAGGGTATGGTTTAAAAGTGTGCTTTTGCATGCAGAATGCATCATCCGCCACTAACAAGTATGAACAATCACGGTCACGATTTAGCAATGGTTGTGGTAAAGGCAATCTCAGTGTGTTATTGTCCAAAGTTTTCTGAAATGTGGCCTTTCAAAAACGCCGCCGTCCGAAAGTCTGCCAATGCACCCGACATTAATATATATAAATCGGTAGTCCGCATCCGCAATGGCCATAAGTACAATACTATTAGTACCTTTATAATTATTAAAGGTACTTCCAGACCGCGGCGGAGCCTTCATCACAATGTATTTCCCGTCCACTGCGCCTATACAATGGGGAAAATTCCATTTATCACAAAATTTTTGGGCAATGTCAATCCACATCTGTTCGTTGTTTGGAACCTTGCAAATGTGTAATGTGATATCAATTTATATTTTTGATGTGATTATGTATAGCTACCTCTAAATATTAATTTTTCAAAGCTTTGTAAGTTGCATCGCAAACCTCCAGCACAACTATAGATATGGTATTCGGCGCAATGCGAAAGTCAACAGATAAACTTTTGAAGCTGTCTCCAGAGGCAAGGAAGCGAAGTGTAACCGCCAAACGTTCATTGGCTGGTATTGCTTTGCGAATATTGGTGTCACTTTTTTATGTTTGGAGAGACTAATTCAAGAATATAATTAAAAGTGGCTTCGTTCATCCGAAGATAATTTTTAAACAAATATTTTTAATTGTTCACTTCACGAAACTCGCGCAGAGTTTTTGCATACGCGCTGTCAGTACTTCTCCTCTGAAGCCAATCCAGCACCCAAACACTCCGCTTCTTCAATGTTCGTTTTTCTTTTATTTGTTTCTTTTTATTAATTAGGTGTACACAAATACACATAATTGCCAATATTTTCTTTTTTCTTGATGAAGAAATCATTATACATTACAGAAAAATGTATTATATATTACAGAAAAATGTTGTCAAAAATCGGTACATTTGACCAATCGTGTAATCACAGCTTAACTCTTTACACATATAAAAAAAACTTTCGGATCAATAGAACACTTTCATGGTTAGTTGATTGTTGTAGCTATTCGACGGAGCTTCACTTGCTGCTTGGTTAATATTTCAATAAATTTAAGTTTAGTTCATTTTTTAGACGCTTGTTACTAAGCAATCATTTGCACTTTTTCTGGTACTATTCTCCTTAATAGAATTAGTGTGCTTCATCTTAGTACAATGCAAGCTATTTCTTCCTTCCTTGAGCTTCTTACTTTTTAGCAGTATTACCACCACCATTTCATTTCTTAAAAATTAGGCACACTTCAATACATCATCTATCAAGTCGCCGTAAAAAAATAAATAGAGAAAATTATAGCCGCGTCTACCTTAACAACGCACTTAGGAGTTATTCCTTTGGTTTCGAAGCATTTTTATATGCTCAGCTGTTGATATATCGATGCCACTTAAGTATATGAAAAATAAATAGGCGCAAATGGAAGGCCTTTTTTTACACTCTCTCCAAGAGACGTACACATTGTCTACGTCGCCTTGCCTTGCCGCCGCAATGGGCTGCTAAATCAATGTCATATATGCTTTTAAACTGGCCACATTTTAGTGTTAACCCTTTTAGCATGCGTGCACCATTCCAACCCATTGCCTTTACTGTCATCCAATTTTCTGTTTTCACCTCCTTTTAACTGCTTTATCCTGAAATTTTATTAGCATTTTCGCCTTCATTCAAATTCTCCATTGTATAGTTGCCTTACTTATGGCCTTTTTAAGCAGAAGCGATAGCACTCTGGGGTCAAGTTGCGTTGTTTAAACTATCGATGGGGAGGAATACTGCTAAAAAGGATTTATTAAAACATCCTTTTGTCCTTGCCTAGTTCGTGTATTATGGCCGATGGTTTTTTTAAATTACACAACACGATTCGGCTTATGTGAGGTGAGATTGCAAGTGCGGGACATTTAACCTCATTTTCATTGCTTCAAATGCGCTCAATTAGACTTCTGGATATTCTTATAAAAACCTTAACTTTACTGAACATGTTTATAAAAGCGTAAGACTAAAGCTGTTACGCCTGATTGTCAGAAGAAGAAAACGAAAGTAGGCTGCTTATCTAATTATTTTGGGGAATGTTTTTGTCAATTTACTTCATTAACTTCAAAAATTGAGTACTAAACTGAAAAAGATGCTTTTAAAGAAAATTCAATTGTGTTAATTCCACCAGACGCTGATAATTTCTTGCCGACAGCGCCGTTCCCACGATAGTGAAACTTGCGCAATGGAGCCAATTTGTTGATTTAAAATAATGGATTTTGGCGCCGAGGAAAATAGTACGTGGCTTTCGGCTGAGGACTAGGTATTCGCAGAGAAAGTGCGTTAACGTTTCACCTTCACTAACCCCGACCACGCTTTATCTTGGTAATGAAGCTGAGATCTCCGTGTGATGGCTTCCATCATGTTTTTCTGGTTCTTAATTTTTCAAAGTAGAAACTATTCGCCTTTTCACACCAAAATAACCACGCCTTGAATTGAAGGTATTCCAAGACCGGACCTGTCCGTCTAACATCCGTTGCTTTGATCAGCATTGCATGATGGTGAGCGGTTTTGAGTAGCTTTACTGAGTTATTGACTGGAAGTTTCATTGCCGCTAGGCCATCCTCAATCTGTGCATAAAAAATGGGGTTGGGGTTACTGAATTTGGAGAAACTTTCTTTGTAGGCATTATTACATAAGAATTTCACAGTGATATTACTCTTCTTCGTGCCTAAAACTTTAAACAACTTGCCTGTAAGCGATGTCTCACAATTCACTTGAGCCTTTGTCTTGTATGGGGGATACAGTACTAGTTTATGTATTCGAAAGTATATTAAACCATTTCGTAATTTGATTATGAATTAATGATAATGAATTAATTGAGTTGATATGCTGTTCACGACGTTTTGGTCTCTCTTCTTAATATTTCTTGCCACCTACGCTGGCAGCTAAACTTTCAAATATGTCAAGTCATGTCATCTGAATTCAACTTACTTTTGTGGTTTCAAATGTCAGAGTGCCCATCATGACGCCTACCTTCATTACAAAAGTCACAAGCAATTTACTGTTACTTGTAACAGTTTTAGACCCACATACTAAAACTAAATACTAAATAAAGTATACATTTGGGCGTAAAAAGATACTAATTCAGCGTTTTGGCATCACAACCACATAAAGAACGCAACTCAGCCACGCTTGTCGCTCCAGGGACCTCCTTGATTGACAGAGATTTGGGTATGTACGCATTTAATTTCAGAAACTTAGAAAAAAATACTCCTCCAGTGACTTCTTAGCATACTTGAGGGCGTTAAAAATATTCCTGGAATTTACTCTTTTGATGCAGTAAGTGCTGGATAACGCCAGAATATATGAGAAATATTTTAAATGATTTCCTTCAACCCAATTCGTAGTTGTCTGCCGTATTTCATGACTTCCCGCGCAAATAACCGCCAAGTTTCATTTATTATTTTGGTGATAAAATTCAGAAAGTAAAAAGCGACAAAGAAAGAAAGTGGAAAAATCAAACGAAAACAAGATATGTGGCTGACGTCATCCCACATAATTACTTCCTGAGCTGATCCAGCGAAGCTTAAAGTAAATATAATGACGGCCAAAAATACGTGAGACAGTGATAAGAAAAACAAGCAAAAGAAAATCGAAATAAATTCGTATAAATTTCGAAATACAGTTATTGTGGGTGTGGTGCCGAAGATGAGCTTACTCTTGAGATTTCAGAATGCATTCATACACATTCACACATAATCTTTTCTACTACACATGCCCAGGTGTAAGGAAAGTGAGCATAAGAACTGAGAGTGAGATTGCGTTCTTTATTAAATTATAACTTTTCTTCAAATTTTTCCGTAAAAAGCCCTTTAGGTTCAGGTTTTTTTTTTTTTAAACTGGGGATCCATATTTTAAGGTGAGGTTGAGGTAAGTTTCACTGGAAAAAATGTAGTGGGCAAAAATCTAAGAACTACAACCAATACTTGGGCTTCAAGGCCTCGCGGTTGAGGTGAATGCTAGGCGTCAAGCGCATCAATATTGGGAGCTCAGATGCAGTCAAATAAAAGCTTCTTCTCGGTGTATGAGTATGTTCGCATGGCCAAGTATATGCCCTCACAACCTCGTAATGTAAATTTTCTCTGCTGGGGCAAACAGCAAATTCAGCAACACGTCGAGTAGTGCGCCATTAAATCTCACACTTAGACTAATATCCCTGCTTGCGGCTGATGTTGAGTGCGAAGTGTCACATTCCAGCGCATCTCGTATGCCTCTTTTGTGTATATGTATGCCTGTGATTCCACCAGAGTGTCAGCCGGTTGGTTGGTGGGTCGGCGCGGTCGTTCGTAGTTGTCAGCTTGACAAATTATTTCGTATTAAATTTTAGGGATACTCATTTTTTGTGCACGCGCTTGCACAGCCTGTCACCAGTGCCACTCTTCATCACAGCCACTCCGCCGCCTCCTCACACACCTACACCATCATTAACAACGCCATTATATGCGCGCACATACTTATATACCTATATTTCATGTTGAGTGTGTGGGTGTGCCGTCTCTGCGGTGCCATTACACATTTCATTGTTATGTTTGCGCTGCAAATTAAATAAAAAATTTTACAGATTTAAAATGTACGCGATTTAATGTTGCGAATATAAATTCTTTTTGCTGCTGATTCAAATCATCAACGAGCTGGCATGTGATGACTGCCATTTTTCGAGAGAATTCAAATATGTGTTGGTTTGTTTCCATCCGGCAACAGTTGGTGGATTCAATTGAGATGTTAGCGCATAGCAAAAAAATAAAAAATAAAAACGCTCACTGTATGTGTGTGAGCATTTGTGCGTGCTTTAGTGAAATATTTATAATATTTTTTCATGATTACCTCATTGGGAATGCTTCTACGGTATGTTGTATGGTGTGTAATTAACACAATGGTATGCAGGCGATGCAGCGAGACAAATAGGTTGGATAGCTCGTAAAAAAGCATGCATTATGCAACATAAATTTAATTTATGCATTTCCAGCGAAAAATAGAAATTTGTTGAAATTGCAATATAAAAAATTCACCCAAAATGGTTGAAAGCCCACGAGCCATAAATCCATCTGTTCGCAAAGTTATACGAAAAAATCGAGACTTCTTGAAGTTTTAACTTCCCGCTGAACCACGAACGTACTTGGCAAGAATGAGACTTCATTAATAATTAAAAATTTTCAATACTAAATGATTAAAAATTTGGCTTCATAATTGACAAAAGGTTATTCATAATTGGATTCGAAGTGAATTGATAGTAGTTTGTCAGAGCAAAAAAAAATAATTTTGGTTCTAATACTTGTATAATTTTGCAGAACCAATAATAAAAAATCAAATAAACGATCCATTTATTGTTTTTTGTTATAGTGTCTGATGTCACATTCTGAGTTGTTCTCCTGACAGTTATCAACAACATGTTTGACAGCACCCCCTAAACGTAAAAGGATATCTACGAGGGCAGCAGTTAAAAATCATATATAGCAATGAAATCATATATAGCAAATTCTGCCACAGATTCATCAGAAAACTAGAGGAAAATGCGTCAAAAAACAAAAACTATTTCGGAAAAATTTCACTTCTCAAGCGCTCAGTAGCTCAAATCGCCACGCATTGCTGTCTGAAAGTTCTCCACCAGATAATGCTAACAGAATGGAAAAGTCCACTATAGCACCAAAATCGGCACCAAGTTTTGTGGATAACGTACATAAGTAATATCATGGGCTTGTGAACCACGATTAAGGAAGCAGCGGGTAAAGACTCGTTTACCTACAAGTCAGGCGGAGATGGCAACGTTCATGGACCCTAACATCGTCATTTCCTCTGATTATGCGGAAGTCTTGACCAGAAGTATGCACAATTCTCCCCTAATAAGTATGCCAGAACCTAAAACCACACAGAGCGTCCACAAGCGGGACAGACATCTCTAGTCTAATGAGATAATGACTGTCCAAACAGGAGATCCACTAAACAATTTGTGGAATGCGACTAGACAAAACAATAAGCCGATAACTAGATGACCACCAATTTTAAACAGCAGATACCATTGGTGCAGGACCAATATAGAGAAAGCCGATCTATTTCCACACACTTCCAAAACATGTTTACTCCTAACGAGTTTAGTGGTGGACCTGGCAATGCGGCAGTCAGCAATTTTGGATGTTGCTTGTCAAATGGAAATTCCGATTGCTGAAGAAGATGTTGTAGAAGTGCAGGAGGAGATTAAAGCATTGGCAAACAAAAAGTCACGAGGCTATGATAGAATTTTTGCGTATGAGCTAAAAGCGCTCCCCAAAAACGTAATCAACATGATTGCCAAGCTTTTAACGGAATGAGATCAGACTTTAGCATTTCCCATCGCAATGGAAATGTACTGCGGTTACTTTAATTCTCAAATCCGGAAAACTTGAACGTCCCGTTACTGCTTATCGACTAATTAGTCTACTGGTAATTACCTCGAAAGTATTGGAAACTATATTTTTACTCTGGCTTTTGCGGGGTGTACTGCTCTGCTGTGTCCCTTGATGTCTGCGAACCATCTGACAAAGTCTGGTGTCTAGACCTGTTATTCAAATTAAATGAAAAACTACCAATGCTAGTTATCAACTCTGACTCCACATTGACGGCAACCTATGCTGATGATACTGCACTACTAGCACCAAGTGGCTACTTTACTACTGCTTCCAGAAAACTGCAGATGCAATTGAATGCTCTAGGAGCGCGGTTCACCAAAGGGAACATTGGCATTAACACTGAAAAGTCAGTCTAAGTAGTATAAGCATCCAAGCACAAAAATTGCCCTCAAGTGGCTCTATATGGTCAGTTGTTACCAACGAACACATGAATAACATAGTTAAGGATTACTATTCATAAGAAACGCCCTTGGAAAGGTCATGTAAAAATAAAAAGCACTCAACAAAGGTTAAAGTTGGCGCAGCTGTACTGGCTCCTTCGGTCAAGATCCCGCCTAAGTCTGAAGAACGAATTGCTAATTTATAAATTAATACTTAGGCCGATCTAGACGTATGACATTCAAATCTGGGGCAGTATATTAAATTCAAATTTAAAATATTTCAAGCTTTTCAAAATAAAGTTCTCTGTAGTAGGGACTCCTTTCTATGTGAGAAATGATGTATTCCACCGGGATCCAAAGTTGTTCACTATGAAGGAAACACTCGAAGAATTTAGCAAATGTTACCTCTTCCGTTTGGAGTATCATGAAAATACATTTGCGATTCAATTGCTGGACAATAGCTTACAACCTAGAAGCTTGAAAAGAACCCACGCTCTACACTCGCTAGACTTCTCTTTTGAATTTAATTAAAATATCAATTTTTTTATTTAATTAAAACTTATTTGTTTTTTTTTTTTTTTAATTATTTAATGGTATACTACACTAATTCATACCCATTGTGTTTACATGAAATTTAGTTATAGTTTTTTATAATAAAACAGATTCTTAATATTTGAGATTCTTCACTTGATCTTTTGAACGTCGAAGACGTCTTAAGCCCCTATCACTAACTGATTCCACATACTCGGATTAGATATGTGTCCTAGCTGGCTAGCATATTTGTTGCGCATGTCGTTGCCGCCTTCGTAGCTCTGATCTTTGTATCTTGTGCAATATATGGCGATAGCGCCGATCCGGGAGTAACCTAGACAAAACTTTCGTTGAAACCTCTCAGCAAGGTCTTGAGTGCTCTCAGCTCTCGGCTATTTTTGAAAATTGTTGGAAAAAATCCTGGTAGAATAGAAACAAATTCTTTCTTCACTGCTCCAAATTGCAAGAATTTTGATTGTTCCGACTTAAAGAGTTTTCTTTCTTTAGCCATATAGTCCTACCTAATTAAATCACTATATCCCCTTCATTCTTCTCTTACCTAAATTAAGTCTATAGAGGGTCTATTACGGTAATATCTTATAAATATTTTGATTGAAGGGACTTAGTTTCGTTGGGTGAATTAGTTTACAGAAAAAATAATTCTGTGGCTTTTTAATATCGATTTTTAAAACGTCCATTAATTGGTGGGTGTTAATACATAAAAATATGTCAGAAACTCGTTAATGACACGATTAAATATTGTTAAATATCTCTCGTCTAAGCATTCATTTATTCATCCGAACACACTAGTCAATGTTCTCAGAGCCTTGCTAACTTCAAAAATAGATTATGGGCTCCCCATCTATGGCAATTGCTCCAAAAGCAGTATCAACCTTTTAAATGCACCATACCATTGCGCAATACGACGAAGTCTCCGGGCCTTTCCAACCTCGCCAATAAAAACGATAATGGCTGAATCTGGTTTACCAACTATTCAAAATAAAATTATAGATTCTTCGCTCCAAATTCTTGCGAAAACGGCTGAGAACACCAACCCATTACTAAATACAACTATCACCCATGCCACGAAAAAAAGAAAAATTCCAAGAATACAATCGGCTATTTCGAGATGCTTAAGTTTCGCTGCAGAAAATAATATTTTACGTAACGCAACACGCAAATTCACCACACGACATCCTCCCTGGCTGATCAATGATAAAATCCTACAGAATAAGCTTATGTTTTTGTCCAAGCAAAACACACCAAACGAAGTCTTTCAACAAACCTTTGCTGAACTGGAATCTAATTATACAAATAATGGCTGGAAGTTATTGTTTACGGATGGCTCCAAGTCCATCGATTCCACATCGTCAGCAGTTGTCACTGCCACAGGAGAAATTATCTGCAATTGGCTTCTCCCCTCAACGAGCTCTGTATTTACCGCTGAAGGATCTGCTATCCTTCATGCAGTTAATCACGCAAAAAAGACTAAAGGAAAGTTCCTCATCTGTACAGACAGCAAATCGTGTATGTCGGCAATAACGTCTCCTTCCAATCGCAATCCCATAATAGAAATTATCAGGGACGCGGTCATTGGTGCCCTCAGAAAATCCAAGTAATGTGGATCCCTGGCCATGCTGGTATTACAGGCAACCACTTTGCAGACCTCGCTGCAAAAAAGGTAGCCAGGACTCCTGCCTTAACATCCTATGTCTCATCCAAGCAAGACATTTCTAACCTTATTAAGCAAAAAAGGCATCAAAAAAACGCAAGCGAATGGAAAACATTTAAACATCACTACGCGGTCATAAACCCAGCCAGAAATCGAATAATCTACTCGTCAACAGTTCCAACTAGCGCAATGAAGACATATACTCGATTAAGGATTGGACACACCACCATAACACACGCCCACTTACTATCGGGTAAAAGCCCATCCATTTGCCCCCTTTGCGAGGGCACCGCTTCTATCAAACACTTACTCACACTCTGTCCGATGCTCCACTCAACAGCCCACAACTCTGGCAACATTGATCTCATAAAACTACTAAGTGAACCTTCAGAAAAATATATTTAAGCAACTTACATCTTTACTAACCCTTAGCAAATAGAATTTTTACCTAGTTATAATTACAAGGCGGCTGAAGGCCTCGTAGCCAGTGCTGCGTTTATGTATTTATATAATAAAACTCTTTTTGTTATATGAATTATTATAAAAAAAAAAAAAAAAAAAAAAAAATAATACATAAATTTCGGATACTTTCTCAGGTGAACTTCTTCTTCTTTATTGGCGCAGACATGCTTACGTGGTTATAGGCGAGTTCACATCAGCGCGCCAGTCGTTCTTCCTTTTCGCTGTTTGCCGATAATTGGAGATTCCAAGTGTAGCCAGGTCTACCTGTTCTTTCCAACGGAGTAGAGGTATTCCTCTTCCTCTGCTTCCCCCGGCCGGTACTTCGTCAAAAACTCTCAGAGCTGGAGTTTTTTCATCTATACGGACGACTTGACTTAGCCAGCGTAGCCGCTGTCTTTTAATTCGCTGAACTATGTCAATGTCGTCGTATATCTCATACAGCTCCTTGGAATGTGATATTCGCCGTGGCCAATGCGCCAAGAACCATAAATCTTCCGCAGAACCTTTCTCTCAAAAACTCGTAACGTCGACTCATCGGTTGTTGTCATCGTCCAAGCCTCTGCACCATACAACAGGGCGGGGATGATGAGTGACTTGTAAAATTTGGCTTTTTTTCGTTCACAACCAAATCCATTTGCTTCGCTCCCTTAGCCAGTCTGAAGGAAACATAACTAACAGCACTCAATTTCATCGGAGTACGCTCGCAGCTGGACACCTTTATGGTACCTTTTTATTTAGCTTTGCAGTTCGTATTATTTTCTCCAACAGAAGATTGAAGAAGACAGCAAAGAGGCAGTTACTTATCATGCTGTCAAATGTTGATTTGAAATCGAGGAACAGATGAATGGTGAAAAGCTGGTCGGTTGTACACTATCAGGGCTAAGCCACACTGATAACGTCCAATAACTTTGTTGACACTGGGCTTCAGTATTTCACAATTAAATTTAAATTTCAATTTCAATCGTCGGGCATGCTTGCGTCCGACCATATAATACAAAGAAGCAGATGAATGCCCCTCAACAGTGAAGGTCAGAACGGAATACCTTGCTGAAAGAGAGAACATTTTATTATGGAAGACAAGCTTACTAACAAGTGGGTAAAGAAATCTCCAATATAGCCAGATCTAATGAATAGCTGTAAGCCTTACCGATGGATATATGGCCTTGCGAGAAGGACTTGAAAAACGCGCTTTGCGGATTAAGCTGTCTGGAGAACCTTAACAACTGAGTTGTATTCAAACCACCTTGAAGGTTTTCTAAAACTAATCTATATATTCTTGATAGCTTTTCTACGCTAGCGTTCTCCCTATTAAACAAAATTTTGCCTAAATTATTTGAATAATTTTTCTCCTCGGTTTTTTGGCAATGTTTATAATTTCCTCCGCATTAGGGATTAAATTAGAATTAAGTAAATAAGGTTAGAACATACAAAATATATATGTATGTGCAGCGGCAGAAACCATCAAGTCGTCCACTCAAGCAGCAACTGAATCAATTGTTCAGCAACGTCAATTTTGCTACACTTTGACTGGCACGACTCTTCACAGCCTGCTGACTGTTGCTGTCTCAGCATTATTGCCAACATTTTCAGCTTTATTCGTGGTTTTCTTTCTTTCTGCTTATTTGCCTTGATACATGTACCCACGTACCCCTCGCGTTCTGCTGTAATGCTTTTTCTATACACTTGAGTGTAACAAATTTGAATATGAAAAGTGAAAATGCGCCCAACACAGTACAGTATGTACGAGTATTAGGATGGGCCTCAAAGATCAAATTATCGGGTTTGGTTGTTTTAGCTCAAACATCAACGAAACGAGTATCGAAAACTGCAAAATGTTTCTTAACGAATAAGCAAAATTGACGCTACTAAAGTTGAAGGTGGAGATGGCGGTCGATTTCAGAGCCGGTTAACATTACGTTAGGTTTGTTCATCTCATCGTAGTCGATTCTGTTACTATATCCACAATATACTGCTTATGAATTGCGGTATGGACTGGAACGTATTGGAGGGCAAAATAAGTCAGACATAAGTCCGGGTGAAGTACAAAAAGACATATAACTTTTTTTTCAAACAAAAGCGAAACACCATTGATATTATGGTTACATGCTCTTGGTCAAAATCGGAGCTGGTAAGTATGATTCAGACTATACAACTTCGATCCGGATATGACGCACCTTAACCATCACCAATCGGTTTCAAAACTTAGAGCTTTATCTTCGAATTGCCGTTAAGTATGGTCCACTATCTGATACGACAATTTCTCTCGTATATTTGAGCATTGCCCTAATGTGTTGTAAGTATATTTGTGGCATGCGCCGGCTGCTGCAAAGCTACTTGGATGAGGGCAGTGTAGCGTGCAAAAATCGCAAAGTGGTCGGATTTTCTGTGGTAATTTGGTTAAAGGTAAATGGAAGGTATAATCAACAGGCACTTCAGTGCTGTGAATTGGCGAGAAAGAAAGGATAAAAAATTAAAAAAAAGAAAGCGAAACCCAAAGGCGGGGGAGATGTTTGCGCAGGGAATACATGCTGTCGAAAGCAACGCAACGTTGAAGATCAAAGCAATATTTAAAAGGAAAATACAAAACCGGAAAGCAGCATCAGCCAGGTAGGAGTGAGTCAAGGTAGCATATGTAAATGGTATGCTTATTGAGTCAACCCATTCAGATATAACATGCTTATCTCTGCGTAAAAGTACGAGTGTATACATATATGCATATAAATACATCTTTAAAGAGGATTTTCAGGAAATAAGCGGGTGTTTTCGGTTACGTTTTGAGTGCGTGAAAAGGGGTTTGCTATTGCTAAAACAAAAGTACATATATACTAAACATATAGTAAATGTGTTTATATATATGCAAATTAGTAACAATCAAAGGGCATTAAAAGCCTTACCTTTTTGTTGATAATATTCGTAATATTGCAAGGAGTTTGGTGATTTCATAATTTCTGCAAAATCAATTTAATATTTTCGACCTTAAACAGCTGCTTCTAACGCTAACACTAAGCAGGCAATATAAAAGCAATATGCAAGAAGCAATCAAACTTTTAATTTCATCCGTTTTCTAAATTGTTGCATAATTCATAAATAGCCGCAGTTTGGCTAATAAAATGCCAGAAATTCTTAAATTTATGCAAAGCAATGTTTCGAAAGAAAGCCTCAACATACTGTCAGCTGCAATGTAGTTTATGGTGCTGGGCGGAAAAATATGACTTTATTTATCTTATGAGCAGCTTAAGAACTCAACTTTATAATTTGAGTCTCTCAATGGCCGTTCATCAACACATTTCTTTCGGTGAAGCTATGTCGCTTTATGAAGTACGATTTGAGAATTTAGTTGGTTATTTGTGAATTGTATTTTGTACTTGTATTTAGATATTTTCTTAGAAGAAAACTAACTGAAGAAGAATCAAGTTCAACGAATCAGTAGTCATCAAAATAGAGAAACAGCGAATTCTCAAAAGGTCATTCTATTTCTGATGCCCTAGAATGATAAGTATACTCTCTTTCAAATATTAACCCAAACTTAACGCTATTTCTCGTTTAAGAGAGGTCACTGATCGTCTGCATAAATAGGCGGGTACATTTAAATATATTTCGATAACAATGAAATTAAGTATTCAAAGTGAGTTCTGAAAAATATTGAACAGGTATCAAACTCCTCTACAGCTACACCAGATGTTATTTTCCAGATATGTGCAACAACTCTCTACTTGAATTTCTTGGTAGATAAAATTTACATCTATAAATGTAACAGAAGTATGTATATATAGTAAATAGAACTCTCTATAATGACTGTTTTTGCGAGCAGAAAAACGAGAAATTCTTTTGAGAATGCCGTAATTGTACATCTTGTGAATGGGAGCAAAGCCTGAATATGAAGTAGTGTTGTGTGGCAGGCATTTGCGTTATAGTAAACGATCTGGTGTAATCAATATATTTTATACATATAGAATCAAAGACTTCCTCAAGTTATCAAAGCCTTCAAGGTAGTAGTCTGGTAACTCGGGTTCAAAAAGTTAAAAATTTTTTTGGCTTAATTTGAAAGTACAATGTCTTGAAAATTTACTGTGAAAATTTCAGATAGAAATTCGAAATATTTCGGGAGTTTTAACGAGTTTCCTAGAGCGCCTCGGAGTCCTTTCTCTCGGAGTTGTTGAACTTCAAACGCGTTTTTCTCAAAACATTGCTGCAACAACTGAACCGATTGCTTTCAAATTTTAACAGGCTATTCTACACACTTATAGTTCTCGTCGGTTCTAACGAGAATTTTTTTACCCCTTACCTTTTTATTTTACAACCCTTTCTAAAATAAAAGAACATTTTGTCAAAGTCCGTCATTTTATTATTTACCCTTGAAATTTAACTTCAGTAGTTCCGACCAGAATGAAATGTCTATAGATTAAGAATAATCAAGAATATTTGATTTCAGATAACAGCAAGAGCCAAAATCACCCTCGCTACCCACGTGCATTTTTGTTTTTTTAGGTTCCAACTTCGAATGACAAAAATAATAGTAATAAAGTATTAAATTTTTTCAAATAAATTTTTTTTATATATTTTCAATAGGTAAATAAAAAATACTCTAAATATTCAAGATAATTCATTTTTATTTTCCTATAAAAAATCACCCTCCAAAGAAGTCATGAAAATAGGCATAAATCACCAGACTACTACCTTAACAATACAATTCGGCAGTCATGACGTATGTGCAAATTAAATCAAAATCACAAATACAGAATTGCTTAATAGTACTTCCAATACCACTCCAATGGGATCTGGAAATTTTTTCTTCGAGATCACATTCATTATTCACTCAATCAATAAACTTCTGCAGCACCTTTGTAAGCTTCTAATTCGTAGCTTCTTCGCATACCTAGTTTCAGCTGAGTCATCCGCTCTGAAATAGGTCATTCTCTGGCAGATGATGATGGTATCTATCACTAGTAGACAAACTCGGGGAGGGTTTAGCGAACTAAGAAACATAAATATAAGAAATGAATGAACGAAAAATTAATATCGAATTTGAGTTGTGAGTGTTTATAATTCTAAAAATAACTTTATTTTTTCTCGTCGTCTTCAATACCAGCCTTGCTTATGTAACTGTAATATATTTCGCCATTAGCAGAAAATACATATATCTAATTAATTTTCAATTCATATGAATTTCATTGGTTTTAGTAACTTCAAGGGTTGGCCCGAGCGAATTTTCGACTATTTCTCCCGCCTCCTATGTAATCCGAAGAGAGTTGGGTTGTATAGTTAGTTGGTTTCTTTATGTTGGAATTGTGGCCATAGTGCCAAAACTCTCTGATTCTTGGCTCCAAAACAAGCTTACTTGTTAGGCTCTCAAATGCTTTTGAAGCACAATTTTCATGCCAATATGGACACAGCTCTCACAGATGAACTCCAAAGAATCATGGAAAGAAAAAAGTCGAGTTTTTTTCCTTTGGCATCGTGGAGTCGTAAAGTAGTGAAACGAAGAATTCAAATTGAGCAAGAATATTTATTTCTCGAAATGAGCGATAGTTTGGCCACAATATAGTACGTTTCGAGGAAAATTCTTACTTCTCCCTTTATCAATAATTATATCGATTTTCCAACTTGTAAATACCATTTTTCGCAAACCTCTGCTCGTTTACTTCCTTATGTGGCTACGATGGTGTTTAAGAGTCAATAATGAGTCATTTCGATTAAGTGATTGGTCATTCCAGGTACTCACTGCGAAAGAGTTGCTTCACGCATTAATCATTTTGCAAGAAATCGAAGATTACTGCGGTTCGTATAGTAGATTACTCATCTCGTACAATCTGCTGGCACTGAATATTCGTCCGCTCCTCCAACTGTGGTGTTACCCTCAAAATAGAGTTGCATCCTTTTAAATATGTAACTTGTCTACAAAACTGTGTAAACATTCCAATAAAGGCAAAAATAAAGCAATAAGCTTGCCGATCACCGTTACTCCCGTCTAGGCTGGCACCATTTTTCACTCAGCTATGCCGATACAGGCCGTCAACGCTGCGGCCTGAGTTGAAAGTATGTCAAAGTAGGTGTGTTGTAGTTGTATTTTTTTTTTGTTTGCTGTGTAAAAAGTATAACCTAGAATTTTACATGCAACGACATGCGCTTTTGCCATTAATCACTTTGCTGTTGCGCAGTAAATTTACATTTTTCAATTGTTGTTATTTTTTACTGGTGTTGTTGTTTTTTTAATATGCTGTACTTTGCATTTTTTAACTTGTTTTTCAGCTGGAGTTTTTCGTCTTTTTAATTAATTCCCCTCTCCCATAACAGCTGTGTATAGCACCCATTGACCTACAAGCCCGGCCTGGCAGCGGTTATTTACTGCATACCTGACAGCACTGTAGGCTACGCCGATCACATGCTCACTCACTCGTCGGCTGGCTATCTGGCATTCTCATTTTCAACAGCTCGTTAGCCGCGGCTCAGTAACGCCCAGTACATTTGCAACTCACAAGCTATCGCGCGACTCCCAAACACGCACACATTCAGAGATAATGTTAATATTTACGCCAACACACAGAGAGGAAAAGGACACTTACTTACAGTATGTGTCAACATGCTGTTAATGCCGCGCAGTCAGCCAACCGCCCAAGTATACAAACAAACACGCGAAAGCACAGCGCTTCGGTGGCTTGACCAGACTGAAGGGCGCAGTGCAAGCAAAATGAAGCGACGACAACTTGATGTACTTAACAAGCGCCGGAAGGTGGCGAACATTGCAAGGACAACGGCAATGATGCCGTCGCTATCGTAATAAATGAGCCTTGACGTGCGATTGGCGCGCGGGCTGCGCCGGACTGTGTATCTATAAGGCGACTTATTCAGAGGGAAAGGAAACAACAAAGTAACAACGACAAGTTGGAATTAAGAGCAGTATCAGCAATAAGATTGCGCGCTGGCCACTGGAGCGCAACAATTGAGGCGGCGGCGCAAACAAATAGCAGCGGCAGGTCAACGTGTGATTAAACATGTCGAGGAGTTGTTAAAAGCTGCCTGCGCGCCAAACGGTAGACAGCGCTTGCGTAAGGCGTTACGCAAGCAGTAGTTGAGAACCACACGAGAAGCCGCGCGCAAAGCGTGTAGCGCGAAACGGCTGTGGATCCAGCGCATCTCGCTTGCGATTTATGAGTTAAAACTCATAACTGCTCCACCTTTTCGCACTGCTGACGGCACGCGTTATGCTTAAGTGTACATTTATACAATATAAATGTGTATATGGAAAGTATGATGGCACGCGGAACTCCGCCGCTGTAGTAAATAACGCATGCCGGGCGCAAGTGAGTCGCTACCGTTGGGGAGACATGCTGAGAAAATGTGCTGCAATTAGTGCGCAACAACAACAACAACAACAAAAATGATGTGCACAGTTATTGTGTTGATTAAAAAGTTAAGCGCTGCCATTTACTTTTAAGATTTTCAGCGCCACTCCTCCTGCCTCGGCGGTGGCACGCAGTTTAGCGTGTTGGCACTTTGAAGTTGCTCAACACGCTCTGGTGGAATGATTAATGCGTATCTGTCGGTGAAGTAACAAATTCTTTATGAAGTGCTTTTTAAGCCTCCAGCAGTGTATTGTAAATGTGAAGAAGGCTGTGAAACAATAAAAGGTTAATTGAGCGTCAGTCTTTTAGAAGCATCGTTTAGTGTTTATAGGATTAGAGTTGACTTATTCTATTACAATGAGGTTCTACGTTCGCTCAGGATTTTCAGAAATGAACTTTTTACATAGCAGATAATCCATTCTGTATATTTAAGATCCAATTATTCACTGAAAGGCTTAGATGTGATATTGGTAGGCTCTCGTTTTCTAGCATAATTCAGTCAACACGGTGCGGAGCTCTGTACTGCACATTTTTTGATAAAATTATCTTCTCCAGCAATATCAGTGTTGATTTCATTAACCGTGCATTGTCAGATTTATTAATCAATACCGTGCTCCGTTATCAGTGGTTCGGATTCATAATAAGATAAGGTCACATCAGAATCACAGCTAGTTTTAAGGGCTAATGCCGAAAGCAGAGATCTCCGATATAATGGAAATAGGTCGAAACACCACTGTCGTCTTGTTTTTTGGTACTGCCTATCTGCGAGACAAATTATTGGAGGTTTGATAAACTCCTCCTTGTTGAAGTTCTAAATTGTAACTCTTGGTTTTACGAAATATCGTTAAACCGGATATCAGAAATGGAAGTAGTTTGACAGTATATGAGTTTGATTCATCTTACTACCTTCGAACATCCAAATAAACCAGAAGTAATCGAAATAAATTCCCTAACGTATTGGTGATCGGTTTAGGCTGATTTATCTTTGCGTGACGTCTAAGCATGGGAGTTATAACAGAGGACATAGTTCTATTAGCCCAAATGTGATCTTCATATTGAGATTTAGCGCTAGTATCCAACATAATCTAACCCGCAAGAAGTCAAAGTTGTTCTGAGCATGAGTTAGTAGTGTAAGTAGTTAGGTGTCTTGTGCGTGTAGATTTCTATTTTCGTTCAAATATTTCCTTATCTCTCCAGCTCCAGTCTTTAAATTGTATTTTTTATGGAAATACCCAACAGCCTATAACTGCATTGACGCAATATACTGCTCTATGTCCATAATACACTCATAATACATAATGATCAGTTAATATTCCGGGCGCGTAGCTGACAAATACGAGAAATCAGTTTCAAAGTAGAGGAAGTACATTTTCATATGCCAACGCACAGGCAACGCAGAGTGGATGCTGACCGCAGTCAAACTGATCAATGCGATAAAACACTTTTGAAGTCTTTTTCGGCGCCAACACTCAGTGGAAGACAGGCATTTGAGCGTGTTGCTTGGTTTATTTGTATGTTGGTATAGTGTTCTGATATTTTGCTTATATGAAATTATTATGATTGTGGTTCCCTAATCCATCAAAATCTATTCAAAACCAGGTATCAATATTATCAAGGCCAAATAATGCGAATTTTTCTAATCTCTGGTTTTTTATTCGTACAAAACAGTAATTAATCAATTAAATTTCTTTTTTTTTTAATGATATTCGAACAAATTTTTTGCGGTTAAAGGAACTGTTACGAACAAAACCACAAGGCCTGTCTCCCGCCCACGAGCGTAGTCTTACTCGTCGACCCTTGCCTACAAAAATCCGGTTTGGGCAACAAAAGGTCCGGTTGTGAACCGGCATATTATTCAGTTGGTTTTTGATTGAGTGATTGATTACATCGCTCATTTGCTGCAAGACCGGCATAAGTCAAAAAAATCGATTTGCCAGAAAACGCGTTTAAAGTTTTCAACTGCCTATAACCTTACACGGAAAACAGGAAATATATTCTCTTCTCAAGCGGAGCATATAAGAGGTATTCATATGAATTTTTCACTCCACATGAAGAATGATATAACGAACAATTCTGCAGCATTAACTCAAAAATCACGTTTTTTGATTTATGCCGGTCTTGCAGCAATTGAGCGACATGTAATTTTGATAATACGGTTTTCAGCGTATTAGTGATTGTCTTTGTTTTCACTCATCGAAACAGTTGTTAAAGTCCATTGCTCTTAACGGTTCATGTTTAATGTCTTCAGTTGATTCAAAACGGTTCGCCCGGAGTGGTCGTTTCAGTTTGCTGAACAGTCAGAACTTACCCGAAGTTGGTTGAAAATTGGGCGAAAAAATATCGTGGAGAAAAACCAAAAGTTGTCGGCCCATAATTCCGCCCTCTCTTTACGAATAGCTTGGCGCAAATGACGCAGAACTCTCAAATAGTAATCACTGATTACAGTTGACCGATCGAGAGGAAATCGGATATACTTCGTTAATGGAGGAAACCGTTTAACATAACCTTAATTTTTGACGTGTTTTCTTTGTTTTGGTTCACCTTTGCCACTATATTTAGCCGATATATTGTCTTTTTTTAGGTCGTAGGCATAGATGCAAGGCACATCGCCAATTATAATACGTTTCATGATATCCTGGTGGTTAGTTGATAGGAAAGCATTATTTCACACACGTTAACGTGACGCTGTTTTTCGTAAAATTTGACTGATTTTGGAACAAATTTTGTTTTCTCTTTTCTTAGACACAAATGATCTTTCGAAATAGTTTTTACTGATTCTTCCGATACTCCAAAGACAGCATTAAGATCTCTGATCGTCAATTCTCGAGCACAAATTCCTTTATTTTGTTGAAGTGTTGATCATCAATTGATGTCCTGGATGAGGTTCGTCGTCAATGCGTTCTCAATGCTCTTTGAATAATTTGTACCAATAAAAAAGAGTTGCTCGCGACAATTAACAGTCTAACGTTTTTATTTTTTTTTAGACTTTTGTAGTGAGTGGAATTTTATGCTTTGATTGCAAAGTAAGATACCAGCTACTCACTGTAGTAGCAAATTGATAGAATATAGTGAGGCATGCATAGCCCCTCGAAAGTTTTTAATCGTCCGCTGTGTCTTTATAATATATATATATATTTTTTTCCCCCCTGTAAAGTCCTCTTTGGCATTTCCTTCAACTAATTAATTTAAAATTGTTCTCTTTATTTAGAATTAAAGTCTCTCTGTGCCTATTTCTCGAGCAAATATGTGAAATTTTCTTTTTAAAGCTGCATGAGAATGAAATTTTAATAGCGTGGCTAGAAAAATGTACCAGAACGTGGCGAAAGAAAAAAGGGAACGAAAGGTCGGAGAAAAGTTTAACAAAAGCCAAGTAAACTAGCGAAACAATTGAATCGAATTGACGAGCAGACTTCGGTGCGAAAAAAGTGAAAGCGATGCAACAGATAACCACTAAAGGAGATCCAGCGAAAGTTTTCGCAACAGTTCAAACGATTTAAAACTTAAGCGCTTAAGACAATTGAAAAAATAAGAGAGTGTTAAGTAAAATTGATGTTGGCGCTTGGTGACCTAGCAGTGAGTAAAAAACCAGAGGCAAAAAAGTAGCTAAAAGTAAAGAGGAAGTAAAAGAAACTATATACTATGCGTATATTTGTGCGAATTTAATGGAAATTGTAGTGGTGAATACAGCAACAAGGACGTTAATAGGACCGAAGAGTGCGAGAAGGCATAGAGTGTATGAAAAAAAATATTATTAGATTGAAATATTGGTTTGCAAAGATAATGTTTAAATAATATTTTTGTAGATACTAATATGATATATTAGAGCGAGTCCAAAAACTGACCAACCGAATATGGAGGTAAAATTAATTTATAAGCACAGAAAAAATATCAAGAAAGCAAGATTTATCTGAATTTTAAAAAGTGTCAGTGAGCATCGGTTATTTTCCACTTAATATGTTTCATTAGAAGCTCCAAAAACATATGCCAATCGAAGGATGAAACAATTTATTATAAGTAAAAGCATAAGCGTCATTGTAATCCCGTTTCAATTTATTGCCAATCCAAACTACAAGTGGCAGCCGGCAGCGGCTTAGCCGACGAGCAAGTAAACACTTCTGACACATGCGGCAAAGGAGCTCAGCAGCGAAAACTGCGAGCATAAAGACGCAATAAATTTGCATTTATTTCGGGCTATTTTAAGTTCAAGATGACAGATAATTCTACGAATTCAATAAGACTAAAAAGGCGAATATATTTACTCCTATATGTCCGTATGTATATAAATAATATTAAATATATATTAACTTTCACACATATAACAAAACTGGGACTGTTGCTGTGGTTACTTTGAATAATCGCAGAGCGGTTGTTTTATCCGATTTGTGATTGTTAGCGTATTATCGATTACATAACAAACTCAGTATTAAAAAAAAAAAAAAAATACAAATATAAACAAACAATGGCAATTTGCAAGAAAACAGTCAATGGTGGACTCTTTAAACGGAAAGTGCCCTACACAGCAAAATATTGACACGAAACCAAACACACACACAAATCACACATACAGACACAGTGCGAAGGATTGCCGTTCGAGCAATGAGGAAGTGTGCTGTTATGACTTCCAGTCGCTTGGGTAAAATTTTCCATGCCATTTGTGGACAAAATAGGCCAGGCATGATTGCATGTGTATATGGGAAGGCACTGCTCTAAAGCGAAGCTAAAATAACAAGACTGTACAGAAATGGTATTGGGAGCAAGTAGAGGGCGATGGCAGTTAAAGGCAATGAACCTTTAAGGAATTCGATATCGCTGACACTTCATAAAGTTAATTGATTTATGGGACAGTGGCAGGGGTACAAACTATTTGTGCTCCAATAGTCGCAATGTGACAATGAGGAGGTAAATATATAGTTTGTAAAAGGTCAAAGTTATATACTTGTATGTGATCAAATATATAATTATATACCAAAGCGCTTTCTCTTTAAATTTACGCCATCAGCTCTCCTGTCATTTCAAATCTTTTCTAATTTGAATTCTTTTAAATGATCTGAGAATTTGGTCACATAAATTGTTCATATAATTCAACGTTCTGCTTTGAAATTAAGAAAAATTTTTTCCTATATTAAAGTCTCAAGAATTCGTAAAAGTCATCAGTAAATGATAAGCAGTCATCATGTCTTCGCTTGGGCGGCTTGCTTAACCGAACTGATCGTCATATACAACATATTGCGATAACCCTGAAAACCACACATAAATCATAATTTATATATTGTGAATTATTGACTTCATCATGGAAGGAGTCCTAACTGATCCCAGCCAGATTTTTTTGTACAATTAATGTTTTTTCAGCAAGTATCATGCGGAATACCAATTCCCTTTCTCAAATCATGGTGAGCTCTGAGCAACCAAAAAAAAAAAAAAAACAAAATTCACTATCTCCCTTCAAAAGAAACATGAGCCAACTAAAGTTTATGACAGGAACATAGTACAAGCATTTTAAAGTAGTCAATAAAAGAATTGAGAAGCAACTATTAACTGGAAGCACTATTAGTATTACTAGACGGTAACGTTTTGCAAGAAACATATGCTTTCGAACAGAGCGCTTCTTCTAAGCTCATATGTATTTCGTAATTTTTTTCATAAGAAAACGAAATCAATTCAATACAAATTTTATCTTTTACGTGATAGGAATTGATGCACAATATTAAAGCAACCACTCAATTCAACATACTTAGCGTTGTTGTCTAAATAAATATGTATTTGCTAAGTATTTACTTTGCTACACGCGCTTTACCACCGTTTCTATGCAATCAATGATTGGGCAAATGTGTAAACACAGACGCGTGCAAGTGCTGTGATTTCTGGTTGTTGCCACTCGATGTAATAATCAATAAGTGGCGAATATAGTAAATGGAAATAGTGGTATAATATTCAAGCGAGGAAATATGCGTTTAGTTTCGTGGATGTTAGCTTGAAAAAGACGTGGCGTATGAGTAACTTTTATTCGAGTGGAAGGTATATGTAAATTGAGATCTTAACTTGCATGTGCTTGTGCAAGAACCGAAGCCGCTCGGCTGATAGCCTAGTATTTCATGCTTTCTTTGAAGCTTGTGATCTCGACAGCATTTGGTATCAAAAGTATGGCGCCACTTCCCACACATCGCATCAATGTATGGATTTATTGAGAGGACACTTTGGTGAGCAGATAATTTCACGTTTTGGGCCAGCCGATTTGCTTGGTGGACGGGTGACCGTTAGACTTTTTTATATCTATGATGACAATACCGCTTCTCAGGCCTTGGAACAAAACAAAAAGAAAAAGATAATCTTCAAAAAATGAATACCAAAGAACGTCCTTCCGAATCATAATAAGCATTCCCCACTAAAATTGAAGTTTTTGTGTTTTTTCTTTAAAAAAGTAGGGAAGCCCGAAACGGATCGCTCTTTAACTTTTGGCATTGCACAAGTATACTCGAGAACATGTTATCACGCAACTTTCTTAAGAATACTAACACACTGACCAACATATTTGCCATGGAAACTGATATAATTTGCGTTTTCACACTGTCTAAGGAGGAGCTAGAAGGACATTTGCCTCTTTATGTCTGATGAGGTCCATTTTGATGTAACAGAAATGTGAGCAAGCAAAATTGCCGTATATGGATTAAATCAAATCAAGAAATAATCCATGAGATGGGACTTCACCCAGAACAAGTCACTGTGTAGTGTACAGTTTAGTCAATTTGTTTTGTCGGGACATGCCCCTTTGAAGAAAACGGTGCAACGTTTAATGAGATTTTTTTCACCCAGAACGTACAAACGCCAAAGACAAAAACACGTAACCCTCTCACTAGCGTTAGGTTACAGCAAAATGGAGTAACTGCACACTGGCCAGACCGGTTTTTACGCGGCTTCAACGGAAATTTGAAAACAAATAAATACCTGACTTTTTTATGTTATGAGCTGTAGAAAACCAGACCTTAAAATCTGACTGTATTAAAGCAGTCCATTAAATCAATAATTGGACCAATCCCAATTTCAACCATTCTAGCCGCAATGAATAATTTTTTTGGTGTCGTTCTTTCTGTTCGCTGTTTAGCACCAATTCGCGATTTCAAGTGGTCCTTCCTCACCTGCTCAAAGGAGTAGAGGTCTTAGTTTTCCTCTGCTTCAAAGGCGGATACTGCGGAGAGTACTTTCAGAGCTGGAGTGTTCTTTCATTCGGACGACATGTCCTAGCCGCTATCTCTTAATTCGCTGAACTACATATGTCAATGTCGTTGTATTCTCGTACAGCTAATAATTCCATTGACTTTGGTAATCACTGGTAATACCCATAAATCTTCAGCAGAACCTTTCTCTCGAAAACTCGTAACGTCGACTCATCAGATGTTGTCATCGTCCATGCCAGAGTTTGGTCGTCGAGAGGACTTTACTTCTCAATTGCCTACTTAGTTCGAAGTAACACCTGTTGGCAAGAATTATTCTGCCTGCTGCTGGTGTTAATTCTAGTTCCAAGATAGACGAAATTATCTACGACTTCAAAGTCAACAGTAACGTGAGAGCCAAGTCGTTCTCTACCAGACCCATTTGCTTCCCTCTTATGTCCAAACCGGAAACTGGAGAAACAGCAGCTCTACACTCTTGTAGAAGATTGTACTTTACCTATTCAGCTCTGCAGCTCGAATTATTTTCTCCGGCAGTATATTGAAGAAGTCGCACGATGCGGAGTCGCCTTGTCTGAAACCTCGTTTCGTATCGAACAGCACGGATTCGAAACCTCATCATAGTCGGGCAACGGAATATATGTTCCATCGTCATCGATGGAGGAAACGGGTTCGCCATCTCCAGGTGTTACATTTTCACTGCCGTGGTAGTAGGCTAGGGAAGTATTCCCTTCAGATGTTAAATTTGCTCTGAACAAAAACTACTAGATCACATCTCAGGGTTCTACAACAATATGCTACGGTCTAGAAACCTTCTTTCTTTTCTCGCAGAATTTTTGACTTGTACCTCTGTCGGGCAGCTTGTCTAGCTCTTCGTACTCACGCACCTCGGCCTCCTCTTTTTTGTCTGCAAATGCGTACAAATGTTCATAGGTGCTCTCTAAGCGCTCATAGAAGGCACCTTTGGTTGATATCAATATATCGGCATATGCCAGCAGCTGTACACTCTTTTAAAAGATTGTACCTGCTTGATTAAGTTCTGCAGCTCGAATTATTCAGCAGAAGGTTGATGAAGTCACACGATAGGGAGTCGCCATGTCTGAAACCTCGTTTGGTATCGAACGGCTTGGAGAGGTCCTTCCCGATCCTGACGGAGCTTTCGGTGTCGCTCAACATCAGTTTACACAGACGTATTAGTTTTGCGGGGATACCAAATTCCGACATCGCGGCATAAAGGCAGCCCCTTTCCATGCTGTCGAAGGCAGCTTTGAAATCTTCGAAGAGGTGGTGTGTGTCGATTCTCCTTTCACGGATCTTTTCCAAGATTTGGCCTATGGTGAATACCTGGTCGGTTGTTGATTTGCCAGGTCTAAAGAAACACTGATAAGGTCCAATCAGATTGTTGACGGTGGGCTTTAATCTTTCACACAAAAGATCGATAGAACCTTATATGCGATGTTGAGGAGGCTTATCCTACGGTAGTTGGCGCAGATTGTGGGGTTTCCCTTTTTGTCTTGAAACCATCTGTTAGCCGCCGCATTTTTTGGCAGAATTTTCGAGCATTACCCTTGTCGGTCAGCTTGTCAAGCTCTTCATACTTACGCACTTCGGTCTCTCTCTTTTTCTGTCTGCAAATGCGTCTTGCTTCCCTCTTCACCTTTCGGTATCTATCCTATCCCGCACGTGTTGTGGTCGATCGTAACGTTGGGAGGTAGGCAGCCGGTTCTCTTTCCGCTGCGACACGGCACTCCTCGTCGTACCAGCTGTCCTCTGCACTTTCCGAAAAGCAATGGTTTCGGTTGCAGCTGTACGTAAGGAGTTTGAAATGCCGTCCCACAGTTCCCTCTTACCGAGTTATTGACGAGTGTTCTCAGAGAGCAGGAGTGCAAGCCGAGTAGAAAGTCGTTCGGATGTCTGTTGCGATTGCAGCTTCTCGACGTCGAACCTTTCTTGTGTTTGTTGGCGTGCGTTTTTTGCTGCACAGAGGCGGGTGCGAATTTTGGCTGCAACAATATAGTGGTCCGAGTAGATGTTAGGACCTAGGAGCGTACACACTTCTAAAACACTGGAGATGTGTCTTCCGTCTATCACAACGTGATCAATCTGGTTGGTGGTTTTTTGATCTGGAGACAGCCAGGTGTCTTGATGAATTTTCTTATGCTGGAATCTGATACTACAGATAACCTTATTTCGGGCGAAGTCGATCAGCCTCAACCCATTTGGGGATGTTTCATAGTGAGGGCTGAATTTACCCACCGTAGTGCCAAAGATACCTTCCTTGCCCACCCTGGTCGCCAAGCACAATTTTGATATCGTGGCGGGGGCAGCTCTCATATGTGCGCTCCAAACGCTCCAAAATACGCTCCATTAGTATCTTATCAAAGTGCAATCTCTAATCTATTCAGCAGCAGCTGCTGCTCTTTCAAGGTCACTCCAAGATTTGCGGCTGAGCTACTAATGGAATCAGCTTTACTCAGTTACTATGATTCTATCAAAATATATATGGTGGCATGCACCCGTACATGTGTGCTCGTAGTGTGTATGTGTGTGTGTGGATGGATTTGTTGAGTGTATGAAGATAAGCGCTTCGCTTGAGCGCATATCTACACAAGAGTCTACTAAATGAGTGGTTGTGTGGCTTTGCTCTACGAAAGCATTAAGGTAAATTCACTTAACATTCACACACATGAGCACTCACATATACACGCATATACTTGAATAATATTGCATATGCGCATTTCGTAATAGATTTGTTTAGGTGTGTTTGTGTGGTCAGAAAGCAAACATACCTCGAGTTTGTGGCAGTTGAACTCATTCAATTATTCAAATCAAATTTGCTACTGCCACTGAAAGGAAAATGCATCTAATCAACACAGAGCCTAGTTGAATAAAGACGAAGACTCGAGCTGAAAACGGCGAATGCGACTGTAAATTTCATTCTAAGTATATTCACGGACATTTGCCTGTTAGTAACGGGTAGTTCATACCTACGCCTAACTTTTATCTCAATTCACTATTTTATTAAACTTTTAAAATTTAAGGTAGCGAAAAGATTGCCCGAGATTTAGTGGAGTTACGGTCACCCTGAATTTTCTCTAGAAACTACTAGTGTTCTTGAAAACTGCGACTATGGAATCTCTGCATTAATGTTTAAAGGTACGTATATAGGCCGATCTATAGAAAAAATAGGCTCCTTTACGGATGGTTCAAAATTCAAGATGGATATTGGTGTTAAATTGTTTAGTCGAAGAGACTGAAACTCATATCTTCCTCTTCCTCGGACTTCGACTCCTCCTTTTTGGCTTTTCCTTGTTTTCGGCAACAGCGACAGCTGAAGCCTAGGCAGCAGTAGCAGCAACAAACTTGCTGGATTGTTAACATCGAAAAAGAAACTTCGGAGACCCTATGAAATATACAACATTTATAAATGATCAACATGAAGACGAACTAGTCTCTCAGTTCTTTGGATTGAGGAGATATCTTCAGAAAATTTTGCATGAATTATTGTAATCAGGTTAAAGTACTACTGAAAGTCCGATATAGATAGCTTGTTGGGAACAGAAAGTGTTCAGACAAGCTCTACCATTTTAAATAATAATCGGCCGCTCTTGAGTTTGACGAAAGCTACCCGATGTGAGTCATAAGAGATTTAATGTGTTCCTCGCCCTCAGAAAAAGTTATCGAAGTTGTTATAAAAAGCCAATGATCGAAATTGTTTTTTGTATTCCTCGCCTGTGGATAAACTTAAAATATATTGACTCTCATACTTCCATGAGAGCTAGCTTAGCTTAGCGAATTGTAATGGGTTCAAGTCGCTTTGTTGATATATGCAAATTTTAGTCCATGTTCAGAATTTTTCAGGCTTAAAAATTGTCCATAAATCAGCTCAAGGGTGATTTATAGCTTCTATATTCCACATACTCGCAATTGTCAAAATTGGCGCCAAACCATTCTGGAGTTTATTCGACTTTCAATGAAGGTGTAGATTATGTATCTTCTATATGGTCTAATACCGTAGCAAACTTAAGTTTCAACCAAATCATAAATCTTTCTTAAAATATATGCTAAAATATTGCACCTCAATCAACCTGTGTAGACTTAATCACATATCAACAACTGCTCCAACTCTCCGCTGCTCTCTTTGTACACTCCCACTTAGCGCTCGGGCATTTTCAGCATCTTTGGGCCTCCGCCAATAGCGCGTCATCCTTCAAGGAATATTACTGTGCAAATTTTTGATTAATACAATTCGCTCCGTAGGTTCCCCACAATCAAATCAGCATGCCACATGGCCTTTCACATGCAGAGGCGCTTTGCCAAGCCTGCATCCGGCATGAATGTGGCAGGTAATGCATCCTGCTATGTTTTTGCTGCCACAGTCATAATGTTTTGGCTACATTCAGCCAAGCATACACCCACATACATACATATGTTGTTTGTGTGTGGCAACGGAAATGCACAATAAATCGTTGCACACAAGCAAACATAAACATTAAGTATTTAGTCTAACTGCATGTTGCCGTGCGGCTAAGATTAATTTGTTAGTAATTTCCAAGCTGCATGCAATATAGCAATTCCTCCATACAATATATATATATATATATATAAGTATATATATTCTATATAGTATTTAAGTGTGTCGTCTATAAAGGGCATTGTTATGGCTTACTTGATGAATTTGCCTGAAATGCACTCACACGAGCAATAGTCGCTGCCGACTGCCGAGTTCCGAGTATTAGTGCACAAATAAAAGGATCCTTTCTTCGTCAAGGGATACCAGTTCATAAATTAGTAAACCCGAAGTGTTTCACTTAATTAAATTCGTTTATTGTTGGTTAGCATTCTAATATACTCAAATAATGGACTTAATGAAAGCTTCAGTTCTGAGCTGATGAATGCAATTATCCTCATTAAAGCTATACAATTTACTTAAAATAATAGTGTAGACAACTAAGTGGTTTAAGATATCAGATTTAGCTAAGACTAAAACCTAATTGCTTACTTCGTAAGAGTGTGAGAATAATTATTCGGTTGAGAGAACAGGAGTGTTGTTTATTAAATCGGTGATATCTGTCAAACTAGCAGCTAGAATTTACTGTATACCAGACAGGCTAAAAGTTTCGTAGCCCTCGAATTATATTTTGAAGTTAGATCTAACCTACGACTATCTACAAATTGACTGTAGATGTAGGATAAATTTGTGTTAATGAAGGAGATAGCTGACCCTTTGAAGGTAACTGTGAAAAATGGCTACATCATAAGCTCATAGCCGATAGATACACTATGTCACAAAGCAATTGAAACGATGGGAAAATCATTTAAATTCGGTCCTGATACTATTGATACATTTTTGGTTTCAGTGAAAATTTTGATATGAAGGATGCTCCTCTGTAAGTCCAATCGTTAAAAATATCGCTAAAGCAACAGATATCATCGATTCGCTCGACTGCCCAAGAACTTAGTACGGCACAAAAAAAATGTTGGTACCATTCTAATAAAGCTTGATATAAAAATAAGTGTGATGCAAGTATGCCACACAAGCTAACGCTAATCGCTAATCACTTTTCTGAAGCGGAAAAGCGACCTACACATAACAACGTCAAGCGACAGCGGTCATGGTCGAAAAGCAGTGTGCCTGAGTCAGGTTTAGCGGTCAGGAAGATTCGTCACCAAACACGAACTGACTGGGAAACATGTACTACGAGCACTTCCCCAACGACCTTAATTCGGACCAATACTGTTAACAATTGGAACGTCTGTACGACTCAATTATCTAAAAGCGATCTGCTTTGCCCAATAAGAGAAGAATTGTCTTCCATCAGGACAATGCCACTCAGTTCGATTAGGATTCCTCAGAAGTTCCCGAAGTTTGGTCAGGAGGTTCCTGTGCATCCACCTTATAGTTCTCCGTGCCGTCTTTCTAATAACGGAGTATCCTCTTGCCCAAGATGGGTAAAGCACGGATTACGTTATATACGAAAATGTATAAAAATTTCAAATTTTAAGTTAACTTAATGACCATTCTTATGACATTTTCTGCAAAATCTTCCAGGTTAACCGAACTTGTCTCAAATAAAGCACGGTTATTGTAATTGTCATATTTCTATAATTGTATTCTCAATGATCATACTATTATTGAGAAACCTACCCATACCCTAATCGGTGGTTGCTCCTTTGCTGGATAATTCAAAATATGAAGAGTCTCATTACTAATTTACTAATCTATGTATTGAATATGTTTAACGTTTTTACTCTTAAGGTATAATCACCAATAAGGGAAAAAATTGTTTTTATTGAACCTGCCAAAATTTCTTCATCCTCTTTACTGGCGAGACACCGCTTACGCGATTATAGCCAAGTTAGCAACAGCGCGACAGTCGCTTCTTCTTTTTGCTATGTAGCGCCAATTGGATATTCCAAACGAAGCCAGGTCCTTCTCCACTTGGTCCTTTCAACGGAGTGGAGGTCTTTCTCTTCCTCTGCTTCCCCCGGCGGGTACTGCGTCGAATACTTTCAGAGCTGGAGTGTTTTCGTCCATTCGGACAACATGACCTAACCAGCGTAGCCGCTGTCTTTTAATTCGCTGAACTATGTCAATGTTCTCATATAGCTCATGCAGCTCATCGTTCTACCGAATGCGATATTCGCCGTGGTTAACGCGCAAAGGGCCGTAAGCCATGGCCGTCAACAAAAGGGGGGTCACTCATCCGAGGCTTGTTGTTTTCTTTCATTGGGGGTGTTTTTTTACGTGGCGGGTCCCAAACCCAGCGCACAACCCTGTGTAGGGGATGTTTCGCCTTCTCACTTGAGCTCGCCTTCAAACGGATATTCTTAGGCTACCCAGAGGATACTTGGTCAAAGACCGGAAATCGTGAGCTGCTTGAGCCATATGTAAAAGAATCGTTCCTGGCCACTCCCAAGAAAATGGCGATCAGAGAACTTTCCTCACTTGCGTGAACTTCTACACATGACTCCATCCTTCGAATATTTGCTAATATTTACATAAGCAAAATTTACCCTTTCAACCCGGCACTTGCATAAAAAAGAATTTTTAATCGGCGTTTAATTGCTTAGCACAATTTTATACACTCCTACACTCCAATATGCAGGCAACTAAAAAATATTGAAGAAAAAGTGATTTTTTCATAATTTCCTCTCGCCTTCGTTAACCTGTCTCGTTTATTGTTATGGTAGTATACGAACACTCAGCACAAAAACAAGTGGGGTTAATGATTTGTATGTACTTTGAAACTTCCTCCAAAAAAAATATTGACGATTGTAGTTTAGTTTCACATGCACCTCAACAAATATGAGTTCTTTTTTCAAACATGTGTGTTACAAAGTGTACATAGCTTTCACTATGGTCCTCGCTTCGTTTCAAAATTATTTAGCATCTAACAAGAAATGATTGCTACTACTGGCTGGAAACACCACATATTTTGATATAAAGAACTTACTGTTGAGAGTCATAACTTCGTAGTCGTAGATAATTTCGTCTATCTTGGAACCAGTATTAACACCAACAATAACGTCAGCCTCGAAATCCGACGCAGAATAACTTTTGCCAACAGGTACTAGTTCGGACTGAGAAGGCAATTGAGAAGTAAAGTCCTCTCTCGACGAAGGAATACCAAAGTCTTTAAGTCACTCATTATTCCCGTTCTGCTATGTATATGCTGGAGAGGAATGGACGACGACAACATCTGACGAGTTGGCGGAAAATTTATGGTCCTTTACGCATTGGCAACGGCGAATACCGCAACAACATTGACATAGTTCAGCGAATTAAGAGACAGCAGATATGCTTAATTTCCAAATTTCCTGAAGTTTCCATACAAGAATTAGATTTTGTTGACAAATGCGCAGCTTCATGAGGCGAAAAGAACGAGTGAAAAATTTCAGAGAGATGTCAATAGATGTTAAAACTAGACTGGCAGTCGAGCAATTCGATCCCATTATCCACAAACCACGATTTGGTAATTTTTACGATATGTTTCGGATCGCTATCCTGTATGAAAACATCTCCTTGTCCATGTTCGAGTTTAAATATATCCAAACTTTGGAAGATATGAGTGTTCCACATAATCTGTGATACACATTATATCATCGATCCGTCGAAGTACACCTAACTCATTTCCGCGAAAACATTCCGAAGCCATCAGTGATTAAACTCCAAATTTAATTGTTTGGCATACTTTTCATATGTTGTGATCAAACGGGCCCACCTAAACCTATTCGATTAATTTTGGTTAAACCCATTTAAGGTGATCGCACTGGATTGAGTACAAAGTTGTTTTATTTTTTTCATCTTTCATGTATTTGTTTAGTTATTATAGTTATTTGTTTATGATTATGCAACTGAGGAAAGTAATATAAAAAAGAAATAATTTTCTAAAAGTTAGTGAGATTTCAAGTTCCGTGTCGGAGGACTGAGTGGGTAAATATATTGAGACTGAGATATTTCTTTTATTCATGTAACATACATAAATCATTGTATTAATAATAATACAGTATATAGTTTTATATAATAATAATAACGGAAGAGTATGATATTATTTATATTGAAAACATAATTTAGGATTAGCTTTATTCGGTTGGCTACTGTGGACATATACATGTTATAATAATCATTGACAATTATTTTATATTGAGATACAAATGAATAGAAAATACTTTAACAATATCAATAGATTTGAAAGGCTTGAGGAAGCTATAGAAACTATATGCCAATATAGTAACGATGATGCCTAGTATAATTGTTACTTCACACCACCAGATCCTCGTGTAGCAACGGATGAAGAAAAAGGGTCTGATGTGGATTTAGTGACTGCGTCTTTACCACGAGATATTCCAGTTGCTATTGAGATTTTTATCAATTATCACGGCAGTATTTCCTGTGACGACGACATGAGAGATGTTGAGCTATTGATTGAAAAACGTTCCCGTAATGGACCCGAAGTAATTGCTAACCAAGATCTTGTAAGAAAAAAACCAAGAAGAATTATTTGATGAAGAAGTTATAGATTTTATTATATTGAACATAATATTAAATGCAAGTCAAAACAACAGGCATTTGTTCAAACTGACGCATTAGATATCAAAAAGTTCATAGCCATATTGATATTATCTGGATATCATAGACTTTTATATGAAGAGTTGTACTGGTCCTTAGACGAAGATCTAGGTACTTCAATAGTTTCTAACGCTATGTCGAGATACATATTTCGATAAATCACACTGAATATTCATCTTGTTGGATACAATATAGCTACTACCACCCCAGATAAAATGTTCAAAGTAATAACTCTGGAAAATCTTCTAATGAAAAATAATTAATCAATGGGGTGTGTTTCATGATAAAATATCCATTAGCGGGTCAATGGTAAAATACAATATTATGGATACCACACCGCAAGACAATTTATTCGGGGAAAGCCATTACAATTTTGGTACAAAAATTTGAGTAGCAGCAAGTCATTCTGATTATTGCTATACTTTTGACTTGCATGTGGGAAAACCAATAGTCGCTCCAAGGGAATCATTGGGATCGCGTGTAGTGAAATTTTTGCTTGATAAACTAAGAAGGAATCCTGCCACTACTCAAGTGTTTTGTGATAATTTTTTCAAATTACATATATTCGTGGTCACTTTTATCTGTTATCTTACTGTATGTATATACTCTATAGTGTCTACGAAGTTTCCTTCTGGGTGTTATAAACTCGTACTTCTTGTGTGTGTACAATAATTTAAGCTTATTTGTCTTAAGTACATCGACTTGCTTATAAAATTTATCTTCTAGATTACTACAATTCTCTGAAATTCGGTAAAATTCGGGTTTTCGTACATATTTACCACCAGTCTATTGTTTTATACTAAAAAATATCCCTTTCATTATTTCTCATGTATTTAAATACAAAACCCCAAGCTGATTATGCTTTATTTTTTCGGCTCGTGCTGTGCTTATTTCCCCGCTCACACCCAATTAATGTTTGAAGAAGACAACAATCAAGTTCAAATTGCTTTTTAACTAGCTTAAAAGCTTAGCCCAAAAGAGCGGGTCACAACCACAGCCAACTTGTACCGTAAAAATCATAATTTTTACAAGAAAAGGCAAAGATTTAGCAAAAAGGTAGCGAATACAAAAGGAAAAAAGTAGCCGAGAAAGCTTTTAAAAGATATTGTAAATTTGCCGCATAATCCACGACGAAGTAATTGCGAGTACATAACGGCACACATAATAACGCTTGTAATCTGCGCATTTCGTATTAATACGCCTTCAAAAGCACTTCTGGGAGGAAAACTTAGCTTTGGCACACAAAATGCTTACTGCGCGAGCCGCAGGGGTTATGAAGCCACATGGGAAGGTGAGTGCCCGCGCGCGTGTGCTAATCAAATTAAAAAAGTTGCGTAGGAAACCCCTTTTATTCTACTTCTTATTACTTTTACTTCTCGTTCTAATTCTTATTCTTCTTACTGCTGTCGCGAGTACCTTCCCTGAGCTTCGCCACACATTCGCTGGAGCTCTCGAGCTGGGACGCCGCCTGCGTAGTGCACAGCCCGGAAATCCTCTTTACTTACAAATTTAAGCTTATTATTTTGCCTCATAATAATTTGCGCTCAATTATATCAAATCGCTACACAATGTGGCACTAAATTTCATAAAGGCAGCAGCGGCGTGCGAAAGGGTGTGCTGCCCTCGTCATTGACGCTGAGACACAATTTAAAGATTACATTTTTCCTCTCATTAAGCTTTGCTTGCTTATGTGCTCGAGCCGCTGCCCTTCCTGTACCCTCTTCCTCCATCCAATTTGCTATTTAATCTGTGTGCGTGTTGCCCATAGCCACTGGGCGTTTGCTCTGTCTATCTGCTCATTATGTTGCGTTCGGTTGCTGCCGTTCTTCAGTTCACTCTGCTCGGTCGCTTTGTAATTGGTTTGTGTACATTGTGAGGCGCTCACTAGGTCGTCCCAAATTGGATGCTGGTTGTATAACTTGCTATGTCACACCGTTGGTGCTGTGCTCACTTACAGCTGCTAAGCTCTACGGTTAATTGGTTGTCAAAGCGGTCACTGAGATTGTTGTTGCTGTGGCACGCTTGCCGCCTGCTCGGTAGCCAGGCAGAACATCTCAATTAGGCTTAGATCGCCTAGCATATTCTTTGTTTAATTTGTCTTCGCATAATCCTGTCACAAAGTGTGACACGAACCAAAGGTCTTGACGTAATTAGTAGATATGCTTGTAGTGGCTGTCATTGTGTTGCTTGATAATGTTGTCAACACAGTCTCTGCCGGCAGCCCTTATGATTTCTGCGAAATTGTGTGAGACAGCCGGCAGCAGCGCCTTTGCATTGTCGGCTACTGCCTTATCAAAATTTCAACGCTATTATCTTGTCTAACTACTTGTAATTTCTTAATAAAGCAACAGGGCTCCACGGATACGCTGACGTAGAAAATTGGTGCGTCGAATATGGTATTTAGTGTACCCTAAGGCGAGTTGGCCTAAGAGTTGGCAAATTGTCGGATTTTCTTACCTTCAACATGAACAGTTTTTCAGTCCTCGATGCTACTTGGTGGTCACCGCAGAGTTTTTAGCGCTAATATGGGTATTTGAAATAAAGGTTTGAATTTCTATTATTGTGTAATCAGTCACCGGTTTGATTAGTGCCTTTGTTCAGAGGTCAGTATTTTAGAGATTTTCGTAAATTTTCCACCATATTTCCCTAAATGAAACAATATTTTCCACTTTCTAAGGTCGATAAGTACCACGTTTCATACCTACAATTTTTTGACCTTTGATTTATTATTAGGCAACACTTTTTTGCACGGCTAATCTTCTCGACAGCTGTTGCCTTATTTATACTTAAATTGTTTTGTCATTTTGCAATAGTTCGGTTCACGCTGCATCCAATGTTATGTCCACATAATCGTCCTGCAGAGTCGGTAATTCGAGCAATCTTGGATCGCTCTCCAACCACATTCACTCCAGTGGTAAATGCGCACCCTCAGAGGCGCCGTACATTGCGCAACGAAGAAGCTTTTGTTGTCGTGAAGCAGAGTATCGAAGAAAACCCGAATGGGCAGATTCTACATCGCACGCAGCATTTATAGCTAAGCCGATTCATTGTATGGCATTTTTGTGCAAAGATTTTGGGGGCCGAAGCCGAACGGCACAAAACGAGATAGTGAATATTGACATTCTTCTTCTTCTTAACTGGCGTAGACACCGCTTACGCGATTATAGCCGAGTTAACAAGAGCGCGCCAGTCGATTCTTCTTTTCGCTACGTGGCACCAATTTGACATTTTAAGCGAAGCCAGCCAAGTGGAGAAGGACTTGGTCCTTCCAACGGAAAGGAGGTCTTCCTCTTCCTCCGCTTCCCCCGGCGGGTACTGCGTCGAATACTTTCAGAGCTGGAGAGTTTTCGTCGATTTGGACAACATCGACCTCGACGTGACCTTGTCGTAAGTGAGCCACTGTTCAGCACCAGTAACCATCCGCTTTAAGAATAAATCGATTTTGTTGCGATTGAGCAGCTGGGGGCCAATTTCAATGATGTTTTTTGCGTTAACTCTTGTAGCATCCATTCATCGAGCTTCTTTTCATATTGAGCCTACTTTAAACGCTTCCAAAGAGTTTATTTTACAATGTTTAGCTCCTGGACTATTGGAAACCTATTTACAAGATGGATGGACGATATTTTAATGAAATGAAGCAGTTACCAATAAATCCTATTTGTCCCACACTTCTCTCTCTGAATAATTATTTTCAAAACCCCATACTACAAAGCATGCTGATGCTAATAACGTACTAATTTCGTTGTTCTCCAGCAAGAATGGCTTAATTTCTCACTTGCAACGCTTGCGTCAAGTCGGTGTGCCGCGCTGTGTACACATTGCTGTGCACTGACACTGTGTCAACTCCGTGCACTTCATTATTTCGCTTAAATTATTTACAATCTGTTCAGAGCCTCTGCGCTCGCGTTCTTCAGTTAATTCTTTTTACACAATTTCCCCGCTTTTTTCCTTCGCACCGCGTCGCAACTTGCAACTCATAAATTCTCTAAGGCGAAGCATGCCATAACAAACTCTTCTTTTGCTTTCCCGCCCACCCTGTGTTGTGTCATTACTTCATCCTCCGTTGGCCGTTGTCCATCATCCTTTCATATCTCAAACGAAATATTAAATGTCATTGCTACACACAACTCTTAATTTTCGAGCGCCAACACAGAGCCTTCAAAGTATGCGTATGTGTGTGAATGAGGGTCCCTCGCCCTATCTATCCGCCCTTGCAGCTGCAAGCGCCATAAATATTATTTACTATGCTGTGAACACCTCGTTGCGCTGCCACTACAACTGCAATGATCTATGTAGATGCACCCCTCACCGCTCCCTGCTCGTCCATTTAACTTTTTAATATTATTACAAAGCAATTTCAGCATCATTACGAAAAACAAATCATGATTTTTATGTTATTCTTGCAACTTCTGCTGTTGTTGTATTCGTTGTTGCAATTGCCACTGTTGCTTGTTGTTGTTTTAGTGCCATAAATACATCGCCGCTGGCATTCTCTTATGCACTACTAACCGAGAAGACTGCAAGTTTCCTTGCCGTTTGCTAAGCCAACCACTCGGATCCGCTGTCCTAAGCAGTGCATTTCCTCGCTAAAGCTTTCGCCCTCAACCTTAGACCAGTCGCTGTGCTCCTTGGTTTTCTATTTATTCACCCGCGCACTCACCACTTAGTAGATCAGTCCGCATGGCATGTAAAAATGCAAAAATGTGTGAAAGCAGAAAATTGTTCACTGAAGTGCCAGCTGAATTTTCGCATTTTCCTTTCAATTTCATTTTTATACCTCTGAACAGGGGTATTAAGTTTGCCACCTTTTTTACAACAGAAAGAAACCCTGTAAAGTATTTATATAAATGAGCAGCGTGACGGCCTGAGTGTATTTAGCCACATCAATTTGTCTATATAAACGGAAACTAGTTCCTCCTTTTCTCCTAAAGTAGCTGATTTTTGTCGGATCCACCGACATCGAATCACTATAGCATATATCCGCCATTTAAACTGAACGATCAAAATCAAGTTCTTGTATAGAAAACTTTTTTCATTTGTGAAGGGTATTTACCTTCGGTGCAACCAAAGTAACCGTTTTATGTTGTGCTTTTGTTCCGTTATTCCACGAACGGTATTTCGTTTGCACATAATGTGCAATTGATAGTTGACGCAACACTCAACGAGCAAAGAAATTCCAAAAGAGTGGGAGATTTATTTGAGCGGGCCAACAGAGAGATTTTGACCAGAATGAACTTGTACACGGAACTTATACCAAAACACCATGGAAAATTCATCATAGGTGGTGACTTTAACGCAAAACACTCCCAATGGGGCTCAAGAGTTACGACGCCGAATGGAAGAGAGCTATTTAAAGCTGCTATGGCTACTGGATGGGCCTTTATGTCTACTGGCAAGCCGACTTACTGGCCTTCCGACACAAAAAAACTACCTGACCTGATCGACTTTTTCATCACTCGACAAATATCTAAGAAATTCATTACCATGGAAAATGTATTGGACTTAAATTCGGACCACTCGCCAGTATATCCAATCTTAATAGACATACGGACTGGGAGTATTTCAAGGTTATGCCCGACAAAAATATTGATTCTAAAGTAAATATAATTACTAAAGATATATTAGAATATAAAGTTTATGCATTTACGAAAACTATTCAAGGATCGGCTTGGGAAAGTACTCCTGTTCCTAAGCAAAGAAACTTTTGCACTAAATGTCCTGCCGATATTTTAGAACTCATAAAGAAAAAGAGAAGACTGCGTAAACAATGGCAAATCACGCGATTTCCTCAGTATAAAACAGAACTGAACAATTTAACTAAGATTCTCAGCACCAAAACAAAGTTATTTACGAATCAAAATATTTCTAATCATATTGAGAAATTAACGCCAAACAAACATACGGATTATTCCCTTTGGAAAGCTGTAAAAAACGCTAGGAAACCAATATTGTCGAATGCACCCCTCAGAAAGTCAAACGGATCCTGGGCCAGTAGCGATGAAGAAAAAGCGAAAGTTTTCTCAGAGAAACTAATTAAAACATTTAGTCCTTTTGCGGTCCATGGTACTCTACCACAGCTGGAAGAATCGCAATACGTGAGTGAAATCCAACCAAGAACAAATAAAGAAGTAGAAAATATTATTAAAAGTAGATTTAAACCAAAAAAGGCTCCCGGCTTCCGACTGCTGATGTACTAAAAAATCTAACGCGAAAAGCAATAGTAAAGCTTACGACGGTAATAAACGCTAGCTTAAATCTCAGATACGTCCCACTGTCATGGAAAGTATCTGAAATCATTATGGTACAAAAACCTGGCAAAAGCGCAAATGAAGCCTCGCCATATCGTCCAATTTCACTGTTGCCTATTTTTTCCAAACTACTTGAAGCTGTAATCATAAGTTTACTTTAGAACAAATTTGAAGAAAAGGCACTTATACTTATTCATCAATTTGGATTTAGATCTCAACATTCCACAATCGATCAAGTTCATTGAATAACGAGCATAATTGAAGATGCGATGGAAAAAAGCACAATTGCACAGCTGTTTTCTTTAACGTATCGCAAGCGTTCGATAGAGTATGGCACCATGGCTTACTTCATAAAATAAGACTTCACTTTTCACAGTATCTAACCGATCTAGTTGACACTTACCTGATTCAGAATCAAGCAGGGACAATCTATACTACGTTACAGCCGATTAAAACAGGTGTATCCCAAGCAAGTGTCCTGGGACCACTCTTATACATTTTGTTTACTAGCGACATGCCTACGCCGCCAAACTGCGCCATCGCCACATTTGCAGATGATACCTGCATCATTACGACCGACAAAAATGAAGTTGAGCCGTCGCTTAGAATGCAATCTTCACTACATCAAATTGTAGAATGAACACAAAAATGATACATTACTTTAAACGAGTTGAAGTCTACCTTGGTATGACGTTGGATGCAAAGTTAAATAGGAAGGAGTATATACAAAAAAAAATTTCAGAACTAAAACTAAAATACCACAAAATATACTGGTTGATGGGCAAGAAATCACCCTTAACAACATCAAATAAACTCCTAGTCTACAATCAAACTTTGAAACCCATGGGGATGCGCTGCCCCGTTATACATCGAAGCGGTTCAAAGATTCTAAAACGAAGTTCTAATACTGATTTGTCACATTTAGTTGTTCTAAGAACAAGTTTCACAAATTCTGATATGAGTTCATATTTATTTCTAATGCGGTCCAAGAAGAGAAAGCCCTTGTCGGTTAGGAATATTGAGGTTGTTGTAAAGAATAATTTTTAGTACAGTAGGAGTTTCCGAGCTTTCTTTCTTGGAATCAATCGACTAGCCAGATTGCCACCTAAAAAATATACTAAGTTTATTGAGCTGCCTCTCATTCTAGAAATGGAAGACTCAGTACAAACAACTTCTCTTCCAACTCTCCTTTCCGTCATACGATATTTTGTTCTATTCTGATATCAATGCTAACATATTAAACTCCACATATCTTTCAAAAACTTTTCCCTTCGAACACTTTGGATTTCAGCACCTCAACTAGAATTTAATAGTTATCGAAAACAATGATTTCACATTAGCTTTGCATGGCAATGTGGACCTTGAGATAGACACTACATTCTGCACCTTCAAAGTTTTTACCATCAACAGTGACATGATATTTCTATCATGACTGTGTCAACGTTTGACTTCAAGGACGGAAGTATTTGGCGTGTGGTTTTTTTGACTACTATATAATTACTTAAGGTGGATAAACCAGTATTGCTTCTGTTTAGACAAATGCTGTCTACCTTATAGGTAACAGGCCCGGTGTGACACATTGATGGCTCTAATAGAATTAAATCCATGTGATATCTAGTTAGCCTAACCTCAAAAGACGCGCGGTAAATTTGACAGCTGTCGGATCAATAACTTGTTGATTTCGTCATTTTGAGTAAAGCAACTTTTGTTATTGTGAAAAAATAGATAAAAAAAGAAATTTCGCGTTTGGATAAAATATTGCTTTTTGAACGGAAAATATTCAGTCGACGCAAAAACTTAGCTTGATGATGATCTTCCGAACATTGCCTCAAGAAAATCAGCTATGGATTGAAGACGATGGAGGCCCAAAAGATGCTATTACCTTCTAAAACATTAAAAAATGCACTAAATAATTTTGAACGATCCTAAAGTGAAGTAGTTTGAAATAGCGTTCACATCCTTCTATAAGGGGTTATATACAGTTCGGATTTTCAAAAAATCGATTTTTTTGCAATTTGTTAATATATATATATCTAAGTATACAGACACAAATTCAAGTCGATCCGACGAATATTTTCGAAGTTATAGACACATTAGTGAAGGCGCGCCGATTACATGTAAAGTGCTTTCAAAACTTTGAACTCGTTTTTCTCGAAACGGTGTTTTCAAAGTCGGCGAGCAAGATTTCTCGGAAACGGCTGAACCGATCGGTCTGAAATTTTTACACAAGCTTCTTAACTATATTTTTTAGTAATTAATCGAAGGATTTCCCCATCCGATGAAAATTTTTTATTTTTATAAACAATTAAAGACCCGAATTTTGGTCGAAAATCTAACCTTTTGATTTTAGTAGCCCCCATTTTGTCAACAAATTTTTTATTTATTATTTATTATATTAATGAAATTTATTTGGTTTTTGCATTTTAGATGATCCAGTCCAGAGATATCGTGCTCACCGCAAGAGGCCTTTTTTGTGGACCCCTGCAAAATTGGCAATATCAATGTTGCCGATAATTATTTTTGGCAATGAAAAATATGTGAATATAGCTTAAGGTTGTCATAATATACCTGCCAAGTTTCAAATCAATAAACCGAATAGTTTTCTTAGAAAAAATTCTTGAAACATTTTTCGACCTCCTAACTGTATATAACCCCATAATTCACGAATATTTGAGTATGAGAAAGTTCTGTGCAAAGTGGGTACCGTGCGAACTGTTTGGCGATGTTCAAGCGTAATAAGTATGTAAACCAGAGTTTTTACTCGGAAATATACCTCCATTATTTCACTCGGAAGTTCAATCGACTGTGGAAAACCGCAACAGTCGGCTGACAAGGCGTCTGTGGAATGCGAATGGCATAGTTTTTATTGTCAACCTTGAACAGCGGCTAGTACATATTGTTATTGGACCTTTTGAAGAACGAAATCGCTGTATTCTCCAGTTCTAGCCTCCAATGACTATTTCTTGTTCTTAGATCTCAAAAGAATGTTAGTTGTAAAGAAATTTTCATTGAATGAAGAGTTGAACGCCGAAAATGAGGCCTATTTTAAAGCAAAGGACAAATAAGTTGGATCGATGATATAACCTTGTCTCGCTCTTCAAGTAAACTATGCTGAATAAAAAAATAAACGATTTTTGTCAAAATAAAATTGTGTTCTGCTTTGGTGGCCGGGTTTTTTTAATTTCATTTTAATAAAACAGCTTCTGGTTTGCTTCAGCACGAAATCAACAAGTTACTCGACAAGTACCCACTCTGCGCAACCTCGATTAGCAGCAAAAAAGTGGTTTTGCTTTGCTGTTTCTTTCAGAGATTTTTCGTAGTTTACAAGATTTGCTATTCCATTTATTAATTGCTTCGGGTTAATATTATATAATGGAATACATTTTTCCTGGCAATATTATAAACTTTGTCAGTCAATCATTTTGCACTCATAATTTCGCATTCTTTTGAAATATAAATTACGACATTTGTCTTTTGTTTCCTTTTTGGGTTGGCCTATTCTTTAACATTCTTTGAAAAAATTTTAATGTTTTTCACAAACTTCGAATTTCATATATTTATGTGTGATACAGTCCATCCTTTAAATTTTCCTTTGAAAAGGATATTTAGTTCACTTTTACCTATTTATGTTGGAATCAAAGAGTTAAATCTGTTTTTTTTATACCTTCCAATGTAGATGGCCTATCCGGTTCCTCCGAAAGAAACATATCACATTTATTGCCACCTTCTATTTTTAATAAAAGTTACGTCTTTTGCAAAGAAATATCTAAAACTTTGAAAATAGTTGTAATAGGTCACACTCCTGGCAATTTTTATTAAATATTATTTTTCACTATAAAATTATCCCGCGTTGTTTGTCTACTTTAAATACTAGCCTTTTAGTGCTCTCACAATGAATTTCACTATTATTCCTTTGGTCCGCTAAAATACAGTTTATGCACTTAATGTGAACACGAACTTCATTTCAAGTCATAACAGTCGCAATGATGACAGCAAAATGTAGAGAAAGCTAGCAATTACTTGCCTGAGGAATTGTGGCAGGCAGGTAACATGGAAGGTTGACTTTGTGAGCTAGCAAGAATCGTAATATTCAATGTGTTTTTAATATATGCAACTGTTTATTTACGAACCCTTTAGGAATACTCTCTATCTGAGCTTATTTAGCCAGAAATTCTTGTAAAAATTCATGCTTTTTTCCTGTATGTTATTTAAGGACCGAGGTCATTGTTTGAAATCTTCTCAAAAAAATAACATTTGCAGCCAAAGTATTTTTTAAATTCCCTTGACATTCTGCTGGCAATTTGGTCTTCTCTAAAATCACTTCAAAGCTCCAGCAGGATGAGCTTAATAATATTTTGAACGGGGAATAAAAGATAATTCTTCATTACAGCAGGCCTCACACTAAAGAACCCAGTACACTGATAAGTGGCTGATGGATGAGCTCATTTTTATATTTGATATGTGAATATATTAGATAGAGCTTCGGAACCCAGAAAATGTATATTATGCTATATCGAAACCATAGCATTTTTATTGCGATCAATTCTGCTCAGGCTCCTCAGAGTTCAATTTTACCGATCTCCGAAGAAAATAAATACATCGCAAACTTTCAAAAACATTTTAGTTCATTGGCAAAATAATAGCTTGTCCAGTGGTTACTAACGAAATGAAGGTTATATAATTTGCCATTTTTTTTCCTTCGAAACTCGTTGCAAGATTGTCTACAGTTGTTGGTTGGAGAATCAAACGTTTCGAAATCTCAAAATATCTAGCTATCTCGTCAAACTTTGTACCGTCGAATAAAGGAATGAATGAGACCAATCGATTTGACAATTGGTAGCATTTTACCTTGTTTTGCTTATGTTTTGATTCGAAGTGTTTCTATTTATCTTCCTGAACTAAATTTTGTAAGTCTCTGTTGATTTTCTATATCTGCATTTTTATATACCGGAGACAAATTCGGTAAATTAGAGAATCAAATTAAAATTGGATATATAGATTTATGATTTTTGAGCAATATTGGATATAATTTGGTTTCAGTTTCATTTTTGGAAAACAAAAATAAATGTCTAAGGAAGAGCTAAGTTCGGGTGCAACCAACACCCGACTGCCATATTTGACATAATAGCTATACGTATATGTAGTACTATTTGGAAATTATGGTAATTCGTAGGCTAAAGTAAATTCAGCTGAGTGTTCAAAACCCCTGATATTAGTTATATTAATTATTGGCCAAAAGGTGACATACTTCAAAGGAACTATTTTTGCATAAAACTTTTGTAATATTAACTGATTCTAGATTCGTATACTGGAGAATGAAAGCGTCAAAAGGTTGAAATCGGTCGAGCAGGTCTCGAGGTATGTGATTTCACCTAAAAGAGGGCGGTGCCACGCCCATAAGTGGTAAAATTTAATGCCTCTGGAGTTTTTAGTTATTGATTTATCGCGTTTTTAATAAATTTAAACAGTACCATTATATGGGAAGTGAGCGGAGCTCCGATCCAATTTTATTTCTTTTCAGATTTATCTTGAGCAAATTTGGTTATTTTGGCTTGAATGGCGAAGCACTACCAAAGATTCTTACTGGACTCACCAGTCAAATTAAAGTGAGCTCGGAATTCTTGTACATTTGTATGTAAGTATTTAGGAGCGTTCAAGTGCTCGAGCTGCAAGTGTCAGCTGGAACGATTCATACGCAAAGTAGTAGATCAGCAAATTAGGAAATGTGCACAAAAGAAGCAAAATGACAAAATACTAAGGTAACTAGTGCTTACACACAAACTACCCCAAAGCACTGAAAGCTCTATGGCGGCGCCTGGCTCTTGTTGCCACCATTGACTCATGAAAAACGTCCGGCAACCAATTACGCAGTGACGCTGGCAACTTGCAACTTGCAGTGCGGCAAGTATGAATGGGTAAGTGCAGCGAATGAGTTGAGATGTTGGCATTAAGGAAAGTGCAACGCAATACTTACGCAAACGTAAAGTTTTGTTAGAGTCGTCGGTAATCGGCGTAAGTAGTTGGCTCTGCAAATTGTTGCAAAAAGAGCGGCAAATAGAGACGCAAAAATGCATGAAAATGCAGCTAAGTGCGCACTTATTATTAGGTGCGAGTGCAAGTGGAGCGGCGGTAAGTGGGGCGCGGTGACCAGCGGAGTGTTGAGAAGTGAGCGGGTGGCAGTGGAGTGTAAGTGAATTTATGTTGTAGAGTGTAAGGAAAATGTTGCGAAAATGCTTAGCTCTGACACTTGTCAAGCATTCTGACCTGACACTTGTTGCAAGGCACGCATTGTGACAAATACGAAACTCTTGCAAATGTTTCTGCTGATGATAGAGGAGAGGAATTATTTCTAATGCGTAGTAAAAGTTGTTTAAAGTTAGAATTTCTAGGAATTTGAAGTGCTGAGGGCTAAATCGAACTTTCTTCATCATTAAAATGTCAAATTTCAAAACTTAAGGTCATAGATTACAACTCATTGCTCATTACTGACAAAGGTAGTTATAATTTGTTTATGAATTTTTCCAGAAAATATTTGTTTCAACTTTTAACAGACACAATGTTTTAGGAAAGATGTTCCTCGGCTTAGACTCCTGTTGGCAACTTTCAGTTCCTCAGGATATAACAAAATATTGTGTCATAATTGATAATAAATTGCAAATTTTTTATATAATTGGAATCGGAGATAACAATGAAGGAGATTTGAAATATAAATAAGATAAAGAACTTCTGGTATTAAGTAATATACATTTTTATCTGCAAGAATTCTTTGAATTTGAAACAGTTACTAGAAGCATCTTTATATTATCAATTTATATAATATCAATCCATTATCAATATTTACCGAACTTTTTCTACAGACGGTCTTTAGTTGAGTGAGAATCAGTTGATTTCTCTCTCAAAGTGTAGTACATCCTAGAAAGAAGATAGTTAACTACCACAGGTATAATTCAAATTATATATATATGCTCATGAGTTAGCACCTACCTGGTTAAAAAACAATGATTTTCATGAAAATTCCCACCAAAACCGGCAGGTCTTCTACTTTCCATTATTTTAATTAGCAGAAAATTAACTTGTATTTTGTAGTTTAGTTAACGATCCCGCCCATCTTACGTCGTGTTTGTCAACGAAGGGAAGAGCGATTTTTTAGAACCCCCACAGGTAGTCAAAGGTATGTAGCCGCCACATACGCATTTTATAGATCTAAATTACAGTCTGACATATGAGATAAATGCACAAAAGCACAATAGTAGTATTTATCCCAACTACCCACTAAAAATCTACTTTCAATTATAAAACATTATGCTATCCTCTGAAGCTTCGATGCGCTCATGAAGGCATCGATATCTTGGGGTGAAAAATCAGATATCTTGCTTTCACAATTTATTAGCAAGCCTCCAGTGAGATCAATTTTCGCCTTTGTTACACTTAAGTTGTTATGACCAGGAGACTACAGATTAGAAATCTGCAGTTGGTACTAATAAAATTAGTTAAGTCATGAGCCATAAAAATTAGTGCAAATGAGCACTCATACTAATATAATAAATTACTAAGGCTCATTCCCACTAAAACAAAAAAAGAAAACAAATCAAAATAGTACACTTATGAGTAAATTTCGTGTCGTGCGCTGAGTAACTGTTTTTGTTATGCTATGTATTCCCTAGTGGTACGCTCCACTGATCCCGAACTTTTGCATATCTTGTGAAATTAGGACGAACTTGGGTTCTTTAGTAGTAATTTTTAAAGTTTACCTGAGTTCTCCACATACGAAAAATATGTATTGTGCGTAGAAATCCTTACAAAAATATTATAAATAAATAGTGAAATAAACAACCAAAATTTATAAAATATTTTTTATTTAATTTTCATACATCGATCCCCACTATACATTCTTAACATCGTTTTTATGGTGTAATAATGACTGAAAATGCGACGACGTTTGTGACGAGCGGAATGCTGTGTGTGAGAAGAGAAACAACAATGAAGCTAAACTGATACTGATACTCTCGTCACTTAAGTCAGGGATGGGCACATTTTTAGCCCGCAAAGTTAGCAAAGTGCGCACGGGGGCTAGATGAGGGGAATATCAGTTTACGGAGAGAAGGGCATAACAAGTTGAGGAAAATTGCGAAAAAAATGAATTACATTCCTCCGTAACTTGATGTTCATCGCAGAGTGGTTGCGGCAATACTGACATTGTACACAAATTTAAGGGTGGAAGTTTACTTCATATCGGAATTGTACAGTTGTGTGAACAAAAAAGGGGTAAACATAATTTGCAGAGTTTAGAGTTTCGCATTAAAATTTGTTTTTATTTACCTTTGCATGGTGGGAAATTTTAATCACTGTTAGGAAAAAATATATAAGTTATACTTGTATCTAAAAACAATTTTATTTAATAAGAAAACAGCATATTTTAAAACTTCACAACACCTTATGGTTGTTTCTATTTTGTTCACACCACTGTACATGTGATAGATCAGTCAATGGTGGTGGAAAATACGTTGCTCTCATTTGTAAATATGGAGTGGTAAAACGTTGCTCTCACTTCCCTCTTCATGTTTGCCCGCGATGATCCCCTCACCTAGCCCTCAAAATGTGCACTCGTGCCCGCACGGGCAAAATGCCACTGAGGGCTAATGTGCCCATCCCTGACTTAAGTCATTCAAAAATACTATTTGTGCGTCAAGGTGTTTTGAATTATTTCGCTTTAACGTGATTGAGTCATTGGCTCACGAGAGAAAGAGCACAACACCGCGTCGTTTCAAGAGAAACTTACTCATTATACATTAGGGTGATTCAAAATTTTTTTGTCGTTTGGTACTCGGAAAAATAGGTTCCTAGACACCTCTAAGAAAGCCTCTCCAATCATGAGTTCTTAATTGTGACGGAAAAGTCCTCCAACATACAGTTTTCTATTTTTTCTTATCTTGTTTCCAACTACTTGAAAAAATAGATTAGATTTTGTAGGAAATTGAATGCTCTACAAAAAAGGTATCGAATGATTTTTTCGTAAACCCAACCGTTTAAAAGACATTAACGGTTGAAGTTTGATTATTCGTGGAAAATTTTTTTATTTCTTATGAATTTTATAACTCAATGAAAAAAATCATTACGAATGATGAAACAACATTCTGAACGTTACGGCTCCAATAAATTTAATGGAAATTGTTTTTTTGAGTAATTTCGCTTATTGTAAAAACCGCCGAATGCACTTTATGTAATTTAGAAAGACAAGGTACTAAAATATAATGATTATTTTGATGCGACCTTTGGCACAGATTCCGCTAACAGTTACCCCAACCTAAAGAAAATATATATTTCGACGAATGAGTTTTGCGCGCGAAATCTAAATTAAAAAGCCTTACTATTTTCTGCCCACAATAGTATATGGAACCGGATAAAGCATTCATTTCAAATACATATAAGATTAAAATTTTCTGGAATATATACACATTTATATCAGCGAAATTCCTTTCTAAGTGCCTTCGATTAAATACTCTTAATGTCTTCATTCAATCATGATGCCTACCTGGTTGAAAAATAATAACTTTCATGGAAGTCCTCACTTGAACTGCCAGCTCTTCTACTTTTCATATCGAGAAAACTAACTAGCTGTGTCTTGTTGTTAACGAGCACGCCCACTGCACATCCTGAATGTCAAGGAAGAGAAGATTTTTTAGAATTACTCCTCACCCTATAATACTCGACAGTTTTTATCACAATTTAATCATTCCCACTTTTCATATTTACTCCGATTGGAAACGATTTTCGCTCACATAAAAATTATGCTTTACTTGCAAAGGGTTTTTAAGTAAGAGCGCTACAAAAGTTTTTTTTTTTAAATAAAACAAAAACGGTTTGAAATGTCAATAAATTCCTGTTAAAGTACATTCAATGCCATTATGTATGGAACTAGATTTTTTTTGCATGGCCAATACGGGCACGTTTACCAAAATTCAGACGCTGTAGCCAGTTTTCGACGGTTTTCTAGCATAAATCGGCCGATACTGCTTCAATTTCCCATTCATCAGCCATCGCTGGTTTGTTGGAGTGGACCATTGACTTGGCGTAACCTTACAGGAAATAGTATAACGGCGTCAAATCACATGACCGAGGCAGCCATTTCGTGAGATAACCCGTTCAGCCTTGATCATCACGGAATATGTATGCCGGCCTATGAACGGCACCAAATCGTAATATTTTCGGGATGCAATGGCGACTCATGGGTTACGTACAAATGTACTTTCCAAGTAATAAATAATTTCATTGCTACACAAACCGTTTTTGTTTGATTAAAAAAAAAAAACGTTTTAACGCCCTTTTTAAATACCCAAAATTGAGATGTTATGCGTCACCCTGTAGTTTTATGTCTATCTGAGTTAGCTCATTTCAACGATTTTCTAACAATCATTTCCTAGTTTTCAAGTGTTTTATTTAGATACTTTTAAAAGCTTTTATTTATTTAGTTCAGTAAAATTTGATAAAGTTTTTAATGGAGGAACACTTCAGAAGAATCAGAAGAAGAGTCATCTAAAGATTTCCTGATCTTACTCATAAAATTTGAAATTACAGCTTAATTAAATTCTAATTGTGTACTTAGATAATATTTATAATATCAATAACTTAACACTAATTGACCTAAAAAACAAATTATTATAGAGCAAATAATTTAGGCTTATAGCTCTAACAGTCGCTAGATAACATTCACGTCACGTTACACTTTAAAATGTGTTTTCCGTCCACGTCCCTTTCAACTTCTTCGTCGATGTCGGCATATAATGATGCATGCTGCCGCACCAAGCGATCCTTGAAGTCCACCTGCCGTGTGAAGGCGTCGATATCTTGGGGCGAAAAATCACATATCTTGCCTTCACAATTTATCAGCAGGCCTCCAGTGAGATCAATTTTCGTCTTCGTTAGATGTAAGCGATTCATTCTACGCCGTCTTAGTCCCTTTCGATAAAGGAAAAGGTGATATTGGAGGAGAGGTTTCGAAGAGCTGTGCTGTATGTCACGTTTCATAGTTTCCTCACGTTCTCTTTCCGTTCCGTTGTCGTAGAACTCCATATCCACATCAAAATTAAGGTCTGTATCCAGATCCATATTCAAGTGGAACGCTAAGTCGCTATCAAAATCCATGTAGAGATCTTCTGCCATTTTGTATTTGAGCTGATCTTTAATGTCTTGTAATGTTTAACACTTATAATGAGGCAAGTACAGATGAGAATGTTGATATTTCTGAAAAACCTCAGCTTATAAGCATTTCAGCGCAGGTATCCTTAATTACAGGTACTTAACAAAGTTTGTGTTCACTAATCATTCCTTTTGTGTTCAGATATTTTACCTAACCGCCTATTTAGGGTTCGAGAGACAATAAGGTGTAAGCGACAGGTAGGCTATAATCTCAGGGACATGATTACAAAATTCAAACGCAAATTAATCATAAGTTTATTTTCTGGTAATTTAAAGGAATAAAAACGGGAGCGTGAAATTTTACATTTGAGAAATAAAAAGAAAAACAGGTCCACAAACATAGTAAATGTTAAACCTTTAAAACCTACCACTTGTCTACACTTTACATCAGCAAAATCCTGCTAAGAATTCTTTTTATTTCTTCAACTCTTCTATTCCTTAGTTTGTTATTTTACAATTGTGCCTAGTATATAGAAATTCTAGTCTAATTAATTAGGAGAAATACTTAAAAGCTAAACGGTATGAAATACATTTGCTGCTAATATTGTCTTAATAGGTCGCAGGCTTCTCGCGTTTCAACCGGATTTCTCGCCCACCAATTTTGATGAGTCTGGAAGCTTCTTCATTAACGTGCTATCTAAACCTCAGTTCGTGAGACTTCGCAATTTTGGAGATATCATTTACCACTGAATTCATGCCTAGAACACGGTGCAGATCTAACGTGCCAAGGAACATTAACTAAAGTCTAGTAACTTAGCACCTTACTTTGAAAGCGCTGAATGTTGGCAATACAGCTATGACTTGGCAACCCCATAGTTGGGTTCCGTAGGTCCAGACTAGCTTTAAGACTTCATTATATAATAACAGTTTGTTTTGAGAAGATAGCGTGGATTTCCTGCCAACTAGGTGTTAAAGTTTAGAAAATTTCATATCAAGCGAGCTCCTTTTTTTGGCATGCTCTTTCCAGCGTAGTTTAGCATCTAAGGTGGTACGTAGGTACTTAGCACTGTTATGATGTGGTATAGGAATATTATTTATATAAATCGGACGATATGTCGGCTTTTTCAAAGTAAAGTCGACGAGAATTGATTTCGTGTCGTTTAATTTGATGCGCCACTCAGATTCCCACTTAGTAATTAGGTTGACTGCTGTTTGCACTCGCCGAGTAGATACTGACTCTCCAGTTGCTAACAAAGCTGTGCCATCCGCCAAATACGGCAGCCTTCTATTCGTTTTGGCCTTGTAGTTTCGTTTAGTTTTAATGGTGCTTCATGTTTTATTTGTTTATTAATATTTCTTACAGTTTTCCAGAGTGAACAGTGGGTGGATTTATCAGCTGTAAGTTTATCCAGATAAGTTTTGAAGGAAAATTTTTTAAACTCTTTAATACGTGAGTAGATTTATTTCAGAGGACCTAGTTGTCTGCCCTCTCTGTCGAAGCTTGCGCTTTTTATAGATAATTTCTGTGATATGTTTTGGGTATTTGGTACCACTTAGATTCACACGGGTATTTGGTGTACTCTTCCACGCAGCGTTTTGAATTATTTTTGCGAAATCTTCAACCTCACAGCCCAACTCAACACCTGTCGATATGTGCTGAAGCTTTGGGTTAACTTCTTTATTCACTATACTTTTAAATTTATACCAATAAGTGTGTTTATTACATAACGTTGGTTTGGCGGCCGAAATTATTGGCTTTTCATACAGAGTTAGTAGCACTGGTAAATGGTCAGAGCTTAGGTCTGAGCAATCTTTAATATATAAGTTGAGTTTCGGCAGTTTATTGATTATAAAGAAGTCGAGAAGGTCTGAAAATTTCTGTTTATCTGTAGGCCAATAAGTGGGTCTTGCTGTAGAAACAAAATTGCATCCAACTGCTTGTATAGTTTTCAGTGTGTTTCGCGTTAAAGTCGCCACCAATGATGTACCTTCCTTCTTTTTAATAAATTCATATTCTATTTTTATATTATGTCTAGGTGGACTATACAGAGCAATAAGATACAATGGGTGATTGTTCAATTTAATAAAATTGTTGTAGTTTGAATTTCTTCCGTCTTAATCAGATCTTTCACGCAGAGTTCAATATTGCTTTTGATAACTATAGTGCTCCCTCCTCGTGCTAAGTTTGCCGGGTGTGGTTTTTATAATTCATAATTTTTAAATTTAAAAAATGAACGTTTCATAAAATGAGTTTCAGAAAATAGACATTTATCAATATTTCTATCGTGTAGAATAACTTCAAATTAATTTTTACTTTTGGAAAGACATTATCCGCAAAGAGTTACTGTTCATCAATAAGTTGTACGAGTAGATGGTACTCAAGAGCGTTGAGCCGCTGCATATGCTTGCTTTTACTAGTTATTAGTTCTTCTTTTTCTTTTTTTAAGTCTATGATATCTTCATGTAACTGATTGAACATCGCTTTCAAAGTTCTGAGCCTTTCATTTATAACTGAGTTAATTTTTAGTCGGCGTCACCTCATGCAGAGGTTCAACCATTTTTATTTTCTAATGATTTCCCTACTGGGTATTAGAAACCTGCCTTCATAATTCCAATTCCAAGCGACGTTTAGTTTCTTTTATCCTGCCAATTAAGAAAAATCGTAAAAATGAAAAACCGAGAAATCGCGCGTCAAAGTTTTCGCTTTCTGCCCAAGCGCTAATATTTCTGCTAGACGCTCGGTCACTATTTCCCTTTTTTACTGTTTCCCTTCGAAAATATTTCGAATTCCCATCTATAATTTTGGGGACATATTTTTTGATAATTTTTAAAGAGATTAAAGCAAAAATATGCGCACAAGTACCGTGTAAAAGAAACAGCTGATGTGCATTTTCTTTTTTTCCAGCGAAAATTAATTATTTGAGTGTTTATTTGATTTGTTATTGTTTCAAAGAAAAAATAAACTTCAATTAATTACGTGATTTGTTTTGATTGATTTTACCAATTGCTAAAACTAATCCAAGGAAATCGATGTGAAACGTGTTGATAACATCGGTGCCCTCTAAGGCGCACACACCCACGAATTAACAATATATTAGTATTTTTATGCAAATTGGAATTCTTAAAATATTTTCAGTAAAACTCTGACTTGCTTTTGGTTGAGCATGCATTATTATTAGAATTCCTCAGGTTGTTTAGTGGTCCCATTGTCGAAATTAACATTATATACCAAAGATTAAAAGCTCACTTATTTAAAATTTACGCCTTCATATCGTTATATTAAGTATAAGTGCTGAACCGAGTTGTTCAAAAAATCGATTTTTTTATTGTTAAACTCTACAACACCTTTAGAATATTGTCCGAAATTTTCAAGCCGATTCTAGTAATAGGAGATACAGCTTTAAGAACTTGTGCGCTCGGGGCAAGCTAGGTTAGGTGTGCCGTCTTTACATGAGTTTTTCTCGAAACAGTGTTTTGAAGTCAATTGGCGGGATTTCTTGAGAACTACTCAACCGATCTTCATGAAAATTTACACAGGTTTATGAGATATAATTCTTATAGACTTGGAAGAAGGATACAATGCTTATAGACCTGGAAAAAGGATTTTTTTCGAATACAACTATTTCAAAATAAAAAAAATTATCGTTTAATTTTTTTGTAAATTTTATATTTTTTTTCTTAATTTTTTCCAACAATTTCAGTATTTCTGTATTACTAGTGTACGTTTGTATTTATTCAAAAAAAATATTTAATTTTTTATGTAAGACAAAAATTGTTGAAAGAAGGTTGTTTTTTGCGCGAGGAAACTCATGCTACCTCTTAATGAATTCTCTTGACAATAATGCCAATAAAGAACAAGACTGCGTTTTGTGTTAAATATATTTGAAAATAATTATTGTTGAAATCGTTTCATTTGTTTATTAACCCGCACACACCCATTTTCTCTATATTTTCGGATGAATTAGCCAAAACATTCTATTATCAATCACACGACAACTAACTTCGTGTAACTTCGTTTGTCTACTTTATGGTCATGCCTGTGAGATATTGTCTACCTGGCGCTCACTCTTTTTTGTTGACATACCTTAAGTATATTCTATTGTCTTTCAAGGCGAACCTTAATAATAAGTAATTATATATATAATAGGTAATTAAATATCTGAGCACAAAAGGAATAATTACTGATGACAAAGTACCTGAAATGAAGGCTACCTGCGCTGAAGTGCTTATAAAGGTGAGGTTTTTCAGAAATATCAACATTCAGATCCGTACTACTCATATCACAACAACATAAGTGTTAAACATTACAAGACATTAAAAATCTTAAAATGGCCGAATTCATGGATTTTGATAGAGACTTGGAATTCCATTTAAACATGGATCTGGACACAGACCTAAATTTTGATGTGGATATGGAGTTCTATGACAACGAAACTGAAAGAAAACGTGAAGAAACAATGAAACGTGACATGCAGCACAGCTCTTCGAAACCTCTCCTCCAATATCACCTTTTTCTTTATCGAAGGGAACTAAGACGGCGTAGAATGAATCGCTTACATCTAACGAAGACGAAAATTGATCTCACTGGAGGCCTACTGATAAATTGTGAAGGCAAGATATGTGATTTTTCGCCCCAAGATATCGACGCCTTCACACGGCAGGTGGATTTCAAAGATCGCTTGGTGCGGCAGCATGCATCATTATATGCCGACATCGACGAAGAAGTTGCAAGGGACGTGGACGGAAAACTAATTCTAAAGTGTAACATAACCTGAATGTTATGTAGGCACCATGAGATTTATAAGGCTAAATTTTTTGTTTTGTAATATTTTGCAGTTTTTAAAGTAAATTAAATTTAAGTTTGAGAGAATTATATAAAAATTATTATCTATGAAGGAATAAATAAAACTAAACTTTTCTAGTGGAAACTGTTCGATTCGTTCTCCGTTGTCAGAACCCTAGAGCTGTTCAAAATGCACGCCAGCAGCCAAAAATATGTTCCGAGTATATATATAGTATGTAGATATATAAAGAGAGGGTTTATTTCACTGCCATCGCAAACATTTTGACCCTTCAGCTGTCGCATAACTCCAAAGCACTCACCACTAATAAGAGCGAGCTCGATGGAGCATTTAACAAGAGTGCAATCACCGCTTAAAAAAGTTTCGAGTTCATGCGAGGAAATTACTTCTCTTTAAAATGTAGTCCAATAAAACTTCTATTTTACTTAAAGTGACGTGAGTGTAGTTGCGCTACATACGAATTTTTAATTACGTCCGAAAAACCCTGCAGCAATGTAAACACATTTAATTGCTCGTCTGTTACTGCATTTAATTTCCATATCTATGCTCCGTATTTGTGTTTGTCTTAAAAACCCATTTTGATCCAGCTCCTCACATAGACACACACATACAAATGCCGACAATGAATGTCGTGGTCAGCTGGATATCCTTGTGGCACACATGGTTATCCCCTTAGTGGTATTGAAAACAATTTGTGCTAAATTGCGATAAATGTGAGAGAAATTATAATTCAAAAGTCAGTTTGACAGCGTAAGTCCTTGCTTGTCCACTCGCTGCTGCATTTGTAGCAAGTGACTGGTTGCACGAAGTTTCCTACAGTGGTGTGAGTATGAGCTCTTACATTCTCCCAGTCTCTCTCCCTGCTTCAGAGTTCACTCTAAAGTCAACTTAAACAGTTCTAAAGTCCGATGCTGCAGCAGTGCCGGAAAGTGTTGAGGCTCACGCACACACACAAGCACCTTGGATGCACCTCTCTTCTGTCTACTGCACTGTAACACTTGACTTCTATGCGCAAATACTGTCAGAGATTTGCGAAGATTAGTGAATTTAATTTTGAAAATTTTATGAGTCAGTGCTTTTTGCAGCGACGCCGAATATGTGATAAGGCCGGCAGAATGTAAATATATTAGAGGTATATATATTTAAACAGTTTTGACTACCGTTGTTGCTTTTGCGACAAACGGGGCTTGTACCAAAAGTAAAGCGAATTTTGATTTTCGCAGGCTACGAGTGTTCGATTTTCGACTGTTTTGTCGCGACTGAATGTCGTGGTCAGCTGGGTATGCTTGTGTGTGTGTGGCGTTATGTTGAGAAGGAACAAATCCCTAACTTGTGCTGACAAGGTCGGCCATTTTGAATTTTTAGTTTTTTTTTAGAGATGTTTTACTTGGGCGCGTGTTGGATCGTCCTCGATTTTTTGCTTATTCCAAAAATGGATCTGTATAAAATTGTGTGTCAAAAACAAGATTTTGGCTGTGGCATAAGGGAAAGCCCGCTTGTGAAGAAAAGTTGAAAACATTAATGAAGTGAATAAAATACTACTTGAGAATCGGTGAATCACCATTAGAGAAATTGTTAAGAAAATAAATTGGATCATGCTACTCGATTTTAACCAATAACTAAGGTATGAGTCGGGTTGCAGAGAAGTTTGTGCCGAAATTGCTCACTTTCAACCAACACCATTTCCGGGTAGACATTGCTCAGGAGATGTTGGACTCAGCCCGCAACAATCCAGAATTCACCGTAGGATCAAAACCGGAGAAGACCAAGATATGTTGAATGTGAAGGTTTTGCTAACAATTTTCTTCCATTGGACGGGCGTCGCGCACTATAAGTTCTTGCCAAAGTGTCATATGATCAATAAAATATAATTAGAAATACGAAACAAGCGATACTTTTTCAACAAACCTCGTACATACTCGGCAGCAAATTCAACTCATTAACAGTATTGAATCTTCTCCTTATGAATAACGGTTTTTTTTTTAAAAGACTACGAAAAGAAAATTGTCAAATTTCGAAAGAAAGTATGTTAGCCCGTTTCTAGAAAAAAAACCTAACCGTAATTGCATAGTGCTAATTAAATTCTTAAACCCGACTTTAATATAGATTTTGCACTTTCGGAAATATTTTTTTCTTTAAGGAACTTTCAAAAAGTTGCTATAAATTTTATATTTTTTCGACTAGCTGAGAAAGGCTTAGTCTAAAAAAATGCAAGAAGAAGTTGAATCGGAATGAAGAAGCGAGCTGAAATTCCAGTCTGTCTGTTCATCTCTATGTGCAAGTGATGACTTTAGTGAAAATTGAAATATATCAAATTTTAATAGAATAAAGGATCATAGACCTAAGGATACATGTGGGCTGAAGATTTTCAAGAGGTGGGTGTGTCCCCAACTCCTAATAGGCTTAATTTATATATCCCCTAAACCAATATAATAACTAAATGCGACAAAAATTTTACACGCTGAATGACACAAGAAAGCTTTATAGGCGCCGGGGTCACAATAAAATGATGATCCTGGTACCACCCACATTTATGAATATATTCCGATAAAACTTTGCACAATTAGTGCCTTTGAGTTATGCCATCGCGAGTCTAAAAATTGTCAAAATAGGAGCTCCCAAATTGCTGTTATAGAGTAAATGTGGGTAATATGGTATACCAATTTGTAGTTTGACTGAAACTATGAAAAGATTTGTCAGAAACTATACCCGCCGTATACTATACCATATTACCCGCATAATACACTACTAATAAGGGTGTAATGATACGTTTAAAAAATTTGACAATTAAATATATTCGATGTTCTATTACGTATCTATTTTAAAAATAATTCAAATTTCAAGGTTTTTCCCAAATCAAATAAAATAAATTTAAGCAAATTAAACACTCCAGAAAAGTTTTATATGCAGGAATCGCAAAGAAATATAGCACTTCTCTTTGAAATGCATAAGTCATGATCCCAAATCACATTGAAAACAAGAAGAGCTTTTTAAGGGATTTTCATCTGCTCTTTCTTCTGTGAAGATATTTCTATCCAAAGGAAAAATTAAGTACTTTTAAAGCCACAGATATCTATTTGTGAAAACTTGTACACAGATAGATAGCACGAAGATTTCGATTCAGGTGGAGCATTCTTCATAAGAATTGGGTTATTATTCCTTCTAGGAAATATAAAATGTAGAGGCACGAAAGACACGCATATTTTAGCCTGTCGAGATTGCACCACTGATCGCCCCGTCCCATCTACATTCCAAATATGGGTTGCTGGAAAATTATATTTTGTATACTCATTTTCAAGTAAATTAAAAAAAGAAACGACATTTTGGCGTGTGAATCCTTTTGCCCTGCCAAAAGAAGTGCCAGTTGGTGTACGTAAGCTTAAACCCATTCAACCTGTCTCAACATTTTTAAGTTATTAAGTTTTTAAGTGCCCCCTGAAATTCAAGTATCGGCCAATCTACTTAGCCCCAAAAGCGACATTCCTGCCTTTCTGCCTAATTTTGTGGAAAATAGCTCCTCTGCCGGCTTCTCGCTTCTAGCCATTCGCAGTAATGTTGTGTGTGGAACTGCACTTTTAGGGGCCAATAGTATTCCTATTTCCTCTTTTTTCCATAGCTGCTATGGTCTTTCCCATGTTCTCTTTATCCCACTGCCTGCGTTCAAATTTTTTCGGCATATTTGGAATACTCTCTAACAATAAAGTGAAAGCATTAGTCTAATGCAAACAACGTGGGTAATATGGTACACTATACCATATTGGCCTCATGCTGGTATACCATATTACCCGTTTTCTTTACTATCACATTTATTACTAATAATTTTATATAAATTATCAAATTCTTTCAAACTAGCCTTTCGTAAATTAAGTTTGGTGCATTATCTATAGATTTAAATAAAAATTTCCTTCACTAATTTTTCACTGCGCCGTGCTAAAGAGCTTCTATTTCATTGTGCAAAAATATCCGACATGTAAAATTACGCGTTCTTTGCAACTGAGAAAAACCTGTGCTGTTGATGATTTTTTTTTTGTTTTGCTTTTCTTTTCTTTCAAATTTCACAGCTTCTGGTATTATTAGTTTTGCAAAAAAAACAGGTGTGCTATATTATCCACACTTACTCTAATGTGTGGGTCCCAGTACGTATGACTGACTTTTTGCTGAACACATCGTTTATATTGAGAGTATGTTATTGAAGTTTGTGGAACATATTTGTTTGATAATAATATACTCATCAAATTTGGCATATTAGCTCCCACGTATCTAATACATATAAAGATTTTTGAGCTTTCAATTGCCTTTATGCCACATATATGGTTGCATAATTTTGATGAAAGTGAGAGAGCGAGTTTTTTTAAATGCGGTGTGATAAAATCGTCTTGTCTTAGCCAGGATCCTGAAACATATGGCTGACCTTACTTCATCTAAATGTTTATATTTATCTTTATACATAGTGTACATGTGTATGTACACTGAACTCCTGCTAACTGTTAGACCAATTTTTAGATGAAATTTTGTATGTGTCTCTGTAATCCATACAGAATAGTTTGAATTTACAAATCGCCACAATTTAAATGGTGTATTTAGATAATTTAAAATTTTTAAATTATTTTACATTAGCTCCGATAGATCGTGTTACTATCGCTGTATAGAACTCTCAATCATATTCCATTTTAATTATAGTTTTTTATAAATCAGCTGATGAATTTGAATCAAATATAAATATATAAATAATATTATATAAAATGAAGAATACAAGCAAGTATAAAAGCTGATCCTGAATCGAAGCTATCTCAATAGTAATCATAATTATTTAATTAATTTGGCTATGTCAAAAGGTATAACCTTTGGTTTGGTTCATGTTTTTCATACCGATATATTTTATATTAATTATGGGTACTAATCAAACTATGTGAGCGCTCAACCTTCAATACAAGCTAACAAATTTGATCACTTCGCTTTCACGATTTCGAGTTGAAATCTGAGCGACTGTCTGTCTGTCCGAACATCCGTCCGTGCAAGCTGTAACTTACGTAAAAATGAAATATCGTAATAAAACTTGATATGAATGTTCCTTGGCAAAAAGTACGAGTTCGTGGGTGGACGTAATCGGATCATTGCCACGCCAATCCAAGTCGTCATTAAAGAAAACCCTTAGTTATGGCTTTTTATAACCAGGCACTAAATTAACATATAAAACTGTAATTTCCCACAAAGGATCACAGAGGACCTATGGTTAGACTTTTTGATAATGTGGGCGTGGCCTCGTCCTGTATCAGGTTTAATGTACATTTCTCTCAAACCGTTCTGGCCAAAATAACAAATAGGAGAAATATTTATATATATCACACACAGAGAGTGTCTCATTTTGCGACATTAAAGGGGAGGATACTCAGATAACTGTGCCATTTTCTTGCAGAACAGATGTAGAAATATCTCTAGAAACGTCTAATTTGTAAACTGTTTGAATCTATTCCAGTGTATCTCCCCAGAAAGAGCTCCGCTTGGTGAAATCTAGCCATTTGTAGGCAGTACAAGCCTTTATTCAGTTTTCTTTCCACAGGAGCAAAATATTTAATTCGGTCTTATCTTCTTTTTAACCTGTTATCTTTTCCTTTATTTATTGATAATGTGTGTTTTACCTTACATGTACTGGAAAATACACCCATTGATTTACCAAAATCTAAGGTTAACAAAAAAGTGTTATCATTTCAATGTCAATTGAAAAAAAGTGTGTTAACCGTTTGAATGCGTCGACGTCAATTAGATTTCGCTGATTAAACTCACTTTTACTCACCTCTCATTAAATACGGATACGCGTTTTTGCTCAATATTCTTTGGCTACTTGCAATAAATGCGTCAATATTTGTTCCTTGCTGCTTCGTCCTTAATTCAGGCATTCTTCGCTTATTTAATCAGACGCTTAGCTAGGTAAACATCCTTAACGTTTTTCTACGAATTCGGGCTGAATCCTAATTAGCGTATTTGATTTTCATAATTAAGGCAACGCCCTGGAGGCTTAGCAATTTACTTGAAACATTAAGAATGCTAATATTTTCCAAGTGAACTGAAAAGGCCGGAATAATTTTCTGAAGGTTAGCCAGCAAGCACTTCGAGGTTTGGTATTCGCTTAACGCTATGAGTGCTTTCAACACAGGATTTAATTATTGCAGTGCTTAACTGAAAGGTAATATTGTCAAAAACATGCGGCTTAAAGCTTTCTAGACTACACCTGAAAATAAAAGTTCCTTTTAAAAGTTCATCAACGAGACCTGGAAACGTCATGCTGATTTTCCAATATAAGAGATGCCTTCCAAGTAGAGTTTCTTGTGGAGCCTCCGATGAGGTGATATAATAATACTAAGTTAGATATCCCTAATTATCTGATGTCAATTAAATTGCAAACAAGTACAAAATTGAACTTAATGAAATGCCAACGTCCTTTTACCCACACTTTAATCTCGACTGCGTAATTGCTTTTAGACTTGAAGTTTGACAGAGTTGAATGATATCTCAGTTGGTCCACGGCAGCATGAGCTCTCAGGCTGAGACTTCAGGGTAAAACTTATAACAACACCTACCTTAACCACAATTCGCTCGATTCAAGAAGCAAATGCCTTTTTTTCATCCCCATCTGCACTATTTCAAAGAAGTTTTGTGAAAATTCCTATACTTTTCGATGTTCAAGACTTCAGGTGTTACTCTAACAATCACTACTTTCACCTGACATGAGGTGTTACTCTAACAACCATTGCTTCCACCAGCCTACCATATGACTGAGCGGTTTTGGGGAGCTTTGGCAACTACTTTCTTGGATTGGGTCAGTCCATAACAATCGAATATAAACAATTTAGCATAAAAAACACCCCTAAATACCAAGAACTGAATATAACAGTGATATTTCATTCCCTAAGGGTTTTTTTTAATTCGCTGGCTTTCGTTCTTATGAAAAATTTCTTAAAACAAACGCATGACTTGGTACGTTAAGTATTTTCTTTCCTTCCCTTGTAGCTAGTATTGAAGAAAGTAACCGCATGCAACTCTTGTTTTACTCTAACCCAAGGCACATAAAATTCAAAGCGCCTATTCAAACTTCCGCTTCACCTTTGTCGTACGTGTCCTAACATATGGCCGCCATAGTTGAATGAGAAAAAACTAATTTGCATAAAAAATCAGCGCGGCTTTTCCTTTTTATATAGCATGCTTTAGGGCGCGCACGCAGGCATTTATTCTGAAGAGTCGCATAAACGCTGCATAATTGACAATCGCGTGCGCCGAAGCGGCTTTGCCGACTGACGCTTTTCCCCTTTCGCTGAAATATGCAAAGTGCACTTAACCCATTGATTGGCATTTGCACTGCGCGCTTTAATGTTCTACTTACTTCTAATTATGTTAATTACTTTTGTGCTGCTAAACAGTGGCGGCGAGCTAATACCAACAAAAACCAAACCAAAAACCATTAAATAGCTTTAATATTTCCTTTAGTTTTTATAGCGCAGTATAAGCTGTTTTTTACACACGGTTGCATTTAAGCCTTTTGTTAAACTAACAATATTTGCATTTTTAAAATTCATTACGGAAAATACTGAAAAAGCCTCATCAATTGTTTGCTGTGTTGCTTAAACACTATTTCAGCGCTACTTATTTAAATATCTCCCACACCATTCAAGCTATAATATCGACATAAGACAAATTATGTCGTCACTTCTTCTGGCGGCGTGAAAATAAGTTAAATCGGATGATAACCACCATCTCCACAGAATGGTTTTATCAAAAACTACGAAACGTGCTACAAATCAATGACTATATGCGTCAGAGACGTCTAACGCACAAGAGGGCTTTAAAAGCCATTGTCAAATTTGGACGACCAATTTAAACCAAAATTTCAAAGTCATATGAATATATCGCGATAATACCTTGCACGAATTGACTATAAGGTTTGCTATCCCAGTTATAATAAGTATCGAAATCGGCCGAGATATGATTTACTTGTTACCCGAAATGTCTACCAACGTGTGGGATATATTTATGAAATTCCGAGAGAATCCTTTCCTCATAAAGGCATATATGTCTGTATGTTAAAAATGGTTGAATCGGGTTAATATTTCCGTTAGCCGCCATATAACTAATTGTAACGTTTCGGCTTACTTTATACCCCATTTATCGGCTAATACGTAATTAAATTGAGAGTCTGTGCCTAAAATGGATAAAAGAGTAAAAAAAATGCCTATATTACTAAAATTAGGATTTTCAAACATGCGATTGACTTGACTTCATATATATTGATAATAGTATGTGAGGTACCGTATTGAAACGCAGAGAGCAATTTTTTTTTTATAATAAGTGTATGCTAAAAATAGATAAAGTCCGATCCATACTACATCCATCTCCCATATACTTAATATAAGATGTTCTAACATCTGATTGACCTTATACCGTTTATATCAGTTGACTTTGCCATTTCCTCACTTGTTCACCGATTTGATAACAGAATAAAACTTTTGCCTTTAAGTTGCCGAAACTATCTGTTAAAAATTACCAAAATGGGATTACGAATTTTTAAGGCCGCAGTTTTAAAAATCAACGAAAAAGATTCCAAATTGTATTAGTTTGGTTCGAGAACTTAAATAGTTTTGGTGCCCAGCCATCCAGCCGATATTTCAATGATACTACGGAATGAGAGATCGCTTAAGAAAAAAAATGAAAAGCAGAATCGTTTGAAGTTTATATAAAGCGGAACTTGTCTATCTGAACACGCAAAAGGGACTTAAATTATGTTCTGCCAGAAGGGTAATCTGGCCTGTTTTTTTGACTTGTTTTTTTCATAAAAATTTCTATTCTACAATAGAACGTTTTTCACATATCATGAGGGATGTAGTTGAGTTACAAACACATTTTTTCGGAATTTTTTCATGGCATCTGTCGGAGAAATGGCTGGGTAAATGAGATGCGTATTTTCACTGGCGGGCACGATTTCTCATGTTTGGATCATCTGAAACACAAAAACTCAATTTATTCTTAAAAAAGTACGTGAATGGTTATCATCCCTACTATAATCATAAAAAAATGTTGATAAATAAAAATGTAATTAACGGATTTTTTTTTAATTTTTCCACATGTTTTTTTACATAAATTTTGTCATAACATTGTCAATAAATTATGAAAATAAAGGGACGATAGCCAGGAGTTTTGTGAACACTTAAAAAAATTAAGCAAATCGGTTGAGTAGTTCGACCGGAATCATGTCCGCCAGTTTAAAAAAGTGTGTGTTTGAGAAAAACGAGTTTAAAGTTTGAGGTGTGCACTAAGAACGCTCCGAACGTCGAGCGGTATTAATATTTTTGAGCCTTTTTTGAAACCTTCCAATCCCTTAGTTTTTTGAATATGTTCTCCATTTAAGCAGATACAATTCACCATCAGATCTGATTACTGTTTCGTCTGTTATATCAATTAAATAATTATATATATAAATAACTTATTAAAAATTAATAATAATAATATAAAATGTATGCGTAGAGCAGTATATATTGATTTACATATATTTGTGTATATATTCATGATTAACAAAGCCCTTGGATTTCAAATTTTTGACGTATGAATCAGAAAAGATGTAGGGAGTTTAAAATTTTTTGATGGCGATTTATGAGCGATTCTTTTATCCAGTAGCCAAACTAGGCGTATCTCCCTTATTAAAACGAGATTGCTAAGACAAGAGCCTCTTTAAACAAGTTCGTTAAATGAAATAACAGATAGACAACTAAACTTGTCATTCAAGAAATAAGCGAAAACGAAGTTTGAAAAATCTCTTAAAGCCGTTAAAATAGTTATACATTAATCGTGGAAAAAATTAACCAAAATCCACTTCATTGTTGGTTAAAAAAGAACCAAAACCTGATACCGAGCAAAATCTAAACTTATTGTTGCAAGCATTGCAAAGTTAGTTTGCACAAATTTAAATTAAAAATACAATTTACTAAAATTTTTGGTAACAAAAATGTTGCGCAGCTTTGTTGCTCTAAGGCAATTTATTTTAAAGTTTGGAGAAACAACTCTTTCCGAGCACTCTGCTATTCTGTATTACTTTACTCCAAATCATGTGTTGTTTTAGTTTTTACTAGCTTGCTATTTTGCAGTTTTACTAACACTGTGGTGTCTACACCATACAACTTATACGCCCTGTAGCACCGCGTGCTACATACAAGCAAGCAAGTCAGCAAGCTAACCCATCAAAGGCGTGTGTAAAAAGCCACTAAATAGATAGTCAAAAGGCGTCCTGTAAGTTCGAGAAATATTTTTGTTGTTGTTTTTATTTTGTTTTAGTTTTCGCTGTCATGTTTTTGTCGTACATCGTATTACGGAGCTGTGCTCTGCTGTAATGTTTGCCGAGTTGTTTATAAATTAAGCCAGCTGCCAATAAGGCGTGCCTCGACCAGCATTCCAGCCAATTTGTTGGCGTCCAAAAAAGCATGAAACGGAGCAGCAGGCAGTGGAGGGCAGGCAGGGAGCGCAGCAATATGGCAGCAGCTATCAATTTTAATTAAAATAATATTTTGAAAGCAGCAGTCGAGGCGAGCGGGCAACACAAGTAAAATACGAGCGATCTTATTGAAAAAGCAGAGTAATTTCTTCATTCACTTTACAAATATCGTGCTTGTTGTTGGTATACGGGTTTGAAAAAATAAAAAAGAAAACACGACATTTGCTGCAACATGCGCGTTCACTTGGTTTTGGAAAATTGTGCTTTGCCCGTCATGTCGACGAAGAAAAGTGACTTGCAATCAAGGAACATGCAAGGATACCAAAGGACACGCAATTTACGCGCACACAAATGTAAAAAATTTCGAAAAATTTCCAATGAAACGCATGAAACTATAATATTTATTGAATTCGCTGGCAGTTCAAATAGATAGTGGCTAATAGAATTCTCGCATTTCATGGCAGGCGTGTGAAAGGACATGCGTTGAAATAATATTAATGTTCGGCATGCCGCTGCTGGCTGCTGCCAAGGCGTAGCGAATCGAGTCGGATCGCTTTAATCAGTCGAAATAAATTTAAGATTGCAATGTGCAGAGACGCACAGACACACACATATTTATTACACACACACCTACACATGTCGTGAGAAAAAGTCCTTGCTGCAGCGTGAGAAACGAAAAGTTTTCTTCGTTCCGTGTCGCAATAAATATGTGTGTCATAATCATTATGTCCAAGATGGCTCAGCAAAGCAGAAATGCAGTAGATTTTTGTGAAATCAGCAATTTGTACAAGAAAAATACTCGCATTTGCTCGGTGACAGGATATTAGAATTGCGTTCGGCGTGTTAGCTGCGAGAAATGCTTGGACAAATAGCGGGAAATTGCATGCGCCAGCAAATTGCCTGTGCTGCCGAAAATCGTTTGTGCGGAATAAGAAGTTTTCAACAAGAAAAATAGAAATGACTGTGAAAGAATTGCCTGCAGAATTAAATATGAAGATGGAGTAGAAAAAATATTACCGACAAATTGTAAAAAGTATGTCTATATTTTTTGCTACCACTTTTTTTAATTTTTTAAAAATTCATTTCCTTTTTTTTAATTTAGTTGCAAATATAAATATCTCGAAAGCAAATTTTACTGCAAGAAAATTAACGCCGCACAGTGTTGCGAAACCGGAATTTTTTGGAAATCATATTGCCTAAACTGTAATTTTAATTGTATCGATGAGAAACTTCTACAGATTGATCAGAATGAAATCCCAAACAGAATGAGTGAAAAAAAATGTACACCGAAAAAAATTGTTGGGTCAAATTTTCAACAAAAGTAAAAAAAAAAAAAAGTTGTTCGAAAAATTTACAAAAAAAATTTATTTTAATTCTTCTTTTATTTCTGATAAATACCCTATGATTAGTTTTTTAAATAAAGTATAGGGTGGTCCGAACAAAAATTATAAACGTCAAATTTTCATGATTTTTCGATATTTGTTGAAAAACTTTGAAATTTTATACAAAACCAAAATCTATTTCATTTCTTATATGAAAGGTGGCAATAAAAGCTTTAATTTGATACCGGTTTGAAGTCAATAGCTTCAGTTTTAAGAGAGTTATGCTCCTTTTTGTGGAGTGCTAGAATAGATATAGAATAAAAAAAAAATTAAAGATAGATATTATTTTATAACACAGGCATATTTTATTGCATTCTACAGAAAAATTACAAATTATCAGTCATTTACCATTAAGTTCATTGCTTCCTCTGATAATTTTAGGTGTTTCTTCTCATTCAGTATGCTCCTACTTGTGATTGCGGGATCAAAATTGGCGAGCAGATAATGTAATATGTCTTCACAATTGTCTTTTCTTGATGTTTTCCTCGCATGGTAAAGCCTTGTGTTTCTGAAGTCCTTGTTTCCTGTTTCCAATGCTTCTTCTGATAGTTGCCCAATGGGGACCAAAAATGAACGAATTATTTCAGCTCCATGAATAAGAACCTTGTGGACAGTTGGTGGCATATAATGCCACGAATATTTCTTTACATAGAGAGCAGCAGTTTCTTTTCTGTACCTAGAGAACTTATCGCAGTCCATCTTATATCCAGAAGTTATAGCTTGAAGAATACTAGAAAACCTTCTTATAAGTTCGGTATCTACTCCTGTGGCCAGCGGTTTCCTCAGGATCACTAAAGAATTTCCTTGCTGTGTTACCGCCATTAGTTGTTCCACTTCCTTGTTTCACAACATCGACAGTTATTTGGAGCTGATCTTTCAGATTTTGTTGAACTTCCTTTTTTCTTTGATCTCTAATAATCTCCTCATCTTCACTGAGCTTAGTTCTCTTTGTTTTCCCTGCCTTGCGCACAGTGATTTGATAAGCAATGTTCAGTAGGGTTTCCATAAATCTTATTCTACAATGTAATTTTGATAATCCAAATCTATAAGCTTCCTGATTGGGTGTCCTTTTAACAATTTTGTCCAACTGATTCATTTCACTGGGCTTTGCGTGGCAAATGTAACAAGTTGCTGCAGACTTGTTATCTGATAAAGAATTACAGACTTTTCCATCAACCATTGTTTCCTCCAATTTATGTTCTACTTTAAATTGTAATCCGCTTATGTTGATAATCGTTTCGTGTATACTATTTATTTGTTCTTTCATGAGATCGTCCTGTTGCTTTGTATACTCTGCAGTCTCCTTAGCATATTCAAACTTGATTGGTCTGCAATATCTGGTTGATGATGGTGTTGGATTCTCCCATACTTGTTCTTTATTGCATGAAAGAACTAAAGGAACCATAGATATAGTGAACAAGCTACTATCAGTTGCTGTATTGTCAGTAAAGTTTTGTTTATACTGGCTATGTCCTGAAGATCCATCCATACCCCATTTGCTAATCAATAACATTAATTTCTCTGCATATGCTTGAAGGTGGTCAATTGATTGGGATTCCAGTATTCTATTCGCGGTGTGATCCAAACGAGATTGTAGTTTGACTGAAGCAGACTTTTCAGTTACCTCGACATTCTCTGGATAACATTTATTTTCCTCCTCTAAAAGTTTTCTGTAACTAGGAAAGTAATTGTATTTTTCATGATATTCCTTTAACTTTTGCCACTGATAAACGCTGAGTTTCATGTCCATGAAGAAAGCCAAAGCTGCCTTTATATCCCCTTCTTCCTATTTTCTCAATTCTTCAGCTGTGCATTTAATTAAATCTGCAGAAACCTCTTCTGTTTCCATTAGTTCCATACTTCTTTTCTTCTTTGTTTTCTCACAGCATAATGTAAATTCCTTAGGTTCGGGTTTTCGTTTTGAAGTAGTTGGATGATTTCCAACTTCAGTAGTAGTAGTAGTTTCCAGTCCGTAGCTCCAAGCCGTTCATACATCCTGTTAAACTCTTGATGACGTGTATTGTACTTATTGACAAACTTTTTCAATTTATCTTTTATGTTTGGAAATATTAAACTACTTTTCGCTCCATGCTCATGATCAAGCAATTCCAAAACATCCTCAACGTTTCTAGTTTTACTCTGTTGCATCAACTCATGCAGTTCCTGATAGGAAATTTTAATGTATTCCATAATTCTTGACTGTCAAAATTATAATTATATATTCTGATGTAATATTCGAACCATTAAAACACTTATATGAAAAACGCATCAGAAAGCAATTAAATGTAGTAAATGAAGGGAAACCACAAATAAAAACAATACAAATAAGCGCGCAATAACGGATTATTACGCGCCGCAGTTTTTCTATTTCATATACTTTATTTCAAAAACTTTTAAATATGAATTTGAAACCATTGAGCAACTGCTTGAAATACTTCGAGAGAAACAAAAAAAAAATTATTGAATCTTCAAAGTTTATCCTTTTTGGTAGTTCCATTTGGTTATCACAGTCAGGGTAATGCAGCTGATAGCGGTTAGCTTGTTGGTAACGGCAGGGGATATCTGATTAGAATTCTTACTATCAATTTCTTTGCGATACTCGAAGCTCCAAATTCAAAAGCTACTACAAAATATACACTCACTCGAACATTTTGATTATTAATAGATAGTCCTTCAAATGGAAGCCTTATACTTTTTATGAAAGCTTAAAGCTTTCTACTACCAGTTATTACATTTGCCGTTAACTAATATTATTTTACTTTGCATTTGCGAAAATTAACTTTTACTAAAACGATGACCGAGTAATTAAACAAATATGTAGCTGCTGATAGCCTACAGGTGGCACATTCCTGAGGACGCAGACTTTAAAGTCGTTGAAAGCGTCAATCCCACAAAAAATCAAGTTTGCTATGCTTTACAGAGGATGCCAAAAGAGCTACGCCGGCAATAAAGACCAAGGAAATGGCAAAATTTAGTAAGGAGAGATTGTAAGCTATACGGCGCCGCTGAAAGGCTAAGCTCTAAGTCCAACCGGATGAAGTAGAAAGAGGAAAGGTTGGTTAGGGCAAGGGGAAAAATGGAAGAAGGCCGAACGTCTATGTGTCGTCGGATTGGAGATTTGCAAACCAGTGGCCTTCATCACTATCGTAAACCAAATATTCAGAAGATTGGAAGTTGCGATGAAGTCCTCATAAATTTGTATGGTAATGCCGACGGTTTCTAAAAAATTCAACGAAATGACATTTAGCAACAAAACCGTCAAAAATAGCTTCTAAAGTAGATTGCTACGTTAAAAAACAGTTTACATTAAAACGAAAGACTGGAGGGAGATATATGCAATATATATAATCAAAAAAAAAAAAAAAATAATAAATATTTGAGTGTTTGCCTTTGAGTTACAACTGCAGCCAATTTGAAAATTGTACTTAGCGGCTACTTTTTAGAAGCCTGTAACTTTAAAATTTTATCGTTTGGAAACTTCTTGCTCGGTGCGTACTTTTATTATTTATAGTTATTCAGATCTGCTAGTTGGACTAGATGCAGAATTACTAAATTGTTTTTACATCGTATTCATGAGCACATTAACTGTCAGTTAAATTTTCCTTCAAATTAAATATTTATTTTTGGAATAAAATTTTATATCACAGCTTTATCTTTCAGCCGCCAGAGACTTACTTAATAATGTTAGTGTTCTAATAATGTAGGCTATTTATGTTCTGATATTATATAAACATATACTGGTATGTTATATGCTGCTTTCATGTAATTTAGCAACCACCAGTGCTTTGTTATTTTATGACTTTTATGCTTTCATATTTCCTACAAGTTCTGCTGGATGTGTCTTTTTACTGCTTGCATGAATATCGCCGGTATTGCCTCTTTACACGCTGTCTCCCTTATGTTTTGCTTTTCCTTGCATCTGGCATTCGCTGCATTTTCCATTTCGTTAATTTAGCGAAATGACCACTGTCACAAGATACCATCAAATCAAAGTTAACGGTGCACATTCCTCCATTACTTTCTCACTCCGCGGTACATATATTCTCCAGCAGCCTTTGGCCGAAATTTGTTACTGTAATATGTTTTCTCTTCCGCCGAACTTCGAAACCAGCTCCAGCTCGCTGCCATCTGAATTTATTTGCTCAAACAGACTCGTGTGTAACTTTCCGTCGCATTCAAAATATTTTTCCTTTTCAATCAGAGAGCTGTGAGGTGAATTTCAGTAAATATTTTTCAATTTCACGTTAGAATTTTGTTTTGTCAAGCGCTTTTAGGTAAGGAAAAATGATAAAAAGTTGCAATGTTTTTGATTTAAAAGTTTTTTCATTAAATATTCATATGTCACTCATACGCCACGTATTCCAATGAGCAAAAAGGAATTGAATGTTACTCATACGCCACGAATTAAGAATGTACCTTTTTATGTATTTAATAATTACACAAATATATGCATATAGTATATGTATACATAAAAATCCGTAGATAGCTATTCAAAGTTGCGTCAAAACCCACACTCAAACATGCTGCTCATACGCCATGTAGTACCAATACGCAGTTGAAAGAGACAGAATTTAGAAATAACAAGTCACAGTGCCTTTCTCATTGAATAACTATTTCATAAATCTCCTAAAGTAGCAACTCAAGCATCAAGCTGAAGTGCGGTCTCAAACTATAGCTTAACTTACTTACACCTTTAAACGCCCTTAGTTGCCACATTTGCTATATATTCAGGTTTTCATCACAATTGAAGAAGAAAAAGTGTTTCGATGTAACAACAAGGGCGGAAAATCAGTGACACAAATGGCAAATTGAAATGTTTAATTGTATTTCGGCTTAAATCAAATCCCGGCCAGTAATATGATTGTGCATTTATCAATTGCCTACGCAACAAAAACTGTTAAGGAAAGAAAAAATGCAATGAAAAGTTAGGACACAGTAATTTATGGACTGCACATCTTTACAACGTGGCAAGAAAAAGTGTTGATTCCCGCGCTCGATTGATGTATGCCGCTTTATGCCAGCAAACCAGCCGATAACATAAAGTACCACAAAGTAACATAACATAATGCAACATAACGTAACATAACATAACATAACATAATATAATATGCAAAACATAACATAACTCACGGCATTCAATCTGGGGCACTAATAACAGATGTGAGTCTTCATTTGATTTTATTGTTAGCAAAAGTCTGTAAAAGGGGAAACTTTCCTAAATTCATGACTGCAGGCAGGGAGGAGATTTTTAACCTCACCCTGAACTCAAGCGGATTCGCCTCAATGATTTCAAACTGGAGCGTTCTTGACGATGACTCGTTCTCTGATCATAGGTATATTGGGCTCAGACTAGTCGGAGAATGTGCCCCTAGAAAGGCTTTTAGAAATTATGAGAATACAAACTGGTACAAATGTACAGCAAAAGGCTCCGACAAACTTTCCTATGCGTGCCGGGGGTAGCCTCATTGGTCATCACTAACACGGTGGGTCGAAGTCTTCAGCTCGAAAGGCAGAGATATTGCTCTCTGGTGGACTATGGAACTCTCGGAAATCAGGGCATTTTGGAGATGTTTATTCGGCAAGGCCCGTAAGAATGAAAGAGTACTTCATGGAATACCGTGAATAGGTGGAGGACTGCCACGAGTTCTCTAGATTCCGGCTTTTTTCCAGAAAGAACCCCATCTCCCCGGGTTATCTTAAGGACGCAAATTGGAAGTGGGCCCTGAGCAATGAAGACACACTTCGGATGCTCCTTGATGTTCATTTCCCAAGCAGCACGTCTCAGGGGCTGTAAGACAATTTATCGATCAATCCGTTCAAACCCCTCAAGTCCTCGGAACCGGATGGCATCATATCGACGTAGCTCCAAGAGGTTGTTAAGGTGTCGTGCAACTGGTTGGGACCTATCTGTGCGAACTGCGTAAAACTGCATAAGTTACATCCCTGAGTCCTAGAGACGAGTTTGAGTCACGTTTATCCAAAGTTACGGCCAAGGAATTTAGATCCTTCAGCCTCTCCTTCTTCTTACTAAAAACTCTGGAGAGACTGATGGACTGGTACAAAAGGAGGCGCATTCCAAAGGACCATTTGTCGGAAGCGCATCATGCTTAATGTAAAGGCAAGTCAGTAGATACTGACCTGCATATATCGTCTCATGGTCTAAGGAAGCTATAAAGGTTAAGGAATTCGCTGTTGGGACCTTCATTGATCTCGGTGGCTCCGCAGCCGCAGATGGAAGACATCCGTCTGCAACCAGCGGACGCAGCTGAAGATCCAAAAGCTCAACTAACACTTTTTGTTTAGTGGGTAATCGCATTACATATATATGTATATATAAGCATAAGCAGAGTCGAAAAAGTATGAAAGCCAAAAAATTGAACGCCTACAAAACCTCCACCCCCAGGGTCACTGTGGGTAAACCTGTAAGCCGCTTATGTGCCATGATTCCACAAAAAAATCATATGAACCTTAAATAAACGCAAAGGATCGTCGCTTAAATGGCCCTGCGCTGCTCACCGTATGCACACATAAATGCATTTATGTAGCGGTATTGCGTTGAAAACGACCGCCGTACAGACATTATTACATATCCATGATTCATACTATACCATATACCAGGGGCTGCCATACGTGCCCCCTGCCCCACAGCCAAGTCGTTGTAATAAAAATAAATCTTGGCGCTGCGATAATTCAGTGCCTGAAAAAGTGGCCAAGAGCCTGCAACAATAATGCGTAGGCCAGCGCGCGAGTAGTCATTTGGAGCGCTAACAGCTACAGCAACAAGAACAACACATTAACTTACACACGAACAGCAAAGACAAGTGTGCGCGCATTTTACAAAATTTCGCCGAAGGCAGCGCAGCTCAGCGGCTTACACACAAACAAATACTCATATATGTATACGCGCAGTTATGCTCGTTTGTGCGTTTCCATATAATGTATCCCGCGCGGAGTGTGTGAAGTGTTAAAGCGTGCGGTGCGTTGGCAGTAAGCTAACTAAATTACCGCTGGTATGGCCGAAGGTGTCCGATGGAGAGCGGCGCCGAATGACAGATGATCACTGAGTTCAATACAGCAAGCGTAAAAATGTATAAAATAACAACAATCATTTTGCGAAAAAGCGTACTAACGGCACCATTAAGATTGCCATATCCTGTTTTACGTTTTTGTTATTTTTGCAGAGAAAATAGACTGGTTGAAAGATGGTATACTTAAGTAGTACTTGGAGGTTTTGTTATCGCAATATTAAGGCATTAACTTTACCAAAGTTTAAACTATTAAAACTCCCCTAAAAGTTCAGTTAGAGAGCTTTTGTATTAGGATACTTTAAAAAGAACGAGAACTCAACTTGCGATGAGCTAAAAGCGTAAGTTTAAGAAAACTCAACAGAAAGATCTCTGAAGCCATTAGAACTATAACAAAAAATCGGATTCAGTCCTTCCACAAATAGGATATTGACATAATGCTCATCCGATATTAAATTATACAAAAAACGTTATTTAGGAGTCAACTTTGCGACTTTAAATGACGATGACTGGTTTATGTGTACCAAAAGGGACTCGTTTTCTCACGAATGTCTGCAATAAATTGTATTATTTTATTTGTACAAGTATAGTTAAATATCCTTTAATAGCATACCCACATTATAATCAAACGTCTGTCGCCAGGGTTTTATTATAGTTTATCTCTTCGGTCGACAGGAGACGAGTTCCACGGAGCGGCAATTTAAATTTGGGGCGCAGGAAGAAGAAAGCCAAATTCGGTCAATACATAATTTGATCGATGGTATTCATTGCCTTTTTTTGGCTTTAAATTCGGTCTACATCGTGGCTTGATGCGATGATCCATTATCATCGTGTAAAAACTATGAATTGTTCTTCCACAATTCCGGCGGTTTTCGTAAGATGTTATCACGAAAACGCTGCAATATGCTCAAACAGAACTTAGCCCTCGGTCCCTCCCGAACAAATTCCTTATGCACCAATTCAATAATATCGAAAAAACAATTATCTTCTTGATTTTTGAGCGACTTTTGCGTGGTTTTTTGGTTTCAGCTCGTTTTGCCCTCCATTCTGATGATTGTAGACTTGTCTCCTTGGTTCCCCGCCCCTCTTGAGTTCGACGCATATATCTCCCAAACCGTTCAAACTATATCACCCTAATTTGCATAAGACAAACGTTGTTAGTGTGAAAATAGGAGAAATCGGATGATATTCCCGCCCACTTCCATATAACCATTAAATGTGCAATAAATTAATAACTAAATCTGCCAGAGGCATTGCATTTCACATCCGAGAGGCTGCAAGGAGTTTTATACCATCTGATGTTAACATGGGACGGCGAATGTGACACCGCCAACATTTGGAGGAATTCACACATTTCGGGAATTGCTCGACCTCGGTCGAAATCGGACTGAAACCACAATTAACTCCTAAATAGGATGATTCTAAAATTAATCACTTTACGATATACTAATTAAGGCCCAATGAAATAGAAAACATTAAGAATTTTTAACTTAAATTTCACGCGACAACCCATTCGTCGAAACAATTGTTCTCTAGTTTTGTATGACTGTCTTTGACATCTGTGCCACATGTCACATCAAAATAATGAATAGTGTTTAGTGTTCGATTGTCTTCCTAAAGAACATAAAATGCATTCGGCGATTTTTACTATAAGGGATTGTATTCCACAAGGAAGATGCATCACCTGATGACCAACACGTCAATAAAATAAAGGAATTGGTGCTTGCGAATCGACGATTAACGGTCAGAAATTTTACTGGCATTCGTGAAAACCATTTTGAAAGACCATTTGAGTCTAAGAAAACAGAAAACACGATCGATTCTAAAATCACTCCATTTTTTTCGAAAAGCTGGGTCGCTTTCTTAATGCTTTCCAACTAGCAGGATGTCACGAAACATATTATTATTGGCGATTAGTCTTAGATCTATGTTTACGACCCGGAAAAAGATGATCAATCGGCCGAATAGAATAGAAAGATGCTGGAATTATGGGCCATCAACTCTTGCTTTTTGCACCACGATTCCGCATCCACCGTGTTCGCCTGATTTAGCTCCGTGTCAGTTCTGGATATTCAGCAAACTGTAACGACCACTCCGGGGAAACCGTTTTCATTGCTACGCGCATTGAAGGCTATTCCGGAAATAGGTTTTAACAGCTGCTTCAACGTTTGGGAAAAACGTTGGAGGAATTGTGTTGGGGCCAAGGGACGTTACTTTACGGAAGACGACATGGATTTTGAAGAATAAATTAAGAATTTAAAAATTTGGACAAAGCTTTAGTTGGTCACAATCGGTACACCTCGTATGTTTCGCCGACTTGAGTCTCGAAAAACTAAAATTCGTTCACCATTAAAAAAAAACTAGGAGAGTTGAAAAAATAGAAAAAAGTATGCATGAATAGATAATCCATAAATACGGTTTTGCGTCAGCTATTCATTATACAAAGGGTAAGTTTAAGTTTAACATTGACTATGTTTGTAAACCTGGTTAAAAATATAAATTTTCTTTTCATATCTCTCATAAGATTTTACGCCCCGAATTTTAATTATTTAAATTACCAGAAAATAAACTTGTGATTAACCTGCGATTAAATTTCCAATAACGCTTGAAGAGCACTAGAATAGTCCCGTCCCGCCTACCTAGCTTTCACTCATTTTTGTTGACATAACCCTTAGTAGTCCTTTAGGTAAAATAACTCAATACAAAAAGAATGATCAGTGAAGACAAAACTTTACTAAGTACCTGAGTTAGACTGCTTATATAGCTGTGGTTTTTTAGAAATATCAACATTCCCATCTGTATTCTCCTGATCATAACAACATAAGTGTAAAAAGTATAAAAATCAGCTCAAATACATAATGGCAGAGGATCTCTACATGGATTTTGATAGTGACTTGGCATTCCACTTGAACATGGATCTGGATACAGACCTAAATTTTGATGTGGATATGGACTACGACAACGGAACGGAAAGAGAACGTGAGGAAGCTATGAAACGTGACATACAGCACAGCTCTTCGAAACATCTCCTACAATATCACCTTTTCGTTTATCGAAAGGAACTGAGACGGCGTAGAATAAATCGCTTACATCTAACGAAGACGAAAATTGATCTCACTGGAGGCCTGCTGATAAATTGCGAAGGCAAGATATGTGATTTTTCGCCCCAAGATATCGACGCCTTCACACGGCAGGTGGACTTCAAGGATCGCTTGGTGCGGCAGCATTCGGCATTATACGCCGACATCGACGAAGAAGTTGAAAGGGACGTGGACGGAAAACTCATTTTAAAGTGTAACGTAACGTGAATGTTATCTAGCGACTTTTAGAGCTATAAGCCTGAATTATATGTTCTGTAATAATTTGTTTTTATTTAGGAAAATTAGTGTTAAGTTATTGATATTACATTATAAACATTACTTATGTACATAACTAAATTAAATTAAGGTATTTTATATTTTCAAATTGTATAAGAAGATCGAGATATCTTCAGATCACTCAGTTTATTGAGAAAAGAAGTGTTCTACTGCTGTATGTTAGTTTGCAAACAAATAAAAGTATGACGGAATTTTAAAGAATTTCAAAAATTGTGTATAAATAAACGATATCTTGAATTTATTTTTGTCTTCTACAGAACTAAAGTCAGTTTTTGGTTAGATGGCACAGGGACTTCGCAATACAAAATTGTCAGCTTTCACCATGAAGTAGTATAGACTTGAAAACTGGGGAATAGTGTTAAGAAGGTCATTGAAATGAGCATACTCAAATAGACATGAAAGAACCCGGCGAAGCGTAATATCTGAAATAGAGGCAACTTCCTTATAAAACTGAAGCATAGTTCTGTAGTCTGCGAAAATCGTTTCCGGAGAAAATAGAGAAAGTGAACATAAGTTAATTTTTATGAAAAATAAAGTTTATTTAACCAAAATTTTATACAATCTCTCCTTTGCGCACCCCAATCATTGCATTCGCTATCATTTTCTTATCAGTCCAACTTTTAGAAAAAAGTCTGCAACGGGATGAGCGCTTCGAAGCTTCAGTCGATGGCATGATACTTTATAACTGAAAGTAGATTTTTAGCGGGTGATAAAAACAACAAAAAAGTATTATGGTGTGAGTGCATATATACATCTCTATATCTGTTAAATGTTTATGTGGGGAATACATGCCTTTGACTACCTGTCTGAATTTTAAAAAATTTTTCTTTGTTGAGATGCACGAGGTTGTTGACGTGATCATTAACTGCACTAAAAAATACAAGTGGTTAATTTTCTGATAATTAGAATATTGAAAAGAAGCAGACGTGACGGTTCAATCATTAAAATCATTGTTTCCCAACCAGGTAGGTGTTAACTCATAAACATACATATATTGTGACAAAAAAGCACCCGGATATTGTAATTAAATTAAGTTGGTAAGACTGCCCTTAATAACAGTGCCAAATCAACCGCTTAAGCCGGTACACCTCAGTAGTGCGTTGTCATTTTTATAATGAATAAAAATATCGAACAAAGAGTTTGTCCCAAATTTTGTATTTCAAACCAAATTTCATGTGCAGATTCGTTGCGAATGTTGGAAAAGGCTTACGGTGTTTCAGTTTTATCGAAATGATCGATATTTTTGGTAAAAAGTCGACTATAGATACTGAGGCCCACATATTCGGTATCAAGGGACTTAAATAGTTTTGATTTGATTTACACAATGTTTAGTCATAGGATGGCATACCTTAAATGTACTATTGCGTATGTTTTATCCTGTTATATTAATTCATTCCTGATTTATATACTGGGAAGTGAAAGTTAAAATTGTTCCAGGGTTGTGCGCTGGGTTTGGGACCCGCTACGTGAAAAAACACCGCCAATGGAAAAAATACAACAGCCTCGTTATAACCGCGTAAGAGTGGTAAAGAACATGAAAGTGTATTAGGAATGTCACATACCAAATTTGGATCCAATCGGTCGGGAGGACCTCGAGATATGTGATTTCAACAAAAAGTGGGCGGTACAACGCCCATCATCCAATTTAGACCCCGGCTCTATTAAAGAACTTTTACATTATGCCGGGAGTAAAATTTAATGCCTCTGAGGCATTTAGTTATTGACTAAATTATCTAAAATGGATAAAATTGGGCAACAACTTAACCTAGCCGCCCCATATAGAAAACATAAAACATCCGCGTGACATTACTCCATACCACTGATGATTGCATTTTAATGAATTTCAGTGAGCATTTTTTTTAGTATGTGGCATATTAATAGAAGGTACATAGTTTTGACAAAAATATGTAGATAAAATCGGGTCGCTACTACCCTTAATTCCCATACACCACATTTAATGATTGTCGTGTTTCTAATAAACGTTTTGTCGAATATGTCGGTCACTGTATGAGTTCCATATATATACATAGGATATACGATGGTTTGGCTTCCGAAACTCTGGATGAAGTTGTGCATCTTAAGTATTTACTTGGCTTTGATTATTGCAAGTTGTCAGAGTATAAAATGGTTGGTTGCACCCCAAACTTAGCTCTTCCATACTTTTTACGAATAGCTTCGCGCAAACGACGCATAACACTCAAATAGTATTCCTTGTTAACTGTTTGGCCGGTCGGAAGGAATTCGGAGCGTACCGCACCTCGATAGTCGAAGAAAACTGTCAATTTGAATAATTTTTACTAAGCACAATCACTTGCTCGTGACAAACAATTATCACCGAAGGCCTTTTAATGGAACTTCTTTGTTGAATAATTTAACTCGTCGTAAATATCTCGTAATGCACTTTATGTATTTCAGAAAGTAATGATATTTCAGAAACTAATGATTTTTTTGATGCGACATTTTCAATATTTTCATCAGTGCTCTCTTCAACTGAAGGTTATCCAGAACGAAGCATGGCTTCATCGATCTCTCGACCATCTTTGAAGGCTTCACATCACTCGTAGGCTTGTATGTAAAGGGTGATTTTTTTGAGGTTAGGATTTTCATGCAGTAGTATTTGACAGATCACGTGGGATGTCAGACATGGTGTCAAAGAGAAAGATGCTCAGTATGCTTTGACATTTCATCATGAATAGACTTACTAACGAGCAACGCTTGCAAATCATTGAATTTTATTACCAAAATCAGTGTTCGGTTCGAAATGTGTTTCGCGTCCGTGTCCGATGAGCGATGAGGCTCATTTCTGGTTGAATGGCTACGTAAATAAGCAAAATTGCCGCATTTGGGGTGAAGAGCAACCAGAAGCCGTTCAAGAACTGCCCATGCATCCCGAAAAATGCACTGTTTGGTGTGGTTTGTACGCTGGTGGAATCATTGGACCGTATTTTTCAAAGATGCTGTTGGACGCAACGTTACGGTGAATGGCGATCGCTATCGTTCGATGCTAACAAACTTTTTGTTGCCAAAAATGGAAGAACTGAACTTGGTTGACATGTGGTTTCAACAAGATGGCGCTACATGCCACACAGCTCGCGATTCTATGGCCATTTTGAGGGAAAACTTCGGACAACAATTCATCTCAAGAAATGGACCCGTAAGTTGGCCACCAAGATCATGCGATTTAACGCCTTTAGACTATTTTTTGTGGGGCTACGTCAAGTCTAAAGTCTACAGAAATAAGCCAGCAACTATTCCAGCTTTGGAAGACAACATTTCCGAAGAAATTCGGGCTATTCCGGCCGAAATGCTCGAAAAAGTTGCCCAAAATTGGACTTTCCGAATGGACCACCTAAGACGCAGCCGCGGTCAACATTTAAATGAAATTATCTTCAAAAAGTAAATGTCATGAACCAATCTAACGTTTCAAATAAAGAACCGATGAGATTTTGCAAATTTTATGCGTTTTTTTTTTTAAAAAGTTATCAAGCTCTTAAAAAATCACCCTTTAATTGAAATTCAGAAAAATCCCTTCCTGATAGAAGTATGTCTGCTACACAAAGGTAGAAATATTTTCGAGCTTCCGAGAGACTTTAAACCGCATATATCAGCCATTATGAAAGTTATCTTAATAAAATTGAGACAGCGTGCTTATTTTATTTAGCGGTGAATATTTGTGCTTAATAAACACTTATGAAAACTCGCCCTGAAAGTGCTTCTCTGGCCGGCGTTGAGAAATTTTTAGTTTCGAAGCTGTGAGTATAATTTGTTAAGTATGAGTGGTGCACAGTTGCAAGCGATTTCTTCGCCAAATTATTGCTCAGCACCTCTTGCCACCAAAACAAAACTTGATAGTCATCCGTCATAAAATAAGGGATTTTATGCGCATCTAGTCCCTAAGAAGGCCTTAAAATATGAGAACTAGGAACTACAGAGACCACGCAACGAATATTATAAGTGAGAGTTAGAAATTATTATATTAAATTATATTGAATGAAAGAGAAGTAGTCCTCTTTCTTGTCTCTTTCATGCCAATCTGGCGCTCCTCTAACAACTCACATCAAAGCAGCTTATACAAATACCTCTTTTATTTAAGCACATCAATGCAATATGCATTGTTAAATATTCAGATGCCACATACACCCACCCGTTGAGTTCCATAAAGAGCAGGTAGAGTTTAAAGAGCTTATTGTCCTTAATGTCGCACAACTTTCAATAAAAGCTTTCAAAACCTACTCGACTCGACTCGTTTCTATTATGCGCCTCCACCTTCTTACATACATACATGAATGTATGTGTGTGTGTGAGTATTAAGGCGAACATTGCATTTTATTGCGTTGCCTATGCACTTGCATATGACAGTTTTATTCTCTTCTCTCCTCTCCCTACTTTACATTCTTCACAAACGTTTAACGACACGTTTCATTGCATTTATTTCAATCACTTTGCAGCGATTTGCATAAATGCACATTTGCCTCGTATATCTGAGTGTGTGTGTGTGTGTTTATAGAGCGTGCCGTGCTCTATAATAAATGCAAATGATAAAGTGCGCCACTTCATCACATCGCTTTACCTGCACATAAGCCACATTCGTACTCGCACTTATAGACAAAGCAACGAAGTAATGGCAAATGAAGTGGAGAAGTGGAGTGAGTTGGTGTGCGTGAGCATGGCTTAATGCCAGCGGCGAATAACAAGCAACACTTGATGCACTCAGCTGATATGTGAAGGCGAAATAATGGTTCACTTTAGTTGAATGACAGAAGAATAAATATGTTTAAAGGAGGGGAAATTATATATTTTTCCTTGAATATGAAGAGAAAAAATTGTATAAATAGATATGAGAGTAGTTTATAAGAGGACTTTGGTCACTGCAGACAACAGCGAAAGCTCCACGATCTCACAGGATAACATTATTGGAGACGGTTTACCTTCGAGCGTTAGATCTGTCTAGGTTGTTCAAACAGTTTTTTTGTTTATGGCTTAGAATAAACCTGACCGTGTAAAAATATTATCCAATTGGTAAAATAGCGTAAAAAATGTTTGCGGATCCTTTCCGTTATTCGTTGTTGAAGCGTTCGGGCCGGTCATCAGAAAAATGACAAAATTTAGTATTCATATTTTCGAAACTCAATATTTCAGATCGACTGACGATGATTATCGGAAAAACAAGTGTGGTATTACAGCAGTTATTGTTGTTAAACATTATCTAATATTTGTCTTTTCAACATTATATTTAATAATACTATTGCAACTTTTTTTTTAGGGCAAACAAACAAACTTCGGCTGCACTCAAACTATAATATCCTTAACAGGTTCATTTCTTTTGACAACTTTAGGTTTAACTGAGAAGAACTGAACTTATATGTTAGCGGTTTGTGGAGTTGCTTTGGAAAACAATCTGCGCCAAATTTTGTGAAGATATCTTGTCAAATAAAAAATATTTCCATACAAACTTGATTATGACAGGTTGTTTTCCAGTAAATGAGCAGCTTCTTGGGGAGAAAACGACATGCGCAAAATTTGTATCTCAAAAACAGAGGTACTAGTTCACGTATATACAAATTATTTTAATATATATACCTCATACAAATAATTATATGTGCATTTTTGATTTTGTTTATATTTTTTGTTCACTGGTATTTTTTGAATTTTGGTGAATGTAGAATTAACGGCTGATATGTTGCCGTTAATATGCAACGAAAATTGTTTCATTCTGCTCTCTTTCGTTGTACCGTTACATTAAGAATATGCTTGTGCATTGGGTATTGCGTAGTAAATATTTCGTCCCCTCAATATAACAATAGCGTATAATTTTTTTTGGGTTTTGAGAAAGTCTATTAAAACCTCAATATCGCGGTAAATAAAAATTGTTCATAGTGGATTTTTCGATGAGTACATTATACCGTTTCTTGTCTTTAAATTTACCAAGTTTTTTTATTCTACGCATCCTTTAAGACCATAATAATGTTATTCAAAGCGCAAGTCCTCCATATAGGCCGTTTTATTTTTTAAGGAATTCGTATGATGTATCTGATACACTATTTTATTTTGATCTCAAAAATATCAATTTGTAACATTATAAAACAGTAATTAATTCATAGTTTTGTTAATTCAGTGGCATTTATTCATTACTTTCCAATTTGGGTTATTATAAACAAAAAATTATGACAAATGAAGGTATACATTGCGTAAATCAAAAATAACTAGAAATTCATTCGTCTTCATTCTCTTCCTCTGCTACATCTGGCTCATCTAAACAATTTCGTTTGTTTCCACCTCGTAAGTTAAAAAAATGACTGCGAGCCACGAGGAATTACACTCTTTTTGCACAAATTTTGAAGATCATGCAGCTTTCGATTACAAATTGGCAGCTCTTTATTGTATTTGCCAGTAAACGAAAAGTTGAATACCTCTTTTGTTTTTCGCGTTCCTCCAATATCAATTACTTTCAAGCCTCCATCCCATTCCTCCTTGTATAAAAATTGTTTTCGTTGAATTTTGTTCACTTGGAGTAATTTAACATTAAGCCAATTTACCGAGTCATTTTTTATATTTTTCTTAAGGCTATGGCCTAAAATCGAAAACATGGCTTTGAGATCAATCATATCACTGTATTGAAGCCTCTCTGCAGCATATGGGTTTTTCCGTCTTGCCAGTCTCATTATAGTTGGCCATTCTTCCGACGAATAAACGCATATACTTCTCTTCGCACGTTCTATTGCAGAGTGCATCGAATCTGAATAAAACAGCTTATGTGGAGTATAGAAATGGTCGGAATAAAACTATTTCTCAAACAATAGTGTATATTATTATAAGCTATTTTATGAGTTAAAGTTTTGATAAATTGTATTTATTTCTGTAGGCTAAAATGGAGTATAATGCACATACACTATTATTCTTTTAACAACTTTGCAGTGGCAATTTCAAGCAAAATAGCGCATATGAGCTTACACACTTATTGAAGGAAATTTTTGAACATGAAATTATACACCATTTTTTCCAATGACATTTTGACCCACTTTGTGGAAGTAGAATTTGAGGAAATTTTGACCAGACATAGAATCAATGATGGAGATTCAATATGCAATAAAAAAATAATGGCGTATGAGCACATACGCTATTGTTATATTGAGGGGACGATTTATATGTGCAAAATCAGTGTAGCTGATCTTTCTTGCTGATATTGTCGCGGATAAATATTTTTGCGTGAAAATTTGTTTGCAAAACTATTGTAGGTGTATTAACTTGATGAATTATTTGAAATTTTAATACATTTATTTAACTTTAAGCCTAAAATGGCTCGTGGTACTAGTTTGTCAGCCAAGGAACAAGGAATAATTATAGGAATGCATGAAATCGGTTTCAAAATACACGAGATTGCATCCAGACTAAAGCGGCATCGAAACTGTATATCAAGATTTGTTAAAAACCCCACCAATTATGGTACAGTGCGACGCAGCGGACGGAAAACCAACTTTGATGATCGGTGCAAACGGATGATTCGACGGCTAGCAGTAGCGGATTCGATGAGTAGCGGTCTAATACGGACCAAGTTAAGACTGCAAATAACAAGGAATAGAATTGTTCAAATTATTCATGAAAATAAGTTTAGCAAACACACCTCCATGGTACCTAAACCAAAGCTCTTGCAAAGGCATATTATAGCACGTTTGCAGTTTGGAAATAAATATCAATTCTGGGCCGAAGAGTGGTAGAATATAGTGCTTAGTGACGAAAAAAAATTCAATTTGAACGGCCCAGATCATTGCAAGAAATATTGGAGAGATTCGCGTCAGGAACGACGTTCCTGCTACAAGCGAGGCTTTGGAGGCGGTACCTTGATGGTATGGGCTGCAATCTGCTTCAATGGAAAGACACCTATATGCTATATATCCACTCAAATGAATGCTAGTATGTATGTAAATCTTTTGGACAGTGAGTTGATAGAATTTGCTGAAAATATTTATGGCGATAACTGGACATATCAGCAGGATAACGCTTCAATCCACACGGCACAGGTTACGAAGCGCTTCTTTAATGACAGGCAAATTCCCGAATTGCAATGGCCAGTATTAAGTCCGGACCTAAATCCGATCGAAGATCTCTGGGGGATCCTCTCTGCACGTGTTTTCCAAAACGGAAGGCAGTTTGAGACAGCACGTCATCTTAAATTAGCCATAGAGCAAGAATGGGCCAATATTGAAATAACTATTCTACAGTCATTAGTTAATTCTATGCCAAAGCAGCTTAATTTAGTTTTAAGAAATAAAGGCAAAACTATTGACTATTAAAGTAGAGATGTCTTTTAGTTGAACTCAAATTAATGAGATTTACAGGCAAAAATAGAAAAATGCACATATAAATATTTACTATAAGCATAAACTTAAATTTTGTTTTTTAGTTTAAAAAAATATTTGAAATTTGTTATTTTTTGTTTTTTTTTTTTATATCGTATGTAATAATAAAAATAAACCTGCATACCCAGAAATATTTTGCAATTTTGTAATCTTTTCTTTTTTTTGCAAAAAGTTGATGCACATATAATTATTTGTATGAGGTATATCCGCGCCAAACTTAAAACACCCTTTTGAGGGAATAGAAATTTAAAAATTTCAGAAATCCACCATTTTGAGAAAATTTTGTACAAAACTAAAAGGAACCGTTCTTTACTAGTAAGTCTTAAGTTAATTGAGATCCTGTTTTTTACTTAGTTTTACTAGCTAGCTCGAGTTTCTACAATCATCTCGTCTTTTGAAAGAGGTGATTTCAAATATTTTCTCGACATCTCCCATTTAGTGTCAGAACGTTAATGTGTCTTTATACACTCGAGTGGGTACGAGAAGGAAAAGTTCGCCTTTAGAGCAATATGTACTTACTGCTGTAAATTAATAGGTAATCATTTTTATTGAAAATATTATATTCACAAATATTATGCACACGGTTAGCAAATTGCAGGCCTTTCCCTTTTCCAATTCAAAGCACTTAAAAGCAAAACTTCGGATAAGCATAACCTTAAAGAAGGGAACATTTGCATAGCAAATATATGGAATATTTTGCAGCGAAACTGCTATTCGTTATCTTGTTTTTGTGAATTTAGACAATTTTCCCAAATACGGCTCACTGCAATATTTCGTAATTATGTCAACATATCACTTGATTTTAAGTACTAAGGTATAAAAATGTTCTGCAGAAATAGCAAACGCGATGCTCATCATGCCGAAAGCTTATTATGACCAATAATTCATACTTTTAAAGACCTAGAGTGTCAGTTAACTCGGAGATCTTCAATGCGCAGTCTGCAAATAGAATGTTATGAACTTTTGTCACACTATTTTCGAGAAAGTAAAGAAAGATTTTATAATATGTTTCAGAAATATATTCGACACCAACACTTAAGGAGTTAGATTAATAAATGAGATTGCACCGCAACATTACGTATGTGCCTTATAGAGTTAACAGTAGGAATCTTGAAGAGTATAATGTTAATAGACCTTACAAGTCGTAAAAATCGCAAAAGATGGACCCATGGAATAAGAAACTATGAGTCTCATGGTTAGACAGAGATGATTATGTTTCATTGTGTTCAAGAAAGGACAGAGGTGTGATTTACTAATTGTGGAACTATTCAAATATAACCGCTGTGAAAATATGCGGGATTGCGGGGTAAATGTATAACGATTAAGGACTTACTGCCGCAGCAAAAAAAGGCATTGAAATAATTTTGGAATGTTAAAACTCATTTATAGGTTATGTCAGCTTAAACTGAAAAGCAAAAACTCAATAAAAGAGACTTATGACGTGATTGAATGAATAAAAGGAGTTACGATAAGAACGCAGTTAAACTCAGCGACAACGGTAAAAGTATAAAAATTGAATCCATGTTATCCATATACACTTTCGCATATCATTATGCATGCGCAGACGAGTTTGTTCACATTACTATACATATATATGTATGCATTAGTAAGTGCGTGCTTTCGAGCTTGGAGCAGCTCTAATAAAACACCTGTGATCCGCCGCTTCTGCTGGTCTAATCGGCTTAGCATAGTAACGACCATTGATACCCCGACACCCGCCGACCTTGCAGTGCGTTTGGCCATTGCAGCGACTGTTGCATAAATATGTATGTTTGTATATATATGTATGTCTACATGAATTGTTCTGGCTCACGATTTTTTTCAGTACCGAATCAATAAACGTGTTTTTATGTTTAAATAATACATGAGAAGGCCGTATAGCTTGTCCATGTACACGTGTGGCTGCAAATATGTACATATGCGACATATATGTATAGATGTATGTGTGTATATAAGTATATCGGTACAACAATAGTCAGTCAATACAAGCGGATACAATTTATGTTGAAAGGAACATTTAGCTGCCAAGTACTGACAGCACACAGGCACACTCACCTACACTCTAGCAAAGGCTAAGTGCAAACTGAGCAGAATATAACGGCGTCTGTGAATTCTTATGCACGATTATGCGCGACAGACTGTAAGCTGCCACTAAATTATCGAAGATATGTACTCATATATATCGATATATTCACAAGAGTCTGCGTTTTTATGTTGAAATACCAATGAAAGTACGTGCAACAGTTTTTAAAAGATGTGCCGTTATAGCCTCAACACGTTAATTGTACATTGTGTGGCACTCAAACACCCACATATTGCCAAAAAATAATAAACAAGTAGGGAAGCGCTATTTTTTTTTACGGCGGAACATTCTGAAATCTCGCGATGATTTCCTGAGTGTATTAAACCACGCGATGTTATTTTTAGAAACAAATTTGGTATATTGGGCCTTGAAAAGTTATAATCTTATTGCCATCCCTTTTGGACTCTAAATCATCCACCTTAAATAAAAAATTGTGTACATAGCTTAATTTCGATGATGCAGCTATGTTTGAAAAGCTCGCACGAATGAGGAAAATTGTATGAGCGCAATTCATCTGGGGTGCCCAGAAGCGAAACTTTTACATATGGCTTAAGTAGCCCACGACTTTCCATCATTGACCAAGTATCCTCTAGGTAGCCAAAAAACATCTGCATGAAGGCGAAACAAGGTTTGAGCGCTTCAAAAAGTGCGATGGACGGAACAGGAACCAAGACGAGTAGATCCTTGTGTCATTCACTACAGTGGCGATATAAAGAAGCGCAAATTCGGTGTGGGATTCGTGGTGGGAGAGAGACTCCGTCGCCGAGGCCGTCTACGTCTAGCCCCAATCTACAATAAGGTTATCTGTGGTACGAGACCTCAGCATAGACAAAGCTACCTGGCTGTCTCCGAGTCGGAAAGCCCCCAAGTAGATCAATCGTGTTGTGATAGACTCCGTTAAAAATATCAGGTGAAGAAAGACCTGGCTACACTTGGAATCTCTAATTGGCGACAAACAGCGAAAAGGAAGAACAACTGCCGTGCTGTTGTGAACTCAGCTATAACTGCGTAGGCTGTGTATCCGTGAATAATCAGGAAGAGCAAGAAGTTTAATTCGATAACGGCAGTTATAACTCAAAAGGTTTGTGAGATATGAGGATTGGCAGTTGGAATTACAGACGATCACCCAATATTCAGAGCGTCTCGTCATCCTGATATAAATATATATACTACTGTGATCAAGTTGAAAAGTGAATTTTGTCCATTTCATCTCCTTACGCTGCAATATTGTTATGCCAGTCATCATAGCATTTGGAAAAATCTTCCGTCGTGAGGGCCATCAAAGCCTTCTTCAATTCAGCTTTTATATCCTCAATTGAGTCAAAACGGTGTCCTCTTAGGGGTCATGAGAATTTGCCGAATAACCAGAAGTTACACGAAGGTAAATTAGTCGAATGCTGTGGTTACGACACGATATTAGTTGGAAATGAGATGGGATGGAGCATAATCGTACTTATTTGTTCAATAAATTCAGACAAAGTAAAAATCGAAGAATTCCCTTTTAGAACCTCACAAAATCTAATAAATATTTTGTCGTGAAATTTTCCTTTCAATTTAATCACAGTAGTATGTATAACTCCATAAAAGAAACATTTAAATGAACAAAACTATAATACTCTAAGGCAACATGTTGCAAGAATATAAAAAACACATATGTAAATCGTCCACGTGCACTTATTTGCATTTGTGTGTGTGCGAGATGTCTGCAGTAAAAAATATTCTTACTTGCTGAATGCGTGAGACGCGAGTCATTTGAGAGAAATGACTGCAATTACTTGCTTACTTACGCCTACAAAAAGTTTGCATTATGTACATTCACACACCTACATTCCTATGTATGTACGTGCATTTTCATAACGACACAGAATACGATTTCGGTGTTGCCACTTTAGCGCTTTTAATGTAAAAAAGGTTTGTACTAGGCCAACCATAAGTTAGGAGCTTCAAGGTCAAAGTCAAGGTTCCTTATACTGAATAGCTTATGAATACCCAACTTTTTGTTTGTAAAACATTTTTTTGGTTTAGAAAAGATCTATGGACAACTTTTACAGTAATGTAAGTGAACAGATGATTTCTCAGTAAAGTACTTTAAATAACTTCATTAGTATTGCATTCAATCAAAAATTTGTGATAAGTTTTGTTCCAGCGAAAGTTTATTTTGACAACATTGTGAGAGCGAACAGTTGATTTCTGCTTCATACTTCACTTTAATTATTCAAATTAATACTGTGTTTGAGTGAGGGTATATTATATTGAGTTATAAAGGTCTAAATTTTCATGGTCTGTTTAATAGAAGCAAATTTGGCAACTTCGTAAGTATCTGTAGCGAATAGCTATTTTTGTAGAGAGTTTCACAGTTAGAATGACGAGACTTTTTATTGTAGACTTGAAGAAAAAAATTTACTTGTTATATTGGCCGATATCATACATATCAGTCAAGAAAATGCATATCTCTTAAATATATTTCTTTTTAGTGAAACCCACAATGGCTACCATCCTATCGAAAAAGATCTATTAACTGATCTTCTGGTGCTTCGAATGAAATTCGTCACTTGCTCGTTGCTTTCACACTGCGCAACAACGAAATATTTACTATTAACTCACATATTTTTTGAACTTACCTAAGTGGGCGACCGAGTTTTGATGTCTTGAAAATGCAAGCTTAGCAAGTTTCTTAAACGCATAAGTTGCCTATGCTATCAAGTCGAAAGAAAATTTAGGAAGGAGGGAAAATTTAAAATTAAAAAGAAGGCTTAAAACGAAGTTTTATGGAAACAAATCACTTCAAGAATCCCTTGGTTATAACTCAGAACTATGTAGAAACTTTCTAGCGAGTAATAAAAAACTGTGATGATCGTTTATACTTTTAATGAATCCTTATGTCTTATTGAGGACTTATGTATAGCTTATTATGGCGACCTCTCCAACTATCACTGAGGTTTACGTAGACAGATTTGTAGTATTCATATTTTTAATGTTCTTCTAGAATATATGCGCCGAAGCATAAAAAGGTGATATCTAATAGTGATTTTTTTACTAAAACCGAACACGGTAGTTGAGCAGAAAGAAGTCTATCTTAATATTATTTCGTCACCAAGAACGGGCTAGAGCTTGAATTAAAATTACATTTTATATTAATATTGAACGATGTCAGTCTGACAAGTGGCCCATGCTTTTTCATCGCTTGTAATGCTAATTTTTTATTTAGAAATGATTGACGCATAATTTCAGATAGAAGCTTCTATATTCCTTTTCTTTTTCCATAATTTGTTGTCTTATTCCACTCAATGTAACAGATAAATTCTTAGTAATATAACTGAAGAGAGCGCATTCTTAGCTAATACCCGTTTGTTTCACCTACCAACTTAAGTACTTTTTCTACTGTAGTCAAAATTTTTTCTCTCAACTGTTGTGCAGACAAATACAAATGTTGAGCTTATTACTGTTATAATAAAAATTTAATATTTGTGGCAACTCTGCATGCAGGTGGCAACCATAAGCGCTAATGTGCCGCATTACGTGCGCAGCGTGCTCATTGCGGTGCTCCATGGCGTATACGTGCCCGCTGAATATTAACATTAACATTTGAACTGGTACTTTGCCATTTCTTCAACATGAAATTTGATTATTTTTAACGCTTTTATTATTATGCGTGTTTAGATTTTTGCTATGCTCCGCCTTGGGCTATTATCAACTTCGCTCGTGTTGCGTATTTCATTATTATTACATTTTAATATTTTTATACTTTCCCGCGCACAAAAACTCTGCGCATTGCAGGCGCTATAAAATTTAATTTCCACGCACTTGTAGCGCGCAATGCTGCAATTATATTCATACATTTTTTGTGAACGTAAGTGGGTTGTGTTTGTTGCTTTCTTTTTGCTACTTCTTGCCTTTAAATGCGTTTGCTGCTTGTCTAGTTGCTGTGCCGTGAAATTCTGGCCACAATACGTACTTGCAATCAACTCATTTTTTCTTTATTTTTCTAATTCCTCGCTAAGACAAATTTGCTTGATATGCGCTCACTATGTCATGTTAATCAGCGTAACGGGAGCATGACCAAAAGCGCTGATAATACATAATTTTTACTATACTATATATGAAGATTTCACAACTTCACACATAGTTTTTGCATTGAACATCGTTTTTACTTTGTAAAACAAGACATATATTTTTCGAGTTTGTGTACAAAGTGAGTTTTAAACTTCTAGTTGAGTCGCTTCCACCATCAAAACTCTGAAGAGACCCCAATATATGTCTTTCTTTTTCTTCTTTTTTAGCACAGACACCGCTTATGCGGTTATAGTGTCTTTCACTAGTGTTTACATGGTTTTCACTAAATTAACCAAATGCAAGAATTCAATACAATCATACTATAGGGTATATGAGGAAGTACTTAACTAGGGTGTTACGCTAGGTATTCTGTAGGTAGTTCAATAATATTTATAGATGAACCACTGTGTTTTAAAAAATTTCTCTGCCTAATTTCATTAAACTATGGTAGTCGAAAAAGTCTCTTCGTATTTTTAATAAAATTTTAACTTATTTTTTATACTTGTATAATAATAAATAAATAAATAAACAAATATGAACCATTTTGGTCGACCACTTTTTGCCATT
>JBAWJQ010003506.1:0-171647 GCA_037783105.1 Bactrocera zonata | reverse complement strand
TAAACGCTATATCGAAGCACAAAAAAACTATTTTGAATAAAAAAATATAGCTTTTAAAAAATATTTATTTTTTGTTGTTTTTTTAACAGTCCTGTTTCTTTTGCGACAGACATATCAGTTGTTGTTTGTTCATATTTAAAAATACACTTATTTATATTTTTCGTTGATAACATTTGTTTTTCAATACTAGTAAAATTTTAAATAATTGTGTTGTTAGATGAAAAAGAAGCTTTAGAAATAATTTGGCGCACTTTTTCATACAAAAATAATTTAAAAGATATTAGTGTTGTTCCTTAACCGCTTAAAGACTTTTAAAGCTTAAACGATTCTCGTTTTGAAAACACTGACTTGAACTATTTATTACTTTTTTCCAAAACAAATTCTTCTTCGAATTGTGTGCTGGGTTCCTAAATATAACTGTTCTTTCCGCTTATTTCCAGCCATATGAATCCAGGCATGTGTGAGCATTTCATGGTCAAGCGCACGAATATGTAGTATCCATAAACACGACGCACTTAAAAGGAGGCGTTGTGCTGTGTTGCGTTAATTTGACGAAATTAATTTTGCTGCCCACCAGCGCAGACTTTACTAATTTTCTGTAATAAATAATGCGAGAGAAGACTAAGTGGAGAATGTGTAAATAAAGTAATGAATTTAGGTGTGAACAGTTATTACATATAATTGGACAAGGAAATTGTTGTTGCGCTCTTTGGCATATTTAATGAGAATTCTTGAACTGTTGCAACTTTTTTTCACACTTCAGCTACTTGCGACTTCTTCTGTACTGCTGTAGACACCTATTAGGCGATTATAGCCGAGTTATCAACAGCGCGCAAGTCGTTTCCTCTTTTCGTTATGCTCCAGGAGATTCCATGTCCTTCTACTTCTGCAGCTCGAATTATTTTCTCTAGCAGCAGATTGAAGAAGTCGCACAAAAGGGAGTCGCTTTACCTAAAACATCGTTTGGTATCGAACGGTTCGGAGAGGTTCTTCCTGATCGTGACGGAGCTTGTGGAATCGCTTAACGTCAGTTTATACAGCCGCATTAGTTTTGCGGGGATACCACATTCAGACATCGCGGAATAAAGGCAGTTCCTTTTCGATTCTTTTCTCACGGGTCTTTTCCAAATGTTGGAATTGTGAATATCTGGTCGGTTGTTGATTTTCCAGGTCTAATGCCAGACTGATAAGTTAAAAGCAGTTTGTTGACTGTGTTAATCTTCCACACAATACTCTCGATAGAACCTTATATGCGATGTTGAGGAGGCTTATCCCACGGTAGTTGGCGCAGATTGTCAAGACTCTCTTTTTGGGGATTGAACAGAGCACAATTAAATTCCAATCGTTGGGTATGCTTTCGACCGACCATATTTTACAAAGAAGTTGAAGCATGCTCCTTATCAGTTCTTCGCTGCCTTGTTTGAATAGCTCGGCCGGCAATCCATCGGCCCCCGCCGCTTTGTTGTTCTTCAGGCGGGTAATTGCTATTCGAACCTCTTCATGGTCGGGCAGTGGAACATCTGATCCATCATCATCGATTGGGGAATCGGATTCGCCTTCTCCTGGCGTTATACATTCACTGCCACTCAGCAGGATGGAGAAGTGTTCCATCCATAATTTTAGTATGCTCTGAGCATCGGTGACTAGATCACTTTTGGAGGTTCTACAAGAGTATGCTCCGGTCTTGAAACCTTCTGTAAGCCGTCGCATTTTTTCGTAGAATTTTCGAGCATTACCCCTGTCGGTCAGCTTTTCAAGCTATTCATACTCACGCATTTCGGCTTCTCTTTTTTCTTTCTGCAAATGCATCTCGATTCATTCTTTAACTTTCGGTATCTATCCCATCCCGCACGTGTTGTGGTCGATGGTAACTAGGCACGGCACTCCTTATCGTACCCGCTTTCCTTCTGCTTTTTCTGAAAACCAATGGTTTCGTTTGCACCTCTATATAAGGAACCTGAAATGCCATCCTACAGTTCCCTTATACCGAGTTGTTGACGGGTGTTCTTAGAGAGCAGAAGTGAAAGTAGTGTCGAAAATTGTTCGGCTATCTGTTTCGTTTGTTGACATGCGTTTTTTACTGCACAGAGGCGGGTGTGAAACTTGGCTGCAACACCGTGCTCCAAGTCGATGTTAGGACCTCGAAGTGTACGCAAGTCTAAAACAGTAGAGACGTGTCTTCTGTCTATCACAACATGATCGATCTGGTTGGTGGTTTTTCGTTCCAGAGACACCCAGGTGGTTTGATGAATTTTTAAATGCTGGAATAACCATATCTCGGCCGTGGTGAATTCGATCAGCATAAACCCATTTGGGGATGTTTCCTTGTCTGAATTTACTGATTGTTGCGCCAAAGTACCTTCCTTGCCCACCCTGGCGTTAAAGTCGCCAAGTACGATTTTGACATCGTGGCGGGGACAACTCGCATAGGTGTAGTCTAAGCGCTCATAGAAGGCATCTTTGGTCACATCGTCCTTCTCTTCCGCCGGAGCGTGGGCACAAATCAGCGATATGTTGAAGAACCTCACTTTGATGCGGATTGTGGCTCGAAGTTCATCCACCGGAGTGAATGACAGTACTCGGCGATGGAGTCTCACTCTCACCACGAATCCCAAACTGAACTGGCGCTCCTTTATATGGCCATTGTAGTAAATGGCAAAAGGATCTACTGCCCTTATCCCTTATCGCATCTCGTTCATCGCATTTCTTAGACGGTGGAGGACATCAACCAGAGGGCAGCGGCACCTTCCCAATTAAGGAACCAGACATTCCAGGTGCATGCCCTCAAATCGTAATCCGTATTGCGTTTGCCATGGTCGTCATCAAAAGGGGGGTCTCTCATCCGAAGCGATCGATTAGTTCCATACCCAGCGCACAAATTTTCAAAATTGAAATCTCTCCAAAACATCGATTCTGAGCAATTTTGTACACTAAATTCCATCCTTCTGAGAAACAACTTGGTCTTACGGTTCAATAATTTCCAAATAAAACAGCAGATGCACTTATGTACTACAGAATAAAATTTATTAATTTTTTTTCAATAAGTTTGTATTAAAAAAAAAATATTATTGAGATCATAATAATATAGAAAAAGATGCTGATCCTAGATGGGCAATTCCTTCAAACCCAAAATTCCGGACGTCGTCAACTTAACTAGCGGCAAATCTTTCACAACCGCTACGAAGTCTGGTACTGAACAGGCATAACAATAACCCTTCTCGATATTTTTTCTATCCCATTTAATCCAATCAATTTTGTCTGAGACATCCTCTCCAATCAGATATCCTCCGGTTTCTACGTCTTTAATTGTCAGATAAGGATTATTTACCCCAACGAACACGATACCTTCACGAGACTTAGCATCGATAACAATACGGTAAAATAGTTTCGGCACTGGTATGACATTATTGTTGTCCCCTAGGTATAACTCCTGTTGTATGTTGTTTACGTCTGGCAAAATGCAAACACCCCAGGTGCCAGTCCAGCAGCGTAGGGTTTTATTATTGTCATGAGCGAACTGACGGACTCCATCCTCAATGAACGACCAGTTACCGGCATTGAAGGACTGCCATTGTGGCACTACATTCACATAATAAAAAGTGGACTTTTGTTGGCCACTGAATATCAAGTCAGCTTTGGCAACCAAGTGGCCACGGGACAGGTAATTTGTGGCTGTCACGTAAATCGAGGCATCCTTTCCAAGTATACGTTTGAGTGCCTTCATTTGTTTGGAACTTCTGTAAAGGGGGTCAATGTTTCTACCACCAAAGAAATCACCGGAAGTGAAGTTTTTACGCGGCACATGTTGTTTGTAGTTAATACTTGCAGGAGTAATGGTGTGTTCGACGTAAAGAGTTGTTTGGCGAACTTTGTTAAAACACACTTGCATTGTTGGTAGTAATGACTCATTGAATTTATTGCCGATATTAATCCATTCGGTGCCTTCGCCACTGCAGCAACATTCAGTTCGCATTGGTGTAGGGGTTGACATTGTGGTGCAATTGATATTTGAGAAATTGACTTTTTCATTGTTTATAAGAAAATTTTTATCGCCGGCACATTGCGCCTGCAGAGTTTGTCCGCCGAACGGTTCTGCAAATCCATCAGCGCAGCGGAAAGTCACCCACTGGCCATTGGGCACTACAATTTCACCACTTGAATTGGGTGGCAAGTACTCAAGTTGATTGTGTGGCGTAAGAATTGGCGAATTGTTGAGCATATCGCCATTGACTTTGATTCCACAAGGTGAAAATGGTACTTCGTCATATTTATCTAAACTTTTGATTATCGTTTCAACCGATAAATTAAAGTTTGCCGACTCAAAACTATTTATCGGTCCATTTGTGATACTGTTAATTTGCCCATTAGTCGGATTTTTGTTAGAGTTTGCTGCAGTCTGATTAAGCCAGATATATAAAACGAAAATAATCAGCACAACAACAACTACAAATAGCGTCAATATGAAAGATGCTTGCATTTTTCGTTGCTTTTGGTTACTTTTCTTGTTTATAAAAATTGGACAATGATATTTTTTGGATTGATTGATTATTTTTCTTTTATACTCGTATATTATTTCACAATCACTAACTTTTCACTTGGTGGGTTTCTGCCCTTTTGAAGTGCTAGTGAAGCGTTCTTCTATATAAAGCCTCTTGTTTGCCGCACGATACTCACAATAGAGAGTGAACTTGATCGCTGATTTCTCAGAGTAAGTACTATTCTCTCATTTACTCACAATAATTCCAACTGCAGACAAATTTGTTGCGCTCTTCAAGCAGCTACACCAAATGTACATGTTGTGGCATTGTGCTTAGCGGCTATGCCATCATATTGTTTTCAGATAAATAAAACATAATTTCGTGAGTAAAGGATTGATAAGTAAATTTAAAACATTATAAAAAATATAAACTAAAAATAAAGAAGCTTAAAGTAAGCCCTTTTACACTGTAGTTCTTAGTTTTAGCAGAATTAATTCGTATTCAACTTTAAAATGGCTCTTTCAAGTGTGCTAAATTACTTTGCTAAGATTATCTTTGTTTTGGTAATTGAAACTCTGACCAAATTATTGAAATATTTCAAATGATGCTTCGGTGATATTTTGTTTCTTAAAATCATACATATAGTATATACCTATAGAAGTAAGGGATTACATATAAACGCAGATCCTTAAGCAATTTCTTTGGTGGTTAAAGCTTCTTGATTAAACTTTGGCATCCAATAGTAATGTCATGAAGTCTTCATACAGACATAAAAACCATTATAAATATTTCTTAGATCGGCACGTTCTGGCAGCACTGTAGAGGAGAGTAAGTTGTGATAACACACAGCGTATCTGTGTGCCGGCATTGGGTGAGGGTGTTGAGCGGTTGCACTTCGTGTAGTTAATGCAATAGAGAAAAAAAAACTTCCAGATACTTACATATCTTAGTTCTTGGCGCCAATTGGTTTGTTACAAACTGAACGTTCTAGAATATATGTCAATGTTGCCATATGTGGCAGATGTGGCAGATGTACAATCACAAATTAATGGGCAATCAGAGAGGTTACATTATAACTCCGACACTTCGCGAGACACAAAATGCAATCGCATTAAGCAGATTTGTTATTTAGTTTAATTGGTTCCACTTAATCTTTTTTCTTAGCGTGATCGCTTTGTGGTTTCAAGTGCGAGAAGTAACACTGCTACTTCCGAGATCCTGCTGCAACCTAAAGTTTCTTTATTTTCATGAAATATGATTAATAGGATAGCATTTTACATTTACTTTTATAGTATTGCTAGTGCGACGATGGAGTCAAAGAGTATTTCCAACCATTTCAATTGAAAGCTTAACTTAGCTATAGCTTGGGTTTATACGGGAAATGCTTAGTAAACAAAAAAGTTATACATACCGTTGAATCCATAAAGATTTAACCATATATGTATATTTAAACGTGTCTTATACATATATCAGCATTAAGGGGCAATACCAATGTAACCCATGAAAGATTAGGCGATTTTCGTGAAATTGTTTAAAGCAAAGTTTTCAATCGAATGTTTCGGAGTCCTTTGGATATAGTGAGGTATATTTTCAGCTATATTTTAAGATATATTTTTTACAAAAATGTGGAAAAATAAGAAAGCCATGTGCTGTCTTCGAAGGTGTCAAAAAAAAGTTCCGCAACGGCTGACATGATTCCGTCCGAATGAGTAGCTGAAACAAAAAACTCAAAAAGGTTATTAAAGTTTGAGGTATTTCTTATACAATGACCTGAAAATATCAAATATTAACAAAATGGCGTAGTTTTGAAAAAAGAAACTGTCGCTTTTTTAATGCTTAATTGACGATTTTCAAACAATCAAAAAGATCGTAGGTCATTGTATAGTAAATACGCTCAACAATACTCAGTTTTAATTAAAAGCTGATCAGTAAATTTCTTGTTGAGCTATGATGTCAGCAATTTTGAAAAATGTCGTTTAGAAAAAAACACGTTTAAAGTTTCACTTACATGACAATTAAGTAATGAGACTGATTCCATGAAAACCGTATATTTGAAAATTATTCTACCACTCTGTCATCCCCTTCAAAGTAGTCCCCTTGGGCAGCTATACAACGATTCAGCGCAAACTTTAGGTTACAGCAGGATCTCGGAAGTAGCAGTGTTACTTCTCGCACTTGAAACAACACATCCATCACGCTAAGAAAAATGATTAAATGATACCAATCAAACTAAATAACAAATCTCGTCAATGCGATTGCATTCTGTATTTCGCGAAGTGTCGGAATTATAATGTAACCTCCCTGATTGCCCATTAATTTATAATTGTACATCTGCCACATCTGCCACATATGGCAACATTGACATATATATATTCTCGAAAGTTCAGTTTGTAACAAACCCCTTGGCGCCAAAAACTAATATATGTAAGTATCTCGAAGTTTTTTTTCTCTATTGCATTAACTACACGAAGTGCAACCGCTCAACACCCTCACCCAATGACGGCACACAGACACGCTGTGTGTTATCACAACTTACTCTCCTCTACAGTGCTGCCAGAACATGCCGATCTAAGAAATATTTATAATGGTTTTTATGTCTGTATAAAGACTTTATGACATTACTATTGGATGCCAAAGTTTTAATAATAAGCTTTAACCACCAAAAAAATTGCTCTAGGATCTATTGAAGTGCTGAGCGTTCATACTCGTATGTAATCTTTAACTTCTGCATAATTAAGAAACGCAATATCAACCGAAACAGCATTTGAAAAATTTCAATAGTTTGGTCAGAGATTCACAAAGATCTTAGCAAAGTAATTTAGCACACTTGAAAGAGCCACTTTAAAGTTGAATACGAATTAATTCTGCTAAAACAATTATTACAGTGCAAAAGGGCATTTGACTTTATTCTGCCTTATTTGGTTTTTATTTATGAATTTTTAAAATTTTCTAAGTTTATTAATCAACCATTTACTTACGAAATTTTGCTTTTATTTATTTAAATAGAGGTAGATGGCAATGAGGGCTGAGCACAATGCGACGACATGCACAATTGGTGTAGATGCTCGAAGAGCGCAACAAATTTGTCTGCTGTTGGAATTATTCTGAGAGATTGAGAGAATAGTACTTACTCTGAGAAATCAGCGATCAAGTTCACTCTCCATTGTAAGTAGTCGAGCGGCAAAGAAAAGGCTACATAAAGGAGAACACTTCACTAGCACTTCAAAAAAGCATACTTTAACAAAAATTCGACTTATGGACAAAGTTTCAACAACAATTTCACAAATAAACCGATGAAAAGGTTTGAATCGGCAAATTTTAACTTACCAGTAGAAACAATAATCAAAAGTTTAGATAAATATGACGAAGAACAATGTTCACCTTGTGGAATCAAAGCCAATGGTGATATGCACAACAATTCGCCAATTTTTACGGAATCCAATCAACTTGAATACTTGCTACCCAATTCAAGTGGTGAAATTGCCTTGCGCCCTGGTCAGTGCGTGCGGCTGCTCTGCGCTGATGGATTTGCAAAACCTTTCGGCGGACAGACTCTGCTCAAAATCAAATAGTTAATTTCTCAAGAATTTTTTTCTTTAATTTTCTTATACAAAATAAAATAGTCAATTTCACAAATAAATTTTCAAATTTTGTTATAAAAACAAAAATAAATAAATATTCAAATTTTATTATAAAAAATAAAGTAGTAAATTTCTCAAAAAAAAAAGAATTTAAATTTTTTATAAAAATCGAATAGTTAATTTCTCAAAAATCATGGGCAAAACAACGTCAACCTCTACACCAGTGCGAGCGGAAAGTTGCTGCAGCGGCGAAGACACCGAATGGATTAATATTGGCATCTTGACAGCCAAAAATTACCCGTCCCGTGGCCACTTATCTGAAAATTGAAGAACTGACAACCGAAGGATACCTAATTGGAGAGGATGTCTCAGGCAATATTGATTGGATTAAATGGGATAGGAAAAATATCGAGAAGGGTTATTGTTATGCTTGTACAGTACCAGACTTCGCAGCGGTTGTGAAGGATTTGCCGCTGGTTAAGTTGATGACGTCCGGAATTTTGGGTTTGGAGGAATTGTCGAGGTAATTGTATGTTAGCCAAGGCATGTCTGATTTTAATGATTTTTTTGTTAGGCTTTCAAACATTACAACACTAATTTATTAGATAGTTTTAAGGTATGCGGGTGAAAATAGGCCTCTATGGGAACCGAGCACCAAAAAAAAAAAATTGGTAAAGCGCCTGGTTGCATTCCTCAGTATACGCCCGTCATGGCTTGAGTTAAATTTGAGATTTCATGATGAAAATTTTATCTGAAGAAGTTGGGGCTTTAGTACAACCATACCCACAAAGTTTTAATTTAAATTATTTACAATAAATTAATCAAAGTTAATTAAATAAGCCTCAACCTTCTTTACTCCTCACGCAGTGATATTCGCCCTTACTATAAATGTGACGTCATCTACCCTATATTAAATCAAACCTTTTGTTTGACTTTGCTTTCGTACAAGTGAGAAAGCGTTGCTTGGCCGGAATCCATGAATTAGGTATAATTTTATAGATATAACTACATACATACATATATATATAAGTTTGCTTCAGTAGAGTACTTATACTACAGACTACATGTACCATATGTGTGTATGTCTGGTGCACAGTAAGAGAGCGTTTGTGCGATAACAGAAGGCGCATCTGTGTGCCTACCATGTGTGTGTGCCTTTCTTTCCAAGTGGATAACACTCTGTTTTTCCTACTTTCCGCCAAATTCTCAACTTTCTTGAACATACTTACATAAGTATATCGATATTGCCAGATACTCTAGAAATATTTACAAACATATATCGATAATTCGATATTGCCATACTGATTACAATTGAGGAATCAACGAGTTTTCATAAGAATGCTGTCGTGCTATTCCACAAAATGGAACGCCGCATTAATCGATTATTATAAATAATAAACTAACTGTAAAGTGTACGAGCCAATTAAGTCTGCCACCCAGAAAGAAACGTCAGAGACCCTGTACAATACACTTACAAGTATATAAAAGATCAGCTTGACAAGATGAGACAATTTAACGATTTCCATTTGTCTGCATGCACACGAACTGAACCCTAATTTTTTCAGATATTTGAAATTAAAGTTTGTGCAGATTATTCAGCAGAGCAACGCTACGATCTGCAAAGATATTATTTAAATTGGACTATTATAGCCAATAGTTGACATACAAACTGACTGATCAAATCAAGTTAAAGATTTTGAAATGTTATTTTTTTAATTGTATGTATAAACTTGGTGAAAATAATTACAAAAACATTCATTGAAAATATTAAGCTGTGCATTATTGTGTACAAGTTAGGTTATCCAACTCTAATTTCCTTAACTCTAGCTATTGTCATAGCGGTGTGGTTCACGATCTAATTCCTAATAATTGTGTATTATAAGGAGCTTAAAATATAAGCGCATCTTGTAAGATGAAAAGTTATTCCTTATAAATTGGAATTTCACACTTGGAGAATAATTTCCTAACCTTCTTTACAATATATTTACTTAAGCGCTTTCGATTAAAAAATTAGTACAACTCAACAACCTCTGATGCTTTAGCTATACATTCTTTTAAAGATAATTGATTGGCTTTGCTTTAAAGGTTCCCAATTAAAGCTTCCAATGGTAACTATGAATATCAACTGAAAGCTTTTGTCGCATAAAATCAAGCTTTCAGTTGAAACGCTTTTGATTAAGTTTTGATATTGCCTTGATTTTTATATCGCATCAGCTCTGCTATAAAAAGCGCTATTGAGCGCATTTTCAGCCTTTAAGTCATGCTCAAAGCTACATAATGATATTTGGAGCTTTCAATTCACAATTTTGCCACTCAAAAGTTAATAGACGCTCAGAAGGTAATATGGCTCAAAATAAAGATGAAGTCCGAGTTAAAGTGGCAGACCTCAACTTGCTACCGGGTTAAATGCTGATTAGAATAACTATGTATGTACTTTATAAAGAAAACAGGTTTGTAATATAGTGGTTTTCACAGCTTCCTTCAGTTTTCATTTCCGTGGGACTACCGTTTTATTTTGACTCGATTTTAAGCGGCGTTCTAAATAAGTCTTTCACGATGGGCGCAGCGCTGAAGTTCATGAAAACATTGAATAGAGTTATTGAAGTAAAGGTGAACTTATGTTTTAGGGAAACCATGTTGACAAAAAAGGCATCTTCGTCTGTCACAAAGAATCGGAAGCATTTTATAAGCGTGTTTCTGTTGCAAAACTAGAACTATATTTTAAAATGTAGGACTCTTCTAGCCAAAACTTGAAAAGAAAAGCAGGTGAAGTGCATTCTTTTAATGCAAACGTAAGATCAGAGAATTGAGAAAACATATTAAAATTCTCTACCGTTAATGGAAATCGAACGTGCTGCGTTGAAAGTGTATAACAGTGGCAAACGCTGGCCCGAACAGCTCAGTCCGCTCGCGATTACAGGCAACCAAAGAGCGGCAGCTAATAAGTGGTCGCTGGTGCTAGTTGTGGATAAATGTAAATAAGCATGTGCGTACGCGCCACAACAACGGTGAAAACGCCAACAACAGCAATAAAACAGCTGATGCGTTCAGCATTAAATATTTTTACCTTGTGCAGTGTTTTCGCCAGTGTTGTTGCCAGAGAAGCGGTGAAACCACCTGATGACGTCGCTGCTGAACTGAAGCGTGTTGGAACAGGTGTCATAGCGTCGGAGAATACGTCGGTACACAACGGTATGTCTTAAAGTGATCAATGTTAAAGAGTTTATTCATATACATTAGGGTGGTGCTTCAATGTCAGCAGTAACATTTAAGAGTATACTTTCTAAACCGCTTTAAGACTAACTATATCGAAGTCAGCATTAACGTACAGTACTTCTTAATTAATCACAATTGGGTATCACAAGAAAAATTGGAAGAAATTCGACACTTGACTTGATTTTGCCTCTTGAGACAATTTTAACAAACAATCGTCTCCAATCGACACAATTCGTATGCGATATCTTTCAGCTTTCCTCTGCAACTGAGCAAGTTTAGTCTGAAAAAGGTTGATCATAATTCTTTTTTAAGGTACACCCTAATGTGAAGCTTCTTACAATGATAAATAAGTATTGGTTGAATGTGAAAGCACAATTTTCGATTGTTTACATGACTTTCGTTTCTGGCCCTAAACACATAAGAAATGCGAAGCATTAATGACTAATTCGAACGAAGTATAAAAATAAAATCGCAAGAAAACGTGTCTAGCCATTTGGATATTTTAACACCTTTACAAAAGCGAATGCATCTCTAATTCGCGATAAACATGCACATTAGCAAAGGTGATTTTGCTAATAAGCGAAAATTTCCAGAATGATACTTCCGTTGGCTCTCAATGTTTCACTTAAAATGAATTGGAAGTAGAGGGAAAAATGTAGAAATTTCAGCAAATTCTTCGATCTTCTAAATGGTGCTTAATTAGGTCTACAAAATGGGCCTAGTGCTTAAGCTTAAATACGCTTCAGGCGCTTTTGTAAAGTTTCGTTTCAACTAAATTTATATTTAAGGGGCTATACCAGTGCGACGCATGAAAAATTAGGCGATTTTCGTAAATTTTTTTAAAAGAAAGTACTTGAATGAATATTTCGAACTTCTTTGAACATAATAAGGTATATGTTCAGCTATATTTTAAGATTTTTTTTTACAAAAATGTTGAAAAATAAGGGAGTTATGGAGGTGCCGAAAAAAAGTGCCCCAAAAGTGCTGACATGATTCCGAATAAGTAGCTGAAACAAAAAAATTTGAAAAGTTTTTTAAACCTAAAGATATTTCGTATACAATGACCTATGATCTTTAAAGAATATCAAAATTTAACAAAATGACGTAATTTTGAAAAAAAAAAAAATCGTTTTTTTTAGGTCAAAAATGGTCGGTTTTTAATGCCAAATTGACAATTTTCAACCAATCAGAAAGATCGTAAGTCATTGTATAGTAAATGTATTCAACAACACTTTATTTTAATTTGAAGTCAATCGGTTAATTTCTTGTTGAGTCATGATGCCAGCAATTTTGAAAAATGTCGTTTCGAGAAAAACGCGTTTAAAGTTTCACTTACCTCCGAGCGGTCGCTCTTTAGAACGCTGCCATCCAAAAACTATTGAAGATACGACCTTCCCGATTTCACAGGATATTTATGGAAATATAAGCTATCAAAAAAGCGAATACAAATTTTTTTTTGAAAGTGTCACACTGGTATATCCCGTTAAATCTATATATAAAAGAAAGATGATGTTAGTTACACCATTTATAACTCAAGAACGGCTGAACCGATTTGGCTGAAAATTGGTGGAGAGGTAGCTTAGAACCAGGGTAAGGACATAGGATACCTTTTATCTCTTTATGTCACAATTTAATACAACTCTTAAATACAAAAATTATATTTTTAATCATAAGCATTTGTTCAAAATTCATGTTTGTAGGAATCATTTGAATATATGCGTACAATTTTAAACAGAGTCTTCTCAAAAATAATGCAATTGCTAAATATTTGGAATAGAAGAAAAGAACTGCAACTGATTATAACTGGCTCAGTAATCAGTCGTTGAGTATGTATTATACCACATGCATCCCAAAATACTGATGTCATAACCTTTCCCGCCGCCTTTTTGTTTTTCCACGCCTAAGAACCGGTTCATCAGCTTCATCATGTGGAGTCCACTACAATGACTGTGAATTGGACTCCAGTGGGAAATGAAGGAGCTCTATTTCTATCACTGACGAAAAATTTCGGCTTTATTCTGATTAGAAAGCACTTAAACACTTCTCAGAATCAGTTATTCGTTGTTTTTGTTGGATTATGAACTTGCGAGGCACCTACTTTGCTCATTTCGCCTGCTTCCAGGTTAGCAAATATCTTTTCAACGGTGGATTTCCCTGAACCCAAAATCAACAGTATTTTCACCAAAAAGCCCAATGCTTTATTAACACACGAAATGCTTTATGATCCATTTTTTTGTAAACTAACACAAGTTGCTTCACAAAATATTATATCTCATTAACTAATAGTTATAATCCAACTTATAGAAATCATGTATGTATATAGATGGTAGTAGTATTATCTATGTATCAGCCACAGTGAAGCGTGGGCGGGTCCTCTAGTATATTACATATGGTAGGTTATCATATGTATACATCTTAAGCTAAGTGCATATATTTGTATTGTTGGTTGTTGAGTGATGAGCGCATGCGTGTTGCATATATTCAAACATACATATTTCACATTAGTGAACTGTAAGTGATTTTATCTATGTATATAAATAAAAATGAATCGTCAAAATGTATGTACGCTCATAACTTTTATACCACTGAACCAAATTTTATAATTCTTTTTTTAAAAAGTTCATTGAGGTTCAGGGATGGTTTTTGCGGAGAAAAAAAATCGAATAATTGGCGGAAAACCCCTAAAACAGCCCTTTTCTTTTTCTCATACAAACGAATGAATGTTTGTTCGTTAGTAACGGTAAGAGAACGGCTGAACCAATATTGATGAAATTTTAAGAGGTTGTTCGTTGTGGATCAAGGAAGGTTTAGAAATAAAAATATCATATACTTTTCATGAAAGTCGGCAAATTGGATAATTCCAAAAAGTAACTTTTTTCCATATACATTTTTTTTTCAATTTTTTTTTTTGTTTTGTTTTTCAATATTTTGATTTGTAAATTATTTGAATAGTTCAATTTCGGTCGCTTGCTTTTTTATTCTGGCTATTCAAAAGAAAAATTATTGAAAACTATTCAGTGAAAACTTTACGTCTGTTTCACACAAAGAGGTCAATTGCAGATTGAAGTTTGTTACGAGGCCACCAAGAGGTCGCCCTAATATCGGTCGGTGTTCTTTTTGCCATCAAAGTATGGCAGCCCAAGACAAGGCAAGGCAAGAAGTACTCCCAAGATAGGGTGACATACGTGCGGAATTATGGATCACGGTCAATCAGCAAGCGATTGTCACGATGTCACAGCACGACTTTTCAAACAACAGTTACGATGTTTGATTGACTTTATCTTGAAGCAACGTATATGTGGTGCTGTTGGATGCTAGATGTACTCTGTTGAGTGGCAAAATAGAGGTTTTCCGCACGCACACATGCTTCTTTGGATAATGGTTATACCAGATCAAATTGATGAAATCATTTCTCGATATTCCTGATGTAGAGAAAGATCCAGTATTATATGAAGTGCTGGAAACCAATATGGTGCATGTTGCGGACACTACAATCCCTTTTCGGTTTGTATGTGTGATAATAAATGCACGAAACACTATCCATGTGCTTTTCTTTCGGAAACACAAACCGGAAATGATGGATATCAACTCTATCGGCGTCGCTCATCAGACGACAGAACATTCAGCATTCAACTTAGAAGAGTGAATATCGAAGTAGACAACACATGGATCGTACTATATTCACCATTATTGTCTAATTCATATTCAAAACTCAAATCAGTGTTTAGTATTGCAGTTTGGTGAAATCGATAAAATACGTTTGAAAGTACGTCACCAAAGGAAGCAACATGGCGATTATTGGTCTTGAACGATACGGTCGATACGTGAATTGCAATAAAGCGCTTTGTAGGATATTTACTTTTGCAATTCATGAACGTTTTCCGACTATTGTTCGTCTCGCAGCTAATTTGGAGAATGGCCAAAGAGTGTATTTCAACCAGAGACTACAGTATAGCCAGTGGAAACACTTCCAACAACATTGACATTGACATTGACGAGTTTTTTCTCAAATTGCGTCAGTGATTCGTTTGCGAGAACATTGCTCTATTCGAAAATGCCTTGATATCATACATCGAAGAAATAGTTACGCAGAAAGCAAGGCCAACCAGGAGATTGACATCCAGGTGTGTTCTCAACTAATTCCTTGGGACGAGTTTACATAATCCACCCGAAAAACGACAATTGCTAATACCTTCGGTTGCTATTGATAAATGTACGTGGTTAAATTTCATTTCAGTCATTGCGTACAGTGAATGGTTAGATGTGTGCAAGTTTTGCAGAAGTAAGTCAGCAATTACAACTGCTGGAACACGTTAATCACTGGAACGAAAATGAAGTTCGCATACTTTTCGATATAAAAGTATGCCAAAGACATTTTACATCCTCCTCGCTAAAAATTGGAAATGGTACAATTTCGATTGATACTTCCGGTGGTTCGATATCAATTCCATCTTCCCTTTTTTAATTCACGAAAGATGAACTCATCACAAATGTTCGGACATTGGTCAAATTATCGCAACTACGATTTCTTAAGTGCACGCGCATTGTTAGCTGCCAAAAATACAGATGTTGTTGACTTAAACTGGAAGATTCAAAGTCAAATTCCGGGAGGCTTGCGCTCCTACAAATCGATCGGTCGTCTTGACGATGAAGACGACGCCGTGAATTATCCACTGGTATTTCTAAATTCTTTGGACAGGTTTGGTATGCCACCGCATCATTTGCGTCTCAAAGTAGGATCCGCCGTTATTATGTTTCGCAACCTTTATGCGCCGAAACTATCGAATATAAGGGGGAGAATGCTTGATTCTACGAGTTCCTTTGAATTTTAACGATTTCCCATTTCAGTTCAAACGTATTCCGTTTCCAGTGAAAATTGCATTTGAGACGACAATCAACAGGATCTGAAGATAGTCGCATAATGTGAGGCATAAATTTGGAAGTGCTATGTTTTTCACACGGCCGTGCCGTGCTCACGAGTTGGAAAACCATCTTTTCTGTACACCGGAACAGAAACCAAAAAATTTTGTTTATAATGCTGCGATACATTGAAAAAGAAAAAAATTAAATGATAAATTTAACTTTCTTTTCATTTCAAAATACATAATTTCACGCAGGAAAACGGCTGCGGGGTCAGCTAGTAATAAAAGATAAAATTACATATTTTTTATGTTATATTATTTAAGATTTTTATATTGGGTAATCCAAGTAGATGTATTTTTTCCAGTAGACTTTTTTGATGGATTATGCGGGGGTTGGGTCAAGCTGTCATATTATTTTTGTTCAGTATGGTTTGGCACTTCTTCAGGGAAAGACTTACGCTTGAACAACGTTTACAGATCATTTAGCTTTATTACGAAAATTCACGTTCTGTATAGAATGTGTTTCGTACACTTTGCTCAACTTATGGTCAATTATAATCGGCCTACTGAACGTACCATTCGCCACATCATCATCCATCTTGAGATCCAGCATTCATTATTGGAAAATTTTCGCCCGAATAGACCACGTCCAGCACTCAGAGAAAAAAAAAAAAGAAAATAAAGCAGCAGACTCGAACTCGATATCTTAAATTGCAAGCGTACAAAATACAGCTTGTGCAAGAACTGAAGCCGCTCTTCCTTCCCAAGGACAAGCAGGTCCGATGATTTCGAGACAAATTTTTTTTAGCGCTGAGACCCATTTCTGGCAGAATAGGTATATAAATAATCAAAATTGTATCAATCAAAGGATTTATTGTAAGAACACTTCGGTGAGCAGATAATTTTATGTTTTGGGCTGGTCGATTGGCCTCCAAGATCGTATGATATCACAACGTTAGTATTTTTCCTGTGAGTATATGTAAAGCCTAAAATCTATGCGGACAGTCCCGCTCCGATTCAGGTCTGGAAGCAAAACATCACGCCTGATTCAAACGCTACATCGAAAATGGGACTCAACGGATGGACCAGCTGAGACGTTGCCGCGGCCATCACTTGAAAGAGATAATCATTTTCTTTCGAATGATAATAAACCCTCCCCATTGAATTTGAATTTTTTGTGGTTTTACTTTAAAAAAGTTGATAACCTCGAAATGTATCGCAGTTTTGAATAATAGAAAAACTAAATTATTTATGAACTCCGATTAAGGATATGCCCTTGATACAATGCCCTTGATACAATGGCATTTGTTCATTTTTGTATACATATACTGTCTCTACCAATAGGGATTACGTGATTTTGACACCTCGTGGCGGCCATGCTTATTTACGGGGTCGGGTAAAATGTTGTCGATGTGTTCAGTAAGCTTTGATTTCATCTTATTTGCTTTGACACATGGGTTGTTCGAGATTATTACGCAAATTCATGTTGAACGAAAAATCCAATCTTGGCGATTTGCTAATTTCGAGAAATGGACCAGTCAAAAGAGCACCGTGATAATGAGTTTTTACGCCTCTAGACTTCGACCAGAGGTAAGATAAAATTGTATGGTTCGTCAAGCCAACTAACACTAACTGTGAAATGACGGAACTTTCTTTTGTTTATGCTTAACTCAAATCATCTTCTGATTTCAAGGAATTAAAGTTCATATTTATTTCATTATTCTTTCAGGACTGCCATGCTATATTGATACGCAATATGATTTGCCGAAGCCGAACCTACCGCAACCGCTGTATGTCCGTCCAAATTCAACAGAGTACTGGCTGCCAAATAACGACGGTTTCATCGAGGTACCACAAGGCAGCAGCATAGAGTTGATCTGCACCTCACCTTTTGCGAATGCCACCACAAATACGGTGGGTATATCGCGAAGGAAGCGTTCCATCCGCCCGCGCTGCTTACAAGGCACCACATTCACGCTGAACGGCGAGAAGTACGAATTTCGGCAATTTATCTGCACGCAGCCGGTGAAATACACTGTCGAGCGCACAGCGCAGACCTGCGCCAACAATAGCGCGCAGCTGTATCGTGTCGGCTACAATTTGACGAGGTCACATTTCCTGGAAACCATGCAGGTTTGTCACGACGACGACGAATTGCGCACGCATTTTGTGCGTTACACGCTCCAGCCGGCCAACCAATACTATCAGCCCGGCGTAAAGCGTTTAAGCTTCTCGAAAGCTAAGCATTTCACGCAATACGACATGAATTACTTCTATTCTCAAAAGAATCAACAACAACAGGCTGCTCAGTTGTTGGGCAGCGAAGCGCATGCGCAAACCCGTTTCGATAAGAAGTCGCTCTTTCTATCGCGCGGTCATCTGGCTGCCAAAGCCGATATGATCTATGCCACACAGCAGCGCACCACATACACATTCTTCAATGTCGCACCCCAGTGGCAGTCGTTCAATGGCGGACAATGGGCCACATTGGAGGAGCGCGTGCGCGCCTCAGTCCAAAAATTTAAGCAAACGGTGACCTGCTATACCGGCACTGTGGGCGTAATGCAATTGAAATCGGCCAGCGGAAATATGCCTCGTCCTTACTACTTATCGTACGATAAGAATAATAACGGCTTGTTGCCGGTACCGGCTCTGTACTTTCGCATCATTGTGTCTGCGGATGGAAGCGCTGGCATCGTGTTGCTGGGCACTAACGACCCATTTGCTACAATGCGGGAAATACAGGAGAAATATGTGATATGTACGGATGTGCGCGAGCAAGTGCCTTGGCTTAAATGGATGCGTAATAGGGAAGAGACTTTGAAGAGTGGATACTTGTATGCCTGCAGAGTGGATGAGTTCATAAAAGTGGTGCCGATTCTGACGGCGGAACTCGCTGATGTGGCTGAGTTGTTGGTACAAAGTTAAGGGGGGCTGAGGTGCTGAATGTGACGGGCCTATATGAAAGGCCTGTTGCTTGTTTCCTTACTACTGAATCCCTTTGACGGATACAATCCTGATAAGAATCAGCTGCTCCAATTTTAGTGATTAATGGTGCAATCAGAAAAGTTAAATAGTACAATATTTTCTTATCTTCTAATTTGTTAAAATAAACTCTGTGCGTGTGAATCAGTAAATAATAAATTTTTATTTTGTAAAAGCAGAAGTTCATATTTACAAAAATATTAAAAGTAGGGCCATATATTCCCATTCTTCTTAAAGTAAGTGAAACTCGTTCTTTCCAGGATATATATCTACATAAAAGACTGTCGGGTTAAAACCGATTCAGATTTTCAAGCTGTCATGAACATTCGACTTCTTTTCTTTACAATTTTAGGGAATATTTTCTGCAACAAGATGTCACTCTATTTCTTTCAACGCTCAACTCTAGCATGGTAAGCCACTGAAAGGCCAAAGGACTAGTCCACCGTGATTGCAGTTCCATACATATATAATCGCTGAAGATCAAACCCTAAGTAAACATACTGCAAAACTCTCTCACTGTTAAGTAAGATCACATCGTCAATAGCTTGACCAAACTCATGATCACTTTGAGGAATGCATTGGGCATACATGGATTCATGCGATACCAGCAATTAGATCGAAGGTTATTTGAATTTCTGAGAATAGCAATAGGCCCACAAAGGAGTTAATAATGAATCCTTGTACAGTATAATTCCCGCTCTCTTCTTAATCTTCTCTCTAGTTCTAGTAAATAATCGTTTAAGAGGACTTTTTTTTTGTATTCTACTACTCTGTCAAGAGTATTGAAGTTATTCGTCGTTAACGAAATAAGCTATAAAATTATCATATGATCCATTTCGAGGGTCATCCATTTCGAGGTTGCTTACTTTTTAAAGTAAACACAGAAAATTTAAATTAATTGAGGAATGTTTATTGTCATTTATATCTTTTTCGAATGTTGGCCGAGGCTACATCCCAGATGTTACATCCGTTGAGTTCAATTTTCGATGCCAAGCGTGATGTTTTGTTCCAAGGACTGAATCGATGCGGAATTGTCCACATAGACTTTAGACTTAATATACCAGGTTGTCAAATATCTCCCCTCCGCCTTTTTGTTCTTTACTCAATGCTTTATAAAAAGTGTTACAATTATCGCATTTAGTACAAATATGCCCCATTTCGTTCGGTGATTTGTTTCCATCTAGACGGCAACTTCAGAATACTCCCCTCGTAGAAGCCCCTCTCCTTATTTGCGAAGAACTGGAACAGCCACTTTTCACAACCCTCTTTTGAGAACAACTTTACACTAACAAGGGCGTTTGCCATGGGCAGGAAGGTGGTAATCACTTGGCGCTATATCCGGGCTATATGGTGGATGCGATAAAATCTCCCATCCGAGGTCCCGTAGCTTCTGACGAGTGGTCTGACGTTGTCCCGGTTGAACACCACACCATTTTGATCGATCGCCTGCTTCAAGCGGTCCAGTTGCTCGCAGTAGATGGTAGAATTAAGCGTCTGGCCATATGGGAGCATCTCATGGTGGATTATTCTCTTCCAATCCCACCAAACACACAGCAAAACCTTCCTGGACGTCAATTCAGGCTTGGTCACTGTTTGGGACGATTCACCAGCCTTCGACCACGACTGTTTTTGCTTGATATTGTCGTTTGTGATCCATTTTTCGTCACCAGTCACCATTCGCTTCAAAAATCGGTCGAGTTCGTTCCGTTTAAGCAGCATATCGCAGACGTTGATTTGGTGTAGAAGTTTTTTTGCGTCAAATCATGCGGCATCCAAATATTAAGCATTTTTGTGTATTCAGCCTTCTGCAGATGGATTAAACTGGTTTGCTGACTAACTCCCATTTCTTGGGCGATGTAACGAGATGCCACATGCCGGTCTAACTCGATGTTTTCCATGATTTGATCGGTATTCGTCGTCACAAGTCTTTCGCCGGCTGGCTTATACATGGTGTCGTTTACATCCGCTCTGAATCGGTGAAACCTTTCCTCCGCAGTTCGAAGTGCTAAAGTACCTTCCTACAAAACACCATTAATCTCACGGAACGTTTCTCTAGCGGATTTGCCTTTAACGAAGGAAGACTTTGAAATAGCGCGCAGTTCGGCGTTAGTGAACTCCTTGTTTACTCGTCTCTAACTGTCGAACGCAATATCCAAACTAATCATGCATAGCGACGTTTTGAAGGTTATGTCAAGACCTTTCAAAGATGTACAGTATTGCCAGATAATATTTCCACAGGAAAAAGCTTAACTAAATTGATTGATGTGATGTGTGGGAAGAGCCGCCGTCTTGTTGAAACTTAACGTCGCCGATATCACGAGCTTCAATTTCAGGCATCAAATAGTCGGTTTGTTGTTTTGTTGTTTTTTCTGGATAAATGACAGTTCTTGAATCTCTTCAGGTTGCTTTTCGTCCCAAATGGGGCAATTTTGTTCGTTTACATACCCATTGAGCCTGAAATGGGCCTAATCGCTGAATAAAATTTGGATCGAAAATTTTGGATCTTCTTTTAAGTGCCCAAAGAGCAAACCGATGTCGCTTGCGAAGTTTGAGCGGGTTTAGTTATTGCACAAGCTACATATATTTTGTAAGCTTTCAATTTATGATCTCGATGTAAAATGCGCCAAGTCGTTCCATACGTCAGTCCGAGCTCGCAGCTGCAACTTCTTTATTTTTTTCACTGTGTGCTTGACGTGGTCTATTTATTTTAAGTTTGAAGTTTCGTTGAAAGTTTGTGGACAACAGAAAAAGCGTTCACTGCGCTATTTTTACTTTTGGGTATTATTGGTCAAATGATAATATTTGTTCCGGCAATATTACAGTGTGAAGAGCTTCCAACTTTGAATTTTGGCATTATTGTGATCCTTAACCAATTTAACTCGGACTTGACTAACCTCAGCCATGTAGAAAACAAAGCAAAGGAGATAGGGAGAGTTTGTTGATACATTTTATGAGGATCGTCTTAATTAGTCTAGTCCTAAAGTCTGTTGAAAGAAACCGTGTTCTGAGAATTTTGCATGCAGTTGAATTACTAATCTTATATTTGTATGGAAGTTTCTTCAACTTGAGATATCAAAAGAAAGACCGAGGAACATAAGCCACGTAAAAGAAAATTCAACATACATAAATGAGTGAAAGAAAACTTCGGCAAAGAATTGCGAATAAAAGGCTAATTTGCACATACTAGTTGGGCCAGCTTAATAACGGTGTAGGAGTACAACACACAAATTTGACTTAATCCAAAGAACAAAAGCCGAAAGCTTACAAAAGACACGAAAAAAGCATAAACTCACAAGGAAAACATGTACAATGGCAAAGAAAAGAATAACCATAAAACTAAGCAACCACTACATGAAAGAGTTGTTAGGAAAGGCGTACATTTTGGAGAAATTGACTAAGCGATTTATGAACTGGACAAGGATGGAATATAGTTCTTGCTCTTTGATTTCTGTGGCCATAGACAACCAAGCGTACAATCTAAGATGTAGAGCAAATATGGTTTACTCGAAGAAACAGCAGCCTCTACAAACTCATGGAGACAGGGTTGCCAATACAAATTAAAATGGACTTCAAATGCATTCACGTAGCTTTGCAAAAAGTTAAAAATACCCTATAAGGCTGTATATACGTAAATACGATATTAGAGCATGAACGGAATTTTTAAAATTCCAAAATCAAAGTCATGGAATACGAATATTTTTCCGGAAGTCAATTATCCGTACTTACAAGAAAGTCGAAGTTGGTTAACGAAATAAAAGCAAACCCAAAGATGGAAAAAATTTTCATGTATTAGGTCTCGTAAAAAGAAATCCATTATTATACTCTTGCAACACTTTGTAACAGAGTATAATACTTTTGTTCACTCAACGGTTGCATAGTATGTATCACCTAAAAGTATCCAGTAAGATATAACTCTATATCACATAAATTATTAGGATGAAGAGACGAGTTCCAATCCGGGTTACTGTCCATCCGCCCATCTATAACTTAAGTAAAAATTGAGATATCTCAATGGAACTTGGTTAATATGTATCCAAAGTCATTTGGCGAAGGGGATCGCAGTAACAAGGTGGGCTTGTGGGCTAAAAAATTTAAAAAGTGGGTGTGGTCCGGCGTCTAATAGGTTTAATGTACATATCTCCTAAACAACTTAAAGTACTGTATCGATGAATCACTCGGTGCAAATCGTTTAGGCATCTTTACCGAAACTACTTAACTGCTGAATGAAGTGGGATGATAAACCTTCTCACTCCCCATATAACGGTGCAATAAATCAATAACTAAATTCGCCAGATAAATTTAATTTTACCCTGAGAAAAAGTGAATAAGCTTTGTAGGGGCTGTGGTCAAAATGGGCGATGGGCGTGGCACAGCCCACTTTTAGGTGAAATTACACATCTCGGAATCCTTTTAACCGTTTTCAACCGAATTCGGTACGTAACATTTCTCTGTCACGCTGCGAAAATGAGCGAAATCGCACAACAACCACACCTACTTTCCAATATGTAAATCAAGAAACAATTAATACCACAACGAGAGAAAATTATATGATCAAAAGTTGTTTAAATCGAACTTAAACTCTTCAAGCCTCTGATACTCAATATGTGGACTCTAGTACGTTGTTGACTATTGTCCGAAAATATCGGTTAGTATATTGGATATAGGTTGAATCGGGTTAATACTTTCCTTAGCTCAAAAATATTCATTATAAAGATTCTCGAACTTTCGGGTGATCGCATATATGACCGCCAATATGTGAGTTATCTCAGTGAAAAAAAGAGCGTGTTTTACTCCTATTGTGCCTTAAACTCTAACAAACCTTTTTCATCTGAAGGTATTTCCCTGACTTTATTTCTGGCAAGTTGTAAGAGTGTGAAATCTTCGGTTATACCCGGACATGGCCTTTCCTTACTTGTTTCTAAGGTAATTCTTATCCATCATCAATCATCATTATCAATTATATGTTTGATAAAATCGGTCCAGTCGTTCGTGAGCTATATATTGAATCAATCTCAGAATTAGTTCGTTACACAACCGGCCTGGTCTCTTCTTTAAGGTTAGGTTATGTTAGTCTGGTAGGCGAATGAGCTACGCATAGACGAGTTTTGGTCCTTTGCGATTCAAGGTGGAGTTCAGTTACTAGGTTCATGAGGGGTAATCATCTTTTAGAATGCAAATTTCAACACTCTGTGCACAAGAGATGCACAGGTGCCTTGCGCTAAGCATGTCCTGCAGCCTTCTCGATCTGCCTCTACTTAAAGTTCTCTCCTGCTTTTAAAATCTGTTATGCCTCCAGTTCCCATTTAAAGAAACATCTATAAATTATAAAATTTGTGAAAAAATAAGTGGCAACTCTCTTGGTCAGTACAATGGATACGTTACTGCCATTTTTACAGAGAGTGGCGTTAAGGAATGTTGGTTATGAATAAATGTTTGCGGCTGTATAAGTAGATGTATGTATATGTAGAATATTAGTACATATGTATACTCGTATATATTCGTGAGTACGAACGGGGCAGCGTTTCTAGATTTCCTTTACAACAGCATGTGTGGCATGTTTATATGACTTTCTAAGAAATTCTCTTTTCAATAGCCACGAAGTACTGAAAAAATTATGATTACATAGCAAATTTTTAAAATATATACAATACATACAAAATGCTGCTGTTAGCAAGGAGGAAAGATTACAATTTTATACACACTTGCAGTAATGTACTTTAGACTTGCGTTCGTATAAGGCGTTGCTTGGTTAAGTGGAAAGTCAATTGGGCGTGGTGTGGAAATTTAAGTGAAAACTGCTGATGTAATCCTTAAATTGGAGGTTCGGAAGGAACGAGTTAAATGTAATGGAAAGTATTGGGAGGTAATATGATATAAAAAAGAATATTCAGGAAAGTAATTGTTAATTTAATATACTTATTCTTAAGAGTTTTTTTTTTTTTTTTTTTCATTTTCTTACGACTATTTTAGACCGCTAAAATCCGAGGATTTTTCGGTAAACTTATTTGCCCAGAAAATAAGGTGGTTATTTTTTTCAGGCTGGTAGTACTGTCAGTCACATTTATGTCAAATTTCATGTCAAAATATTCGTTAGTGCTTGAGATACGTGTCGTTTTGTGAGCTATTAAAGTGAGTTTTTCGTTTTTTGCGATGTCGAAATTTGTTGAGCAAAGGATTTGCATTAAATTTTGTTTACAGAATCAATTTTGTGATGCGGATACGATGAGGATGATGCAGAAAGCCTTTGGTGATGAGGCTATGTCTAAAAACAATGTTTACAAGTGGTATAGTGAGTTCCAAGCCGGCCGTGAACGTGTCGAAGACGAAGAGCGTCCAGGGCGACCATCAACCTCAACCGACGAAGCTCACGTTCAACAAATCAAAGATTTGGTGTTGAAAAACCGTCGATTAACAATTAAAGACCTTGTTGATGAAGTTGGGATATCGAAAGGCTCACCCAATACCATTTTGAAGGATTTTTTGGGCCTCAAGCGCGTCAAATCTCGACTGGTACCGAAAACATTGAATTTTTTGGAAAAAAGGCGTCGCGTTGAAGTGTGTGAAACGATGCTTTCCGACTACCAGGGTGTCATGAAATGCGTTACAACTGGCGATGAGACTTGGATCTATGCTTACGATCCCGAAACAACCGATCAATCGAGCGAATATCGTGCCAAAAGACAGCCGAGACCAAAAAAATCGCGCCAAAGTCAAAAGACTGTTTTCTTCGATTATCGTGGTGTTGTGCATTATGAATTCCTTTCGACCGGTCAAACAGTCAACAAGGAATATTATTTGAACGTTATGCGTTGTTTGCGTAACGCTATCTGCCTAAAAAGGTCGGAATTGTGGAAACTCAATTCTTGGCTTTTACACCACGTTAATGTACCATCCCATGCTTCCCTCGTAATTCCTGATCATTTCGCCAAAAACTCAACCCATATCGTTCCGCAAACACTGTATTCACCTGATCTGGCGCCATGAGACTTCTGGCTGTTCACCAAGCTCAAAAGAACGCGGGGACACCGTTTTTATACGATAGAGGAGATTCAAGCCGCAGCGAAGACGGAACTGAAGGCCATCCCGGAAAGTGACTACAACCAGTGTTTCGAAGATTGGAAAATCCGTTGGCATAAGTGCATTGCATCGGGAGGGGATTACTTTGAAGGGGATGAAATTGATTTGGAGGAATAATTAAAGAATTTTCAAAATAAATACAATGTCACCTTTTTTGGGCACAGTATAAAACTAGAGAGCAGATAAGCCACTTTGTCAACTTTCAAGAAACTCACTGCGCCATATTTTAAGCAGAATGAAAGAGTGGATGAAGACTAATAAGAACAAAATTTGAAATTATAGAACCGTCTTAAATTCTGGTCTTAACTCCAAACTATCAGATTTTTTTATTTTTATAGCAATGCTATGCTATATGGTTCAGGAAGCTGTCAAAACAAAGGATCTATACCAAGTGAATGAACGTTAGCAAAGTAAGAATACTGTATACTCTAGGATAGCAGAAAAGTTTCGTCAACTACTTCTTATTTATTTTTTGGATGTCGGAAAGTCAGTTTGGGCCTGATCTAAGGAGTATTGTGATATAGAAGCAACTCAAAGTTCAATTCATCTACATATGGTCTTAGTAGTTAAATGTTTCTTTACCTTCTGAAAGTACTGGTTTTGTGACTAATTACGATTACAAACTCTTTAACAATATATGAACTAAAGATCAAATATGTCCCGCGTTTTTTCTTAGTTCCGTACAACCTTTTTATGTCCAGCGAAGTTTGACTCCACAAGTCAATTAGAGTCAAACGATAAGAGATGGTTTGATCCTCTGATATCTTTCTGACGCCATCACGTGCTAGAAACAATGTTTCTTTAACTTAATCGTTATCGTCATTAATAGATATGAATGGACGACTCACGTGAGGAAAGTTTTCGGTGACTTCGCGACATTCACTAAATGTTCTGTGACACTCTTAACTTTTCGCGCCAAAACACACTTTAATTGACATATAAGAGATTGTACTAGCCTTAGAAAACATTTTCTATCGATTCGTTTTACACGCACCGTTTATATGGACCAGTCCGTGTCAAATTTGATATTGAATATATGTGCATGTACACTTTTGATATCTACAAAACATATTGATATTACCAATTACTTATAGGTAAAAGTAGCAAGTCGAATGGAAATTGGTATAAATAATATACGCTATATGCCAGAGCCTTAGAGATGGAATACCAAGTCCATTAAACAAAAGAGCTTGGATCAAGATGCGTATGGTTTATTCAGGACTAAACTAATAGTGAGTATTTGCTTAAGGTCATGCATTGAGACTATGAGGGGTATATACATAATAATATTTTCGCATTCTCCGAAGCGAGAAGGTAAAATTCAAAAAGATTAAAAGCTAAAATACAAAGAAATCTATCATTAACCGAAACTACATCAAGACTTAGAGTATATCCAACAATATCATGGTCTTAGTTCGAAGCCGAGGTCGAAAAAATTTAAATCTGACGGTAGGTATTTGGAGTAGAAGTTTTGTTGATTTGGGTTATCCATTTTTAGATATCCCCTCAGGAAAAAATCTAACGGAGTGACATCACACGATCTTAATGGCCAATCGATTGGCCCAAAACATAAAATTGTCTGTTCACGAAGTTTTTTCTCAATAAATCCATCGTTCCATACGTCAGTCCGAGTTGCTGCGAACGGCACCGAATCGACACTCCACGGTCTTCGTGTATAATCTAAATTACGGCTGCTATATTTTCCTCACTGCGTGCTGGGCGTGGTCTATTTGGTCGAATAATATCCAATAATGAATGCTGGGACTCAAGAAGGGTAATGGTGTTGCGAATAGTACGCTCGGCAGGTCGATTATATTGAACATAAGTTGAGCGAAGCGAAACACTTTCGTAATGACATGACATATATTGAAAGAAGTACCTCTACTATGATCACCCGTTAGTATGTTTCATATCAGAAATAGACGACTGGTAGGCCACCAAAGATAGTGTCTTTTTTTAGTATCGAAATCTTTTCCAATTATCTGAAAGCAGTTTAAAAGAATTCAGTTAGCTAAGTCAATAATTAAGTAAAATATCTCATTATGTTTGGTATTATATTTAAGGAGGTATTCTATTCTAAAAATTAAAAAAAAACTGAACTCTTTTTATAATTTCAAAGTTTAACCATTCAAGAATATGTGTACAAGAGGATTTTTCAAAATTCAAATTATTTTCGGAGATTTAGGCATTTTTCTGAACCGGCATCCAAACTGGTTCGGCCGCGGAGCGCGGAACTTTAAACGCGTTTTTCTCAAAACTGACTTTTTCAGAGCGAAACCAACGATTTCTTAGATTCTACTCAACTGATTTACTTGAAATTTTTAAAGAGTCTTCTTTGTCTATGGTTGGAACTAGCCCCATCCCCAAATTTTTATTTTTGTTGATTTTAAAAAATTCGAAATAGTCAGAAAAAGTGATCTAAAAAACCTTTTTTTAGGCAGTCACCATTTTGTGAAAATTTTTTTTCCCACTTTTCTGTAGTTGCGGCCATTGCGACATTATTCTAGATTAATAATCTTGTTTTCTTTTTGGTTTCAGATAACTAGGAGGGTTGAAATCATGGGTATGGTCACGTGAAAATTTTTAGAGACCCCTCCCCCCTTCGCCAGCTCATAATTTTTGAATTTTTTTACTTTTTTTAGTTTTTAATTTTTTTCTGTTCTCTTCTAAAATTAACAAATAACTAATAAAAAATTTATAGTAAAAATATTAATTACCTTTTTTTTACGACATTTTAAAAATTCCCTGAAATTCATGCTTCTAGACTAGAATACCCCCTTGAAGTGCTAAATTTAATTTAAACAATTAGAATAAGTAATACCTTCCTCCGTAGTCGTTGGTCCTTTTGTTGCTTTCTTTAAAATAATTTATTATTGAAATAGAAATAGTTTTATTATGTTCTTATATTAACGCATTTTGCTTTTTGGACAATTAAGTCTGCTTAAACCGACTGTTTTCATCTCTCACTGAACACACTCTAAAGGTATATTGCAACTTTTCAATAATTTAAAATATCAGTTGTCAAGTCAGTGCTGCTTGCGTATTTAGTTAACTCTCGTATTTTAAGTCGGACTTCTAATTGCACAATTTTTAGTCTATTTACAGATGAACCTCGAATGCAAGACTTACATATCGTTCCATGACTTTGTGCTGAAATTATTTTCGAAATGTTTGAGGCTTTAAACATTTCTCCGTTGCAGCATCGTTACATCCTTGTTTTGCTCACTAATATTCTCTCATTTTATGGTCTTTATCAAATAACACATTTTAATTTTAATGTCATTAAGAGTGAAAGCGCTAAGAAAAGAAACAAAAATGTGTCTAGAAGTTCAAATACCCACGCAACTGCATGTAAATTTATGTATATTTTTATATAACATTATGCTCACTGAAGAAGACGCAATGAAGAAAAATGAGCTGTCAGTTGTGGTGGCGGTGCATCGCCAGTAGCCTGGATCAAGCCTATGTCCTTCGCCCGTGTGTTTGTCCATCCAGCAACAACTCGTGGAATGGAATGCGGTCGGCTGACTTCTGGGGTCAGCAGCATTGGCGTATCGCTGGTCATATTTCGATTTTCCTCGCACGCTAATGGCATTTTCTCGCTTGCTCTGCATTTATTCTGTGTTCTGCACGTTTTCCCCTCCAGGAAATTAGACTTCCGGTTATAATATGCTTGCGGTTTTGCTAGCTCTCCGCTCGTTCTCGCACACAAAGGCAAGTTGAATAAGATAAATTATATAAACGATTTAATAATTGAATGGAAATAATATTGAAAAATTACCTTTTTTGATGAGCAAATATAAAAGAATTTTTCGATTAAGAAAATGAAAGTTCGCTATGCATTTAGATGATTAGCTGAGTTTGCTTTTTAGCCAAATGTAGTCCTGCGCTCTTGATGTAATGAAATAACTGCGTTGAGAATGTAGAGTATTGGCTGGTACTAGAATATATAGAAAAATCTAAAAATAAAATTTAGAGCTGAGATTTTGCGTATTTAATGAAAATCAGCATTTCTACAATATTGAAACATATCCATTGAAAGTTATTTCTATTCATCTATTCCTTTGAAAGAAGGTATCAAAGCCTTAATCCTTTAAACAATATCTCACTCTTAGTTTCTCGTTTGTGAATGACAATTTTTCTACTATTCGACATTTCTCTAGAAAACTCATAACGTCGACTCGTCAGATGTTGTCATCGTTCATCCTTCTGCATCATATAGTAGGACGGAAATAATGAGTGACTTTTAGAGCTTGGTTTTTGTTCGTCGAGAGAGGACTTCACTTTTCAGTTGCCTACTCAGTCCTAGCACCTGTTGGCAAGAGTTATTCTGCGTTGGATTTCCAGGCTGACATTATTCTTGGTATGGATACTGTTTCCAAGGTAGACGAAATTGTCTAGGACTTCGATATTAAGACTGTCAGCAGCGACTTGGAAGCCATGTCGCGAGTGCGACGACTGCTTGTTTGATGACAGGGGATATTTCGTTTTTCCCTCGTTCACTGCCAGTCCCGTTTGCTTCACCTCCTTATCCAGTATGGAGAAAGCAGAACTTTTTAGTTGTTTCACGGTTTTTGATGTCAATGATATCAAATTACATCGACGTACGCCAGCACTTTTATAGAAAATAGCACCTTCTCTGTTTATTTCTGCAGCTCGAAATATTTTCTGCAATAGTAGATTGAAAAAGTCGCACGATAGGGGGTCACAAGTCGCTAAGCAGTATTTTGACGTCATGGCGAGGGCAGCTCTCATAGGTACGCTCCAAGCGCTCATAGAAGACATCGGTGGTCAATTCGTTCTTCTCTTCCGTCGGGGCATGGGCGCAAATCTTCGATATGTTGAAGAACTTCGCTTTGATGCGGATTGTCTCTAGACGTTCCGACATCACATTTCCGCTCCTTTATATTGCCAATGTAGTAAATGTCAAAAGGACCCACTCGCCTCAGTACATGTCCTGTCCATCACATTTCGTGGACGGAAGTGATATCGGCTTTTACTCTAACGATGACATCAAGCAGCTGGACAGCGGCACCTTACTAATTAAAGGACCGAACTTTTCAGGTGCATGTCCTTATATCGTAATCCTTAACACGTTTGTAGGGTTGTCATCACGAATTTTATTTTTTCCATTGGTCATGTTTTTTATGAGGCGGGTCCCAAATCAAATCAAAACTTCATGCAAGCATTTACAGTTCAAAGTCAAACCAACCCAACCAAACACAGCACATATATATATTTAATGCCACCTCGGTAATCTCATTATGAGATTAGGTGAAGAAACTGAAAACTAGAGACAACAACGTAAGATTTTCTAACTCCGACTAAACAGTCTTCTGTTCTAGGCCCTTAACTGTCGCCATGGTAACGTTGATTACTTAAACCTCACATAGTAGATCAACTGAATCTTTGAGAAGCACAATAATGTTGGCTGAATAGATTCACAGGATATTAAAGTTTCAGCTCTAGAACTATGTTTTCAAGCCAATTCCAAGTAAAGCAAACAAAATAAATTGAATGATGTTCTGTCAATTGAGTCTCATGCAGTAATTGAAATGTCTCAGGGCTGTATGTGTGGCTCCGTTATTGAAACCATATATTGGCCCCACCAGTCGCGATTTCGAGCAGCAGTAACAGTCACTGCTTGGCCAGCCTCATTTTCAAAAGAAAATCCCCAAATCGAGCCCGAAATTCCCAATCACAAGCTCGCCAAAAGGGGGGCCTTTTGTTGGCAAGGATCAAGGGAAGACAATTTTTCGTAGGTCTTCTATAATAGACTCATCTGGCATACCTCAACCTTGTGAACACGGAAGCCCTTCTGCACCTCTGATATTTATTGGAAGCCATTCAAGACTTTTCACTTAGTGTATGCAAATATTTGCTTTTTTCTCAATTATCGATGCCATTTCGAAAATGCCCCGCACACCTTTGGGCACAATTCATAAACTTCAACGAATGACATGCCTTTGTTAATTAAATAACTCGGCGTTATTAAAACGGCATGCAAAAACGATGCATGGAAACATGCAAGAAAATATGAATGTCTGACAAAGTATTCAAATAAATTTGCCTACGAGTGTGTTTGTTTATATTTATAGTCACGCATGATGCTGCCACAACAGCATAAGCTCGTAAATGTGCAGGCACTTACACAGAAGCGACGTGCCGACATGCAACCCAGCCAGCAGGCTTCAGAATTCCTGTTGAGCGGGTCGTTTGAGGTCACCAGAGCAGCCTTAAAGCCGCACGTCGCAAGCGTGTAGAGCTGCTGCTGTGCCAGAGCGACATAACGGAGCGGCCCAGCGTGAGCAACGGATAGAAGCGATGCTTAAGAATGTGTTTCTATGTGGAGTAGAAATTTCTGTTGCACATGCCTACAATATATGTGCATAATATATGTATGTGTGTACGGTATATTTAACTAGTAAGGAAGGAATAAGTTCGGGAGCAGGCGAACATAAATTATGGCACATTTGATTTTTAAATTTTAGTTGAAATTGGTCAAGTTTTCGCTGAAATATAAAATCTCACTGAAAGTAGTCGGTCTCAAGCCGATCTACAATTGTTTTACCGACTCAAATGTATACTTGTTATCCTTAGAGATAAATTTGAGTTGGCCACCAAGGTCGTACGACATGAAAAGAATAAAGTCTATGTGGACAATTTCCTTTCGATTCAGGCCTTAGAGCAAAACATTACACTTGTCATTCGGCAGTTATCAGCCGAAATGCTCGAAAGTGTCATCCAAAATTGGACTCCATGGACCATCTGAGCCATCAAGGAATGGTTGCCAAGGAATATTCTTTCGAATAGTAATCAACATTCCTCGTTAAATTTGAAGTTTCTGTGTTTTTTCTTTTTTTTTTTAAAGTATGTAAACTCCAAATGGATTATCCCTTATGTTTATTGTACCTATCAGAGGGCGGACCTATCCCAATTTTTTTCCGCAGATTCCGCAGATGCTTATGTGATGCGTGGAAGATATTCAGAAATCAACTAATCTCGACATCCTAATCGTTTGAATGTGTAAAACTTATTTATCGAATTTAATAGGTGAACAAATATATTACACTATGTTGCAACATGTTACAAGGGTACCCGTAAGGCACATACCTACCTGTACATACCCACCTACATATACATATATACTTGCACCCACACTGTTGCACACTTATCCCTATAAGCGTTACGTCCCGTTCGACGCCATTGTTTACATGCATCCTTGCATTTTTGTGCGTTCATCATTCCCCCGCCTGCCCTTTCCCTACGTTTGCCGCACCACAGGGCTATTGTGTGCGCGCACTTACCCGCCAGCTAGTCAGACCAACTCAGCCCAGCAGTTTTGTCTTTGTTTATCTTCACATTCGCATTTGTATTTGTATTTGCCGACGCATTTGTCGTGGTAAACGTTGTCTTCATCATTGTCGGCCTCCTCTTACTTGGCGTTGTTGTTATTGTCGGTTTAGCATTTCTTGTGTGTCGTACTATCTTCTAGCGTGGCTTTTGTCTGCGCCTGAGACTCGTACCAAGTGCCTCTTGCCTCAGTCGCCGCGCAGGCTCCGCTACCTAGCTATTTCCGCTTGGCGTTGTGGCGCATCCTCTTCTTCATTGCTCGACGCTGTATGTGGTTGCACTCGTTTACAATGCCGCAAAAGCCTCTCTGTAAATGTGTGTGTGTGTCTCGTGCCACAAAGGCTTGGGCTTACCGCGCAGTCTTCGCTTTTGTTTATGTGTATGCATATTTGCTTACCATTGCGTCAGCATTTGCACAAGGACAATTCGGCTTCTAAGTGAATGTGTCACTCCGACGCACACCGAAATACAAATACTTTCACAGCCACACGCAGATGCATACATACACACATACGTATGGGTATGTGTACATAAATGAACATAAATATTTTTGAAAACTCATGGGCCTGTATTTGTTTCTGCTTGGCTGTCTTCATTTCCTCCACTTTGCAATCTCCCTGGCTTCTACTTTACATTTCTTCGCTCTTAAATATCCGTTGCGCCTCTCCTCTTCTTATTGTGCCCGTTATTTATTCAGCAGTTGCAAAAAGAAAAAAAATTAAATTTTAATTTCATTTGTGCAACATTTTCACTCAGACAAAACGTGCAAAGTAGGTGCTTTCCTTCAGAAACCTGGCTTCGCTACAAACGATAGCGTGTTTGGCAAATCACACTTCTGTGAGATTTAATAAAAGTTCCGGAATTTAAATGTAATTAAGTGAAATGCAAAGTGTACGAAAGGAGGATCGGGACCCAATTAGCAGATTTATTACCGGGCTTTAGTCATCGACGTTCCCTGAGGACCTGTGCCTGAGAGAAGTTGTCCGATAATATAAGCTAACTTAAGGCTTGGAGGGTCCTTGAGCACCACTAACTACATTGCTGCAATCTAAGATATCCCTGTCAACGTCAGTTTACAAAAAGGAAAAAGATCCAGTTATTAAACGAGGCTACTTCGACACTGAAGAATCTATTGAAACCCATACAATCTTGAATGATCACTTTGAAGCTAACGTTAGTATAGTTATAAATCTGAGAAGATATATTTAATAGCAGCCTTTGAAAAAGGGTTTCGGCTTACCTTCTCCCCCACGAAACTATTTATGGTGACGGACGTTTTGGCTGTCGCACACAGGAGCATTTACCCTCAAAAACCAGACAAAATAATTTTAAGTGATTTTATGAATGAAAATGCATGATTGAATATAATAATGCAATATATTAAAATAAAAGTAAGGTAGGGCTAATTTCGGGTGCAACCGAACATTTTATATTGAATATATATTAGAATAAAATGATTAAATGAAATTATAACAAAAAATAAGAATTCCCCCGCGTGTGTCGTTACAAAGCCTCTTCTGATTCATCAGAATGTTCAGGCAATCCTGTTTCAGTGTCGACGTGGACCTCTGGTTCCTGTGACTCGAAGAGCTTTATAGTTTCACTCAAGAAGGGTTGCCTTTGCTTCGTTGACGTTTTCGCTGGCAACTTAAAAATGGATGAGATGTGAGAATAAGTCTGTTTAAAATATCTTGGTTGCACTGAACCTGTGAAAATAGATATAGATGATAATGCTTGTTTGGAGCCTCCGCTGCTTCTTCTGATAGCTAACCGATAGGTAAGATAGCGTATTTTATGATTGTTGGGCCATGTGCAAGTATTTTATGAAGAGTGGGCGTCATTGTATGCCAGGAAATATTTGAAATTTCATTACACATTGGCCAGATAGCATTGCTTCTAGAATGACCTTAAGTTTAATTATGAAATCTTTTTTTTATTCCTGTAATTTCAGCAGCTAAATCTGGATCGCTGAAGACTCTTCGAGATGTGTTACCCGAATTAGAATTTCCGAAACCAGCTTTTGGCATGTTTATTAATAGTCCAGTCCTTTCCCTGAATGGGTTTTGGGTTCTTTCCTTATTTTCTTTCACAAGTTTTTTCTCTTCTGTGGTTCGCACTTGCCTTTTCTTCAAAGGAAGTTTATAAGCAAGGTGTAATATGGTTTCAAATAAACGGATTCTAGCGTGGAGAATTGACAACCCAAATTTTAATGACTTGGGATCTTCCTCATTAGTACTTTCAAAGTTATTGAAACTTTTTGACGTTTTCCCACATATGTAACATCTCATGGTAGAAGTGGTATCGATAGCCGAATTGCAAACCTTTGCGTCAACCATTGTTGGAAGCAATGTACTTATGTCGCACGAAAATATCTCGTATTGGATTGGGTATTTTGGTCACCAGCAGTCGTTTTGCCTGATTCTCTACGTATAATATCTCTTCTTTTGTGACATTGACAGTTTCATGCAGAAATCGAATTCAAATTGGTCGGCAGAAACGAATAGATGATGGTTTAGGATTTTGCCACAGAACTTTTTTAGTGTCACCTATATGTGATTGCAAACTCAAGGGAACCAATGAACTCTGAAATATGTTGGAGTCGTCATCGTCAGGAGAGCTAAAGAGCGAGTATTTTTGTTGATATACAACTTGATGTGAACCATCGCAACCCCATTTTGAAATAAGTTCAAGATTCTCTAATTCGGCTACCGTGAGCACAACTTCAGCACACCTCTCTGTAACTCGTATTGAATCTTGTTTTGGATAACAGCTTTTCTTTGCCTTTCTAATAAGCATATTACAAGGAAAAATACCCTTGTTTAATTCGTGTAATAACTCCCACTGTTTTCTTGTAAAATCACCTTCAACAAAGATTTGTAAGGCTTCAGCAGGTGTGTACTTTTTTATTTCTGGCTTCTGAGCTTCTATTATTTTTTTGTATTTTATGGCTCTTGTAGGTGTAGAAGTTAAGTCTATTACAAGTTTAGACGCAACAGCATTACCTGACATCCTTTCACTAACGCTAGCTGCGTAAGCAAGCTCCTGGACAGGTATCTGCTCGCGAAGATCTTTAGTTTTCCGGCGTTTACTACGATCAGATAACTCTTAGAATTGTATGCTTGGGCGCCCAGGGTTAGTATTCGGCGTTCAGTTGGGTACAAAAATGGAAGCGTTAAGCCATTCTTCGTATTTTTTGACAAATCTTTCTTCAGTATAACTGGACAATACCCATTTCTTTTTGAAATCCCATATGAAATACTTTAAATCATTACTTAAAGTTTGAAATTCGCCTTCTGGACACTTCATCATTTCTTGAAGCTTTTTTTCCATATATGACGTTTTATCTTCCCATTTTCTCGCAGCGCTTTCCCTACAAAGCATATATAATTTTTTTCGAGACATCTCTATAACTTTTGATTTTGAACCTGAAAAAACGAAATAATAGAACAAATTCCTAACGTAGTTCTTGCACATTTTCAATTCCAGTAATTTTGGGTACTACTCGAAAAATGTATACCCTCTTCCCGTCTAGACTAATTTGGCAGGATTTCAGTATTCAATTAAAAAATAATAAGTAAAGCAGTACTCATTTTTTGCAACTGATCATATTTATTCAACGGGTCTTTTTTTCAGGGGGGAAATACGGCGAAAATGTTTAAGCTGTTATGTTAAGTAGAAACCCTGCAGTTTACTAAGAAAAAAAAAATCATAGCTCGATCTCGCCCAACACTATAACAAAAAACACTAATTTCTAAAAAATTTATAAAAAAAAATAGTTTTTTTTATTGATTCCTTGTTTTCGCGAAAAAAACATAATAATTCATTAACTAAATATGTTTTTGTATTATTAATATTAAATACATACCATGTTGTCCTTAATCCATAAAAAATATTTCCAAGAATTCTGTTCACGCATTAAAAAAAACCACTAGCAATCTCGAGAACAATGGAGAGTTTCGCGAACAAGCACGTGCGTTCTGAACGAAGTCTAGGTTTCGACTACGTGTGTGGCAATATAGCGGCCTGAAGGTCATTCATTAATCGGTTCATTGTAGACCGGGTACCAAAAAAATCAATTTTGAGTACCATCGCTGAAGTTGGTAATATTCAATTTTGTCCGGTTTTTGAGGGTAAATGCTCCTATGTGTGTCGTTGACAGTTATACAAATAAGAAAAAGACCGTTATTACAAAAAATTGATTAGATTCTGAGTATGCCCCCTTCTTATTATGTTTAATTGTAAGTACATATGTTGAATATGGGATTCTAATACTTTTGATTCTAAGTTTGCAAGTTGAAATCCATATATGTTTACTGCTAAGTATGTTGAATTCTAATTGTGTTAAGCTTTGATTATATTGAACTTTATGCTTACATTTAGAAATATGTACAATTTCTACTATATTGAGTTTTATGTCTGCTTTAAACATAATAAGGTGAATCCCGGAAAGACACCAGTCCATCAGTGGCAGCATTACTATTTTTAGGATCTTGCACTGTAAAAAAATTCAACGTTTAGTACTGAGCTCAGAGTTTCAGTATTCTGACAAGGATCGACTATTGACTACTGCGAAATGTGACGTATCCAAGTGGCGAAATATGGAAAGGTGACACGAAAAAGTTTTCCGCGCTGATCACTCTAGTTGTGAAGAATGCAATCAATACGGCAAAATAGGCACACGTTATCAAAGACCTGGATGAAATAAGTATCCCTGAATACCTCATAAAAGAACGAATACAGTTCACCATAGAGGAGCGACTGATTACTTCAAAGCCGCAGCTGAAGTATCTGGGAGTAATATTGGAGTTCAAGCTAAAATTTTAAGGAACACGTGGTGTATACTACTGGTAAGACTTCGTTCACAAGTTTTTAATTCTTAATTTATTATTTAAAAACTTATCGTCCCCCACAAAGCAGTCTCTGTCATAATACACTAATGCCAACGTTTTTTCAAATTCTCGAAACAGTTGGTAAAGCCAATTTCTGAAATAGCCTTCAATGCGCGTAGCGATTCATGTTTAATGTCCTCAATTAACTGAAGACAGTTTCCCCGGAACGGTCGTTTGAGTTTACCGAACATCCAGAAGACACTCCGAATTGAAACACAGTGAATGTGGCCCGATATTGATTGAAACTTAAAAATAAAATCTCACGAAGAATCAATGCAGTATGCATTGGTGCATTATCGTGGTGTAAAAACCAAGAGCTGTCGGCGTATAATTCCGGCCTATTTTTATGAACAGCTTCGCGCAGACGACGCATAACACTCTAATAATCTTTTCTGTTGACAGTTTGGCTGGTCGAAATTCGGAGTTCACCACCGACAATCAAAGAAAATTGTCAACATAATCTTCATTTTTTACCTATTTTGACGTATTTTTTACGCCCTCGACTCACCTTTGTCACGAGATTCGGCTGATTGATCGCCTGTTTTCGAGTCGTAAGCATAGATCCAAGACTCACATACAGTAGTAATACGTTTCATGATATCCTGGTAGTCGGAAAGTATTATTTCACACACGTTAACGTGACGCTGTTTAAAGGAAAAATTGAGAGATTTTCAAACATTTTTCAAAATGGTTTTCAGTGATCCAATCCGATATTCCAACGGTGCCAATAATATCTCGGACTGTTAATCGTCGATTCTTAAACACCATTATTCGATTAACATGTTTGTCATCGGTATATGTTAATAGACGTCCTGGACGTTGTTCGTCCTCAAAGCGTTCTCGACCCTTTTTAAATAAGAGGTACCAATCAAAAGCACTGCACACAGCAGCGTTAATAGTCCTCATAAGAAGGGCGCTAGACCCACAGACATTCTCCAGACATCCAGCCATGCATATCCATCTAACCCAAATACTTAGTGATCATAGGTGCTTTAGACCATTACAGATTCCAATATGACATTAGTTTGAACTGTCCGACGTGTACAGAGTATATATAATACTCTAAATACTCTTTCCTCGCTTTTTATATACAAGGGTAAAACAAAAAACAGTCTCGGTAGTAGTTTTACGGTCGATTATTTAAAGACACTCATTTGCCAATCTAGAAATGAAAAGCGTCAGCTTTTATAATTACAAAACTGAGACTTTTTCAACAGATTAGATGTCCGTCAGTCCGCGCAATACAGGAGACTGAAATGTCTTGTCCCTCCCACGAAGTACATTACGTATACTATACGAATACTTAATCTGTGGTTTTATGGGAGAGTCTGGAGTTGGGAGTAGGTTAGGTATAGCGGATTAAATTTCCACACACAACAACTTCAACACTTCAAAAAAATTCAAATTCAATTCAAAAAAAATAAAATTGAATTCCTTTCTACAGCATATTGCAGTGTCAATATTCATATGTCTAAGCTCTTTAAATAGGGAAAATTAACAAGAAGCTTTCTATGGACGAGGCTGAGTTATGTAGTTACTAAGTCTTCCCGGCGTATTAATTAGTTAATCTAAATACCTAAGCAACTAAGCACTATATAACTGAACAATTGTGTATCTAAGTTAATGTTAGTTCATCTGCCTTTAATTAAATCGTTGTTCCTTTAATCAAACTCAGCAAACTTAGAAAGCACTGCAACAAAAATATTTCCTTCGTTCAATCGGTCTCTGAGTCTCCTGATTTCTATATCATTTTCGAACACCTACAGACGATAAACGATCTAACTGTCTGTTTGAGCAGAAGAAATTACAGCGAACTCGCTACATAATAAAGACGTTCACATAGAACACATGGAACTTTTCACTCCGTTACTAGTTTTTTAACTCCTTTCGAACGTAGCTCTCTTTTTTGCCTCAGAATAATAATTTTCTGCTACGGTTTTCCAAGCTTCCCGTCATGAGCCAATGAAGTTTTCTGAACTTAAGTCTAACTCCTTCTATATTTCTAGAGAAAAAGAAAGCTTTTGGTTACAAAATTTTTAAAATAACCATAGTATCCCTCAATTATTAAAATAGAGAATTTAAGAAGCGGGATCGCATTTTTGGAACCGAATGTTAGTTCCGGAACGATTGCTCTGTATCAGTATATACTGCTGACAAGTCACAGTATATTAAAGCATTGTTTTTAGTTATTCGATAACTCTGCTTTATAATCGGTCCAGCAAATTCCGAATAATTTGTTGAAAGGAAAAGTAAGTAAGGATGATAACAGCAATCTGTATAGCTGTTTAATAATTTCACACTTTAGCTCATAAAGTCATTTGCTAAATTTATTTTATCTCAAATTTTCGCAGCTAATTATCTTCTTCTTTAAATTTACTCACTTCCCAGATTCTTAAATTCTTAACTTCCGCTTTAATTAAGTACTGCCACCTTCACGTAAGCCCTCTTGCGAATCCACTTGATGGAAATGAAAGCCAACAACAAAATGTACCCGCAACAACTCAATCACAAAGCTTTTACCGCTTAACCACCCGCTGTGTTGGCCATTTCGCAATGACACAGTCGGCGGCAGCTGCGCCACGAGCTCTCAATAATTTAGTCGCCGTTTCAGTTATTCAAAAACTCATTCATCGCTGCTAAGCCACGCGCAACCTGCTGAGTGTCATCGAAATTATTTCTGTATGTATGTATGTACGTGAATGTATTTTTGAAAATTTCATAAATGTAAATTGGCTCGCTTTGCGCCTCCCACTTCAAATTGCGCTTGGTTATTGATTTGAAATTTATTTGCATTGAACTTTTCCTAATATTTTGTGTGTGTGTGAGTGAAATCATTTTCATTTGGCGTTAGAATTTTAAATTGGTCTTGTTGCTCGAAGCGCTAAATATTTCATAAACAAATGCGTTGAAAATTTAGCGATAATTATTTCCTGATTACACAGTTAGATCAAACAAAGCGATTGTTTGATGTAAATCGGATTATTATATTGCAATAAGATTAATTGGATTATAAAAAATGTTTTTTTTTTAACTAAACCTTGACGTTTTATTTTCTCAAAAGATTGGGCTCTGTCTCTCTTTAGTTTATCTAAATGTAATGCTTCAAGTTTTCTGTTGAAACTCGTATTAACAAGAAGTTTTATCTTGCTGAACAAAATAACGAAGTGAGACATTTTATTTCAGCTTTTTTAGTGTGAGAGGGGGAATCTTCGAGAGGTATCGTCATATTGCGAACGGCATGCACGATTCAACCAACTCGCGTATGCGACGCCAGTGGCAGCGTATGCGTTACTTGCGAAGTAAGACATATACGTACTAAACCCCAACTCCGTCCCTTTAGCTCTTTATTTTCATAGCGGGAGCACGACCAGGCATTTCTTCACAAGGAGAAGCTCTAGTCGGTTGGCTATCGATCAAAAAATATTCCTACTCCACATTCCATCATCTCTTGCCACTCTTTTTTTCTAAGCTGTATTAGGACTGTCGTGCTCCATTATTTAACAGAGTTCCACAATTGTTGGTAACGGTACAATATTTCCAAGGGTTAGCCGCATTCCAAGAAGTTTATTTAGTTCCTCTCATTCATCTTTAAAACGTGAGGACATAAATAAAATGTGCTACGCATTCTCATTCCCGTTTCCACAAAAAGACCAGTCAAATAAATCGTCATATTTGTGTAAATATTCTCTGCAACAGCCGTGCCACTCAGAAAATGCGTCAAGTAATAGTCAGTTTCACCGTGGTTTTTCTCCACCCATGCTTTTCGTTTCTGATTAGCGTGTGTGTCCTTCTATCTTTTGTTGTTTCGTCTCACCGTTTGTGGCACTCATTAAGGCTAGTCTTTCTTGCTTTCACTCTTGTTTATTAAGTCATCTCTCAGTGCTTTTTGTTTGGTCATAAATGCTTTTTAGCTCCATCGTCTCAAATTTTAGAGGCATTATACCTGAAATAATTCCAGCCGCATCGTGTGACACAGTCCGGAAAGCGCAAGCTGCCTTATTGCGCTTAACCAAACTACTGCTTTCGACGTTTTCGCATATGTTTTGGGCTGCAATGCTGTTCCTCATATAGGTCTGGAGTACATTAGTACTGACCGGCTAACTTTTGCCACGAGAGCGCGTCTTCTCTGACTAGGTCCACCTTTTGGCCTGCTGGAGCTTTGTTTTTGTAAGCCATTCTTTTATTTTTATCGCCGCGAGGATGCATAGGTACTCCATCTACTTTATTTCTTTTGCCAATACCGTTACTGCTATATCGTCGGCTTCAAAATATACAAGGTGTATTCCAAAGTAAAGAGGACTTAAAAAAACAGAAAACAAATAGTTTTTTTCGGCAAAATCAATTTATTTTACTCAAAACAGTCTCCTGCTTCAATACAGCTTTTTTCACTGTCCAAAAGCATGTCTACCTCTGCATAAGGCTTTCCTTTCATGGGAAAATGCATTTTTCCGAAAAGGAAGAAGTCGCACGGTGCCATATCAGGTGAATATGGGGTGTGGTTAATGGTTAAAATGTGTTTTTGGGTGAAATAATCGGTCACAAGCGTCCCTCAAATGTTGGATTCTGAGCAGTTTTTGGTCGTCTGTCACTTTGTGCGGAACAAACCGTGCACACACCTTTCGTAAGCCCAAATGTTTGGCCAAAATGCAATAAATCGAGTTTTGGAGATGTTCAATTCCATTTCCATGAATTTCATTGACGATTTCGGCTGATTTTCAATGAATTCACGTACAGGTTGGATCGAATTTCCGGTGTTCGCGGATTTTGATTTGCCCATATATTGATCGTCATTTAAGTCTTCACGACCACTTTGACTCTGCTAGGAGATAGGCAATAATCGCAATAAACTTGTTTCATCAATTGAAACGTTTCGGTAAAAGTTTCACCAATTTTAAAACTAAATTTAATGTGAGCTCTTTGTTTGAAGCTCATTTTCGTACCGATAACACAGACATACTGACATTTAAAACGCAATAACTTCACTTTCAATCTATGAATCGATAAGTATAGCAGACTTTAACGCACCAGGCGGCATATAGATAGCGCCACCAGGGGGCGATAGTCCTGTTTACTTTGGAACTCACCTTGTAGTTTTCAGGCCTTTCTTCTGCGTCATATAGTAGTAGTCGTAGATTTGATCCTCAGCCGATAGAGTGGTGTTTTTTTTCGTTCTAAGGTTCTATGATATACGGCTTATAAGCCGTGTTGAAGGCATTTTTAACAACAAACGTTACTACCGCGCAGTATTTTTTGGAACCATTCAACCACCTAGTTCCGTCAATTGTCTTGCTTGCGATCTCCGTTAGCTTTTTATGGTGTCTGTTATTGACCTTCTGTCTTCGAAAACCATACTGATTTTCGGTTATGCCCGATGATTCTCTTTTTAGGTGTTGTTCTAACCACACACATATTATACGCTCCAATATTTCCTCCATTGTGTCCTGCGTGAAGCTGTTTTTATTTATACAAATTTTAGGGAAAACTTTCTCTCGTAAGCATTGTGTATTAACTTAGCAAGTTTACGGCCTTATTCGAGATGCCATCTAGGCCTGATGCTTTAGTGTTTACGAATCTCTCTACTTTTATTCTTAATATAGTTTCTTATTTGTAAATCTAAGGGTTTAAGCCCAAACAAATTATAAAAAATCAGCATCATACTTGAACTCTTAAAAACACTCAACAAATTACATTAGTGGCACTCATTTAACTTCGTAAACGTATGGCAACATCGCAAATTCGCACTAATTTTTACATGCATTTTATTTTACGACAATCTTGCAAATATGCGAGACCGTTTTCTATGGCAACCATAGCATTTTGCGCAATTCGCAATCAGCAGGAAGCGTCTACTTGGTGTTTTAAAAGAAATGGAAGAGGTAAGTAAATTCATAACAATTAATTATTGGCGTGTATTATTAATTTTCAATTGATTACTTAATAGAAAAAAAGATTAAGGCTAAACGGCACAATTCGTTGGTCTGAAAGCCAAACGAAAGACCTTTTGATAAATAGAGTGGACGCAATAAAAGAGAATCCGGACCATTTTGAGGTAATACGAGTATTGATATAGTTCTTGTCATTTCATTTTGCATTTTACTATTTGCTTTTAGAAAATAACAGCCCAAAGCCAATTGGCGAAAAAGCTCCAAATTTAATGAATATTAAATGGGACATAATGCAAACTAAAATTAAGCATTTGAAAACGACTTTTTTATCTGCGCTCAAGTAGAAAGGCCAGACTGGTGCAGGCTTATTTGAAAGTGGTGGTCCTCATAGTGTGGAAGAATACATAAAAATAATATGTCCTTTTTATGAAGACCTTCACGTGATATTTGGACGTCGCATAAGTGCTCAGCCACCGGCGATTTATCAATCAAGAAAGTTGGTGTCAGCGTTGGACGATACATATATAGCATATATTACCCCAGAGATAGTCCTCGACATAAGTTCTTCGAGTCCGTTACCCAGTCCGTCCGTTATTATGTATCCATCTGCAGATGAAGTAGTTAGTCCGTCCGCTAATTTTGCATGCACATCTACACCAAGAAGAAATATAATATGAAAAGATCTCATAGCAGTTCAAATCTATTTTCATTACTTTTAGAAATCCAAAATAAGAAGTTGGAACTAGAAAGGTTAAAATTGGAATTTGAAGAAGAGAGAGAGGAAAACAATTTTCAATTGCAGAAATTACGGTTGGAGAAAGAAATGGAAAAAGTCAGATTGGAACATGAACGATTGAGAAGCTTAAATAGCTCATAAGTTACCAAAATGTAATCATCTGTATTCCAACATAAGATTTTTTCCATTTTGACTTTTTCTTCTTAATACATTTGTTGGTTTGTTTTACTATTGGGGGTATTCTGATCTAGGATTTTGAAAAAATCGATTTTCTTTTTTGCATATTTTCGTAGTTTAGATTTTCAAAAATATAACCTTGGAAGGATTTTCCATAATTCGACTTATTTTCGGAGATACAGCCGATTTTGTGACGTGGCGTCCGTGTTCACTAGAATTGTCTCCTAAACTTTAAACGCGTTTTTCTCGAAACTGACTTTTTCAGAACGATACCCACGATTTCTCTGGTTCTACTAGACCGATTTACTTGAAATTTTTATAGAGTCTTCCTTATAGGCTTGTCTATGGTTGGAACCAGCTCCATCCCCAAATTTTTATTTCTATTATTTTTAAAACTTTTTTTTTCATGGTTATGGTCACGTGGAAATTTTTAGAGACCCCCCACTTCATCAGCTCATAATTTTTGATTTTTTTTACTTTTTAATTCTTTTCTGTACTCTTCTAAAATAAACAAAAAACTAATAAAAAAATGGATAGTAAAAATATTGGTTGCCTTTTTTACGACACTTTAAAAATTATCTGAAATTCATGCTTCTAGACCAGAATACCCCTTATAGTGACTTAGTGAATATGGTTCACCTTGCTTTTTTACTTTATCCGTATTAAGTTATTTCTAGTCAAATAATTTATGTTACTTGTTTATTTAAACTACCAAATCTTTCCTTCAGCATTCCAAAACAATGTTCAATTCAAATTCTATATTGACTAAATGTTTTGTTAAAAAATTCCTTTGGCTTAGTGCTAAATTTCTAGAATTTTCTCTAAATGGCGTTATAACAGTACTCGATTATTTATACGCACTGTCACCTGCAATCCATTCACCTTCTCCAAAAAATTTATGTGCTTCAATTGACAATTCGCTGTTATTAAAAATCATCATGAACGCTACCTGGAAAGCCTACATCAAGTGCCTTATTTGTAATCTATGATCGCACACGGCTTGTGCCTTAACGGAGTAAATAATTTTTCGTGCAAAGTACGCTTCTGGGTCCTGTGACGGGGTTTCCGCCAATGGAATTTCGGTACCATCAACGTATCCTATGCAGTTAGGTAACTCATTCGAAGTTTCTAAAACGAGCTTTTTGGGTTCTTCCGTACTTGGCCATAAAAATACTGGTTCTTATATTTCAACAGCGCATTAAATATGCGTTCAGTTAAATTCTAAAATATAAAATATGTTAGAGTATTATGAGAAAATCTGACGAATTCTGACCTGAATGATATCACCATCACTGATTCCAAATAAACCTGCAATCTTCGAAAGAGTAGCTCCTTCACCGCTAGAATCTAAGCGATACAACACAGTTGCCAGTTGCGTTTTAATTGGAAATTGTTTGCCCGACCGAATTTCGTTGAAACGATTGTCTCCCTTTTTTAGATCCAAAATAGCATAGAAAGTTTTCCAAGTGACACGTGTGATCTTCTTGAATCGGGTTTCATCAAGTTCCCATAAGATTTCATTTAAAAATACCCTGGATTTCGGTACACTATTTTGAATAAATTGTACGCTATATCTGCATTCTTCGCCTAAAGCGAATACATGCATTAGGTCCTCCGTTATTTCATCTTATTTACTTTTCCTCTCTTCTGCAAAACAAAAAATGTAGTCATTTAAAATAAACCAATTTAATTTAAATACATACCATTGTCCTCACAAAAGAATTCAATAATCATTAAATCATTTAACGCTACTACTTCCAATAACTTCAAAAGATTTTGTTTATTACAAAAGCTTTTTTATTATCTACAAATGAAAAAATTACAGACTTATAGAAATATTGCCACAGTAGCCTCATTTAACTTGTGTTGCCATATTTCATATTTACTAATTTTATATACTTGCGTCGTTAAATGAGTACCACTATTATCAGCAGCAGAATGGGAAATTGTGATGAACTCTTCCAACCTCGTTTTTCGAAATAACTCTTGGAGATTATTTGCCCCATCCATCATGATAAGAAAAGCTTTCTTCTCCTCCCCATCCACACCCGTGGTAAAAACGTAGAGAAAATAGCATCAGCATTTGAGACGGCGACTCAGAGCGACCATATAATGTGGAATGTGGCTAAAGCGGGCAAGGATTTCGGAGTGTTCATGTTAGATAGCAGCTTTCGCAGCCATATATCTTCCGGCTATATTAATAGGTGCCGCATGTATTGCTCTCAAGTTTCCCTATTATTTATGGACTTTTAAAGCAAGACGTCGCTGTGGAATGCCCCAACCCCAGCGCTGTTTATACCGTGTCTCTGGTTACATTTTCTGAAAAGAAACCTTATAATTATTAAACGAGCATTGCCTGCAACAGGTGAAAGGTGAGTCAACCAGCTCACCACATATACATAATTTAGACGTTGTGCAAAGGATTAGGTAATTGACAAGCGCAAATACATGCAAACACACAAGAAAGAACAAATAAATAACTTTTATATAAATTGAAGGAAGAACTTCTCTTACAAACTCGTCATGCCTGTCACCAACACATTATCCTTTCAAATTTTTATTTCATTTTATTTTCTTCTCAAATTTCGTTTTCCGCTTTTAAGTTAAGCGCTTCCTTCTTGTTTCGCCATTTTTCTTGGCTCCGCATATAAGAGAGGGTCCTTTGATGCGTGCCATAATTTTTATGTTTTCCTTTCGCTTTCTTCCGACTGTGGCACGGTGCTTTGTTGGTGTTTTTTATTGTTAATTTATGCTAAGGGTTTCATGTCAAGTTATGTTGTGTGGAGGGTTCTTTGCGATTTTCCACTATTTTTATGCAACAGCACTTAAATAAGTTTATCCTCCGCTCGTACATGCAGCCAACATATGTAGACCGCGTTGTTGTATTGCATGTCTTTGTTTATGGCATTTTTTGAAGGAAAGTTGTAAATATTAAGCGGGGTCGCTGGTTTAACGCCGATGGAAATATACTATACAAAGTGCTGAACTAAAGTGGGATAACTTCAGTATGCAGCTTAAGTCCACAAATCAAAAATATTTCTCTCAATATTCAATGTCGAGCCACTAAAATTGCCTGTCTGTATTTTCCCTCCAAACTGAGGTAAATTGGATTATTAAAGTCCGATAGAGAGATAGAAGACGATGTGTGTTCTGCCCCTTTTAGTTCATAGTACACCTTTTCTGCCTCATCTTTTTCAGTTCATGAATCAACCGTGGCATCGTGCTTGGAGTAATGCAGATCATACACTATATGCTTCCTTGCAAACAGGTCGTCCCGTTTACATACTTTCAACCAATGCACATTCAAGGTACAGCTGTGCCGATGTCTTATCCACGAGGTCGAAGATTTGATAGTTTTCCCTCGACCAAATGTATATTAAGCCTTTGATACCACAGCCTGCCGTGTCCTGTGTGTACCGCTATAAATAGCTTTCATTTCCCTGAATCTATTGAAATCTTCTTAAAAAGAACTCCTTTTGTGAAGACCAAATATTTATATTCCATTGCATTTGGTTTCCTTCCAGTGTTCTTGAGTCTTGATCCGGTCAACTTAGTGGTTGGCGATTTTCCTCCAGTTAGTGAGCTATCTCGGCCTTGTGCTTATAGATCCATATAAGACAATATTCTTCGTAACAAAAATTTTTACTTTTTCAGGTACTCATTTTCAAGTAAGTTTCATATGTTTTGTGGTTAGATCAAACCTTTCGGATAATGTATTATGAGTCTATCTCTGCGCCAGACAACCATTATAGGCTAAGCACTTTATATACCATACGAGTACACAGTGGGTGGTCCAAAAGAGACCTTAGAGGAGATAACAACTCAGTATAAAGATATCCCCGAAATGTTTTGGACGCTCATGAATGTCTGAGTACCCGAAAGCCTTGTACGAAGTGGATGTTATGGACACGCGCTGTCGTTCATCTCAGCGTGTCACAAATCAGCAAAACTTTTACATAAATTAGACTCCGAATAGTTCCACTACTTGCCGTATTTTCCAGATCAGTATCAGTACTCAAGAAAAAGCTGCATCAAAAGAAAAAAAGAACGTCAATGAAGCAGTAATCGTTGACTCTGTGGACTAATGTGAAGAAATATACTAATCGTTCTAAAAAGAAAGCATGAAAAACTGGTCGAGATATCCACCTGGATGGAACAATGTCTTCCTTCTCTGCAGCTTGTCCTGAAAATGTTTGTTAACTTCGGTGCAGCAATGTTCCGATTTTCGGATTTCATACCACCCTTATATTTTATATGCACATATTTCGATTTGTCCTGCATATAATATATATGTATTATATGGTAGTCAGTAAATACATATGTATATATTATATTTGCGGACATATGCACTTATGCATACAAAAACACAGCAATTTTTTAATATTTCCACATTGTTCGCTGCGCGGTGCCACCGCCAGTGACACAATTCCTTGCCACAACTAATAATGACGTGCTCAGCTGCATAATCACATACATACATTTATGTTTATAAATATATGTATGTAGGAGCGCATGCATATCCGCTGGTGCACTTATTCGGCTGTTAACGCTTTTTTCGCGCTTTCGCCATTTTGCGCGCTCGCGCGGAAACTGCCAAGTATTTGCCGCCTTCACGCGCTGCTGTTGTTTCCCCTCACTCACAAGCACATACACATGCGAACAATTGTAAATGCTTTCAATCGACATGAGTCGCCGTAAAGCGTAGCTTGGAGAACCGTTGAGGGGCATCTACATGTTGTCAACGCTGTGGCAAGATTGTTATGCCGCAGATAGTGCAATGCCAGTCAGGCAGGAAAATTAAAAGTCTCGCATTTCTGGCTAAATATAATCGTAAACTATGCCTCACACCCTTCATCTTCAAGTGCTGCTACTTGGCACGCGCTCCATCTCGCTGCTCGGCCATATAAATTGCTGCACTCCATCAACGCCGATAATTTTTCGTTGATTGCTGCTCCACAGCTCTACAACGCTGCAACTGTGTGTGTTAGTGCGCATAAACAGCAAACCGCTATTATGCCAGTGAAGTGCAACAAGCCACCAAGCAGCTCCGTTTATCTGCTTCCCGGCTTCTAAGTTATTCATAATGCCGCTCCCAGCCTTTAGCGGCACGTCGTTGCCAGCCAAACTTTATGTTGTTAGCAATCTTTGTACTTTCATTTCATCTTGATTTTCTGCCGTTTAACTGTCATTTCGTGATGGCAGTAATTTTCACTGCTGCAATTTCGCAAGCGCATTTCTCGGTTATTAGATATTCCAGTGCATTTCGAATGGGAATATTAGAGTTTATGGTGAAATTTAAGGTTTCATAAATATAACGGGTTATGATTCTTTGAACGAGTGGCATAAAAAGCGGTGTTTGTGTTGTGACTAGAGTCACAACTGGTGTAGGGGTTGTTGTTGTTCAGAAATAAAATTGGCCAAACATCGCTTGGAAAAACGGTCGGTACTTGCTGGTTATTCAGCTTCGCATATTAGTTTTGTTGTAGGTAAAGAAATTTATTGCTAACGGATTTTATGCCGCATAAAAACATTTGTCATTTTTGTATACGAAATTATTAATCTTAAAATGTAATTAAATTTGTGATCACAAAGCAAAAGAAAGGTTAAATACCACCAAAAATTATCCTCATTCGCTCAACTTCGGTCACCTATGAACTTCAGGCACAGAAATTATAACAATTCTTGAACAATTTAACAAATACGAAATAAGTTTATATGAAAGTTGACTGGCTTTTAACTCGTGTAAAACTGGAAAGCAAGAAAAAATGCACCGCAGCTATAATGTCCTTCACAAGAGTCTTTTGTAAAGCATAAAAATATATAAAAAATTGGATGTTCTTTTTGATAGGTTAGTTTAAATGGTAGCTATAGCAAGTCTTGTCTGAACAATATCCTGAGAAATTTTAGCTATGCCTTGGATCATATTGTGAGCGAATTTCAAGTGTCAAATGAAAGGTTTATGTAAGATAGTTATCCGATTATGGCTGCTCCGTGCAGGTCCTTGGTGAGAAGAGAGCAGAAGCAAAATTTCAGATCGATATCTTAAAATTTATACATATTCTATACATTAAAGGGTCTTCGACGTTTCCTTTTGTGTGTTACCAACATCGTGGTAAAAATGTACAGAGTAAAAATATTTGGAAAGGCGGCACTCATTCACTCACCGTGCAACCGCAAATATAACAAATTTACAGAGTCGAAACAAATTCATCGAAACACTTTACTTTTCATTGGGGGCGTTTTTTACGTGGTGGGCTCCAAACCCAGTGCACAACCCTAGTAAGGGATGGTTCGCCATCTCACTTAACTCGCCTTCGAAGGGAGGTTCTTTGGCTACCCAGAGGATACTTGGTCTAGGGTCGGAAGCTGCTTGAGCCATAAGTAAAAGAATCGTTTCTGGCCTTTCTTCCCTTGTGTGGACTTCTACAAATGACTCCGTCTTCCACTAGCACGCACCTAGTGTGCAGCATTAACACATTGAAATAAAAAAGCATCCGGAAATTGTAATTACATGTCCCGGGTAAATGATATTTCAAGCAAATGTACTTCTCTATGTTGGCAGGACTGTCCTTATTACTATGCCAAATATGAGCTAGAACTATCAACCGGTTTTTTTATAGCAGGTGATTAAGTCGGTCCGGCTCAGTATGCATTGCGATTTTTACAATGTATAAAAATATCGAACAAAGAATTGGCTCCAAATTGCGTCTAAGAAAGCGTTGCGAATGTTGGAAAAGGTCCAGTTTTATCAAGCCTCCGAGTGGAACAAAGCCTTCAATGACGGTCGAGAGATCGTTGAAGACATGCCTCGTTCTGGACGACCTGCGACCTCTTCAGTTGCTAAAGATATGAAAAGAGTGATGGATATGGTGTTTGAAAATCGTCTGGCAGGTGTTCGTATAATTTTGGTGGATATTTTTTGAATAAAACGCGTTTTCGCTCGACTTGTTCCGGTTTTAGGAGTTTGAAACGCAAACATGACCGCAATATTCGACAGACGGTCAATAAGGTGTTATATTTGTCTATTTTTAACGGCCGGTGAAAGATGATAATGCACAATCGCATCGAGCCACGATTATGAATGAATTTAAAGCCAAAAACGTGATGAATACCATTGATAAACCAGATGTGGCCCCGTGTTTCATCTAAAAACAATTGGAAATTTTTCGCTTTCGAAATTAGCAAAATGGCGGCCTCAGAAAATTTTTTTCTTAATTTTTGCGAAAAAATCAACAGTTAATTGGTCTTAAAAAATCGAAATTACGAAAAATAAAAATTCCTTCGATCACGCCCGAGTTTATTATGCATTCTAAAAGCTGTATAAATTTCATTAAAATCTACTGAACGGTTTTCGAGTTACACTTGTCACCGATTCAAAAAACATAGTTTTGAGGAAAACGCGAAAATGCAAAAAAAAATAGTTTTTTGAAAATTCTAACTACTCCTAACCCCTTAAGTGTGTAACTTAGTAACCCTATGACTTCAGATTTATAATACTTTTGAGAATTTTGCGGTCTTCAACTTCAGTTACGCTTTTTTTCAGCCTTTTCTTATCATACAAACTTCGGATATGTTACCTGAACAGTTTCTCCCGAGTCTTATTCACTCCTAAGCCGAAATAAAATTTTCTTTTGTGCCTCTATAATATACTCCAAGCAAAAAATTATGTATATATCCAGGAAAATCCGTTAGTGTTCGCCTTCGATAAGTCAATACCCATTGGCCTTGGTCACTGCTTCGCACATCAGCTGAAAATTAATGATGCAACATTTTTTAAATATTTAACTTCGGGTTGGAAGTAATATTTCTGTCGTCTTGCTGCACTTTCTTTTATTTTGCTTTGGTCTACGTTGCTAAAGTAGACTTTTTCATTTGAGCGCTCTCACTGGCGAATCCCGTTTGTGTGTGTATGTAAGAGTAAGTAAGTGCTTCCGTTTCCTTCCTGTCACGTTTCCTGCCCAGACACTTTATCTCCAGTGAAATATCTTAGACACGCGTCTCACTCGCTGCCTAGTTTGTTTACGCCCTTCCCGACGCGCTCACACGCTGATTGATTTATTGCAATCGATTTCGCCGACGACTGGCGCATCGATTTCACTACGAACCCATAGTTAACCGACCGTTAGGCGAGTGCTCTTTTCCCATCTGCACTTGCATATTCTGAATTTTTCGGTTCCATTTTTACCATCCACTTTTGTTATCGTGGTTTAAGCAAAGCAAATATATCTTAGTAGTTAGTTGAAGAAAAATTTGTTTTTTATAGAAGCCAAAAATAACGCGTTAAAGTAATATATTTGCACTCTTCTGAGAGAGCGGGAGAGCATGTAGCATGTGATTGTTCCTGCCCTGCTTGGCTTTGATCTTAGCATGAAATATTTTGCGTACCAAAAACGACCACAACAACAATATACTGCTGAGCACACATAATACCATTCGGAAAGTATCAACTGTGTATGTGTGTGCGTCGAAAATTATGCAAATATACTCACAAATATTGTATTACTTACACTGGCCTACACTCATTTTGGTGCCTAAGATTTTATACCTGATTGTGGATGTATTTTGTGAGTTGATACGACAAAACAAGTCATATTTTCCATATCAGCTCTTGTTCACAAGAAAGAAGAAAAAACATCTAGTAGCGGGAATGTGGTTCATCTTACCTACTATACCGACTACTGATGCGCCCAGAGCTGCACCAAACCAAAATTTTTTTTTTTTTTGTTTTGTAGGCCAGTGTTATTTGCTGGAAATCTTGAAGTAACCAGACATCGAGCCGAAGCGCTTTGCAACATGTCACCGTAAGTCCAACGCGTCATTGCTCATTTGTTTTGACCGAGTGAAAATAACAAAAAAAGCAATAACCAAAATAAATATTAAGATAAGCTCATATCCATTCATATTAGAAATAGTGCCGCAGTTGATGGTGGGCGCTATCGGCGCACACATCTTACGTATATTAATGTTGACTTGTCGGCGTCGTCATTAGAGGCACCCTTGTCACGGCCATTTTGTCCACTGTTTCCTACTGTCGTTATTAATAAGCGTCAATTTGTTGTTCAGGATAATTTTGCGTGCGGGTTCGGGTGGCAAGAGCCCTGATAATAAATATCATATGCACACATATTTGCTTATATCAAATATAGGGGTTGTCAACAAGAGTGAATAATTTCTTAAAAAAGAACAAAAAAAAACATAACTTCGGCTGCACCAAAGCTAATATACCCTTCACAGGTGCATTTCTTTTAGTAACTAAGTGTTCAGTTTGTATGGAAGCTATGCGCTATAGTAATCCGATCTGAACAATTTTTTCGGAGAATATGTAATCCATGCCAAATTTCTTGAATATATCTTGTCAAATGCAAAAGTTTTCCATACAGAACTTGATTCCGATCGTTCAGTTTGTATGGCAGCTATATGCTATAGTAGTCCGATATCGGCAGTTCCGACAAATGAGCAGCTTCTTGAAGAGAAAATGACGTTTGCAAAATTTTAAAACGATATCTTATAAACTGAGGGACTAGTTTGTATATATACAGTCAGACGGACAGACAGATGGACATGGCTAAATCGACTCAGCTCAACACACTGATCATTTATATATATATACTTTATATATATACATTTATATATATATACTTTATACGGTCTCCGACGCTTCCTTCTGGGTGTAACAAACTTTGTGGCAAATTTAATATACTCCATCCAGGGTATAAAAAATGCACACTAACTAGTAAGTATATTAAAATATTTTTTTATTTAATGTGAATTAAAATCGATACTATTAAGTTCTGAATATAACATATTTCAAAGGACCTCCGCGACGTCTTTTACAGTAACGAAATCGATGAATTCAAGATTTGAGTTCCACTTTCCGCTAAATTAAGTGGTATGCCACGTATGAGCACGTTCAATATTGACTTCTAAAACTTGAAGAGAGTCTGGTTTATTACTAAAGACGAGTGACATAAAATAACACCACAAGAAGTAGTCGAATGGTGTTAAATCACAGCTTCTTGTAGGCCATTTAATGTCACAATTTCTTGAAATAATCGAATCTCCAAACTTTTCTCGCAATTACTTGGTTGTTGCATGTGCCGTGTGGCACGTAGCATCGCCTTGTTTGAACCAGATGTTTTGAAGTTCAACTTCTTCTAATTGCGGTCGTTAAAAGTTGGTTATTATCGATCTCATCGACCAATTTCATTTCGAAAGAAGTACGGACCGATGATTGCAATAGATCAAAAACCATCAAACCTGTCAATTTAGGTGAATGTAACGGTGGTTTATGAATTATTTGTGAATTTTCTTCGCAACAGAATCGACACCACCACTTAGATAAAAGTGAGAAACTTAGGAAAAAATGATATTCTTAAAAGCAACGTCATTATTTTCAAGTTGTTCCAAGACAACACCAGTAAAATCACAATATGCACGGTGGTCCATTGACTTCAGTCCTTGACTGCTGTCTTCAGCAACACTTGCCTGAAATGCAGCATCATTTTCACTACTCCGAGCAGTTCCTTGTCTTATTGGCACTTGAACATTATGTAAAGAAAACATACACTCAAAATTTGCAACAATTCCTCGAATAGCGAGCACAAGTGGACGATTATTACGACCATAAAATGACAAAGCGCACAAAAAGTTGCAAATGGAGAACAATTAGTAAAATTGTATGATTTGTAGGCGTGCTCTTGAGTTTATCTTTGAAAATTGAACATTGCTCAATACAATGAACAATTACAGATCATCACATATTAAAAATGGCCGAAACGACACTTGGAAATCATGTCATCCTAATTGGAAAACCCGGTATAAATATTAAATTTGCACGGAACTCCATTAAAGCGGGTTGATTAACAAGGATTCAAGGAAACGGAAAATCGGAAACGGGCGTTTACGGGAAATATTCTATAGTTTATTCTGAACATGTTTGCCTAAGAGAATATTGGTCTAAACCGGCTTCAAGCCAACAATTTTTAAGGCAAAGTTTATCTTTTATGGATTATATACATTTTTCCGTTAGTGTTTGAAATATCCGAATGAAATTTAATAGATGAGGGCATATAAATATTCTATTATTAATTTGCCGGAATCGGCTTTATAGGACGAACATTACATACCTCTCTTGCAACCGATTTTTCAGTTAATCTATTCTCCGGTATCCTTTCTTTAAATAAAAGATAAAAACATATTACATAACTGTTGTCTAATACATGCCTTACAAAGACAGTTTTGGAGAAGAAAAAAAGTGTGTCAGATCGCGTATATAAATTTAATTCTCCTTTTAAACATTTTCTTGTGATACAGAATGGCTGCCATAAAATCATCTACCTGAACCTGACGATTATTTGTTTAAAAACGTTTATGAGTATTATTTTGTAGCTTTAAATTTTGCACAATTACAACTTTTACCAACAATACTTCATATCACTTCTGATAAGCACACCTTACATATTTTCTGGGGACATATAAGATTAAAACGCAATTTGGAGTACCTGTTTTTCACGGATTGGTGATTGACATGCTCTCTATTTAAGAATATTTTTAAGTAAATGTTAGAAAATTTTTATATCAAACTGTGTTCATTTTGCGTGTTTTTACAAGTCCGATCTTAAGTCCGATCCTTACTACCGAACTTTACATGCATGAAAATATTATTTCAACCGTTATACTCTTAAACAAAATAAAACATAATTTAATAGTATTAAAAACGTGGCCTTCATTTATTTTATAATATTATATGAGACTATCGGCGATCTTCTATAATCTTCTTCAGAGAAAAGCAATCAAAGCTCAAAATTAACGTTTCAAATATTATATATAAAGTTACCAGAAAATGCAAATTTAAAATGCGAAGTATTTAATAGAACACTTCATTGTACTTCTCCGAATTCTTCGAAGAAAAAGTTCAACAAACTTGAATTAAAAGTTCGAAAAGAACTGAACTTCTTCGAAAAAGAGAAATTTCAAACTACAAACTTTGTAATCTATAATATAAATTAAAAAATAAAAATCAACCCTGGAAATATTTTACCGAAAGTTTTACTAAACTTTAAATTTATACTTCAAAATCCTCTTTCGAAATATTATACGCAGAATTTTCTTGAGTCCCTTCGAACAAAATTAATAACTCAGAGCTCAATAATAAAGAATGGAAAGAAAAGATATACTATAACACCCGTTTTTCTATTCCATTGCTCTACGTAATAAGGTTTCCTTGTACAAATAATATTTGCTGCTAGTTTATAGCTGTTAACGCAACTCGTCTGTCTTCTCAAATTTGCTATCAGCAGAATTAAGCACTTCTCAAATTTACATTTAATTACAATATTCATGTAAATATTTGGGGATTTACTAGCTGCTCAGTCACACTTTATGATTGCCAACGTCACCGCTTCCAGTCAAGCGAACGCCAGCTATCATATCGGTTTAAATCGAATTATATGACCAATATCCGTTACGACATTTAACCAGATGACCTGGTTTCGCTCAACCAAGCCGGTTAACAGCCAACCAACCAGCCGGCGCGCAAACGACCAACTAATCGAGTGACCGAATGGCAGGGAGTGAGTTAAAAAGTGCCGAAAACATCGAAAAAAGGACGAAGAAGTGCGTATTTCATTTGAACGGCACACAAAAATGTCGTGAACGGTCATAAATGATTTAAAATGTGAAAACTGTGCACTCGCAGCAGACGGCATGAATGCGTCAGGCGGACGCTGAAGCTGGCAGAGGCGCGCTAACCGTGAGAGAGAGGGAGAGCGAGGTGACAAGTGCAAAGGACGCTTCGGGCACTCATTTAACCAGCTAACAGATTGGCAGTGTTTGCGTCTTTACTGTCACTACTGCGGCGGCCATTGTTACTGCAGCTGCTGCCACAGTGTGGAAGAAGTTTGCGCGGTCGAAAATTGGCGGGGCTTTGTTGACTGCGGCGGGCTAGTTGGCTGCTTATGAATGCTGGAAATTTCATTTCGTTTCATTTCTGACCATTTCCGGTGGCAGCTTTTGTGGCGGTGAAGTTGCCAATTGCCTCTGCTAAATGTGGATAGTTGTAATAACTGGCGTTCGCATTTGGCAGCAGGTCAAGTTTAATGAAATTTTTATTAGCGCCAACACCAAACGAGCAACACATATGAAGCAAGGGACATACGCACACATGTAAACAATGTACCTTTTTATGAGTGTGTGTATACGAGACGTGTGCGGGCAGCGGCTGAGTGTGTTGCATTGATTACAGCAAGCAGCCGTAACTGTAATGTAGTTGTGGGTGTGTAGCATAAAGTCAGGCGCTTACAACCAATCACTTAAATGTAAGTCGTGCAGTTGGGTATATAACTTGTGGGTACACAAAAATACCACTTATGCATATTGAGACTGCTTGGCACGCACGATTTTATACAAGCAAATATGGACGTTAATACTAGGGTGGGAGGAAATAAGAAATACTATTGAAAGAAAAAAGTTTAAAAAGACATTTATGTATACCATGTATAGGAATACTAAATATAGAAGCTTAAATAACAAAAAAAAAAAAAAAATAATGGGAAGGGTTGCCACCTGTGTGGTAAATATTTAACAAAATTAAAGTAAAAAGAATTCTTGGTGAACACCAAAAATTGAAGAATTAACAGTAAGTTTTTAAGCGAAAATAAGTTTTGTTAAGGGTTGCCACCTGTTTCAAAATATGTAATAAAATGTATACAGTTACTGAATTATTAGTTAAGAACCGTTCAATTTGTGAATGAAAACCAGATACAATTTATTTTAAATTAGTCTGGAGCGTTGCCACCTTTTTACAAATTATTATTAAAAGTCAAAGAATTATTATGCCCTCGCTTTAAACTAAAGAAATCAAAGGAATTCTATTGTTCACGATTTCACTTTTTGAGAGTTGCCACCTGATATTTTTACCACTAGCATAATACATTTTATTTTATTTAGAAAACTGTGCAATTTTAAAGAAGCTCTCAGTTTAAATATTTTCTAAAAAGCGTTACCACCTTTTTTAGTTCAATAACTTACCGAATTATTGAAAATTTCTCTCAGAGCTTTCACTTTCAATTTGTTTCCTTTTGTATTTAAGTATCACCGTAATGTACACATATCAAAAAAGTCAAATTAATGTAAGCTCTTGGCATTTTGATCGCTGTCGGACTGCTATGCGCCAGTGATTGATGCTGCTGCTGCTGATTTTTTATGCCAATTATTTTTACCGACGCCGCTGTTGTTGTTGTTGTCCTTGATATTGCGGGCGTTGATGATGATGAAAAATCTGCGAATAATGGAAACATAAAAAAACTTTATTGAAGTGTCGCAATCAAATTGACAAATCCGACATAAGGACATACCATGCATGCTCGACATAACATGTGAGCGGCATAAGCAGGCACTCGCGCGCTTAACGGTATGAGTAGATGCTTACGAATGTGTGCCGTTGCGTGGCTGTTTGACAGGCCACTTTATTGCGTTTATGCTGGCTCATAAAATGCTGCGAAAATGCGGCACTTTTTTCCAATGCCGGAAACACGCGTTGACAGAATTGAGCTAATAAAAGCGACACCAGACCCCACGAAATGTTCCGGCCAGCTGTCGTTGGCCGAAAATAAATTCGAGTATGTCAAACTTTTATCGACGAACAAGTGAAGGTGGCACCCGAACTGCCTGGCTGAGCAAGCAAGGTGCTAACGGCTGCGGAAGAGCTAAAAATCAATTGACTGCAAAAACGCATGTAAGTGTGAAGTGAAAGAGGCAACCTGATTATGGCAAAAATAAAAAGTGAACAAAAGTGCTTTGTAGGTGCTGGACTGCGATGGTTATTAAATGCCGCAACCGAAAACTGATACTTAGGTCAGCTTAAGTGGCGTTGCTTGACGCTCTGCGGAGGTTATAAAAATGTGTGACTATGTCGCCAAAATATAATACAAATGTAATGCAATATCATAAGGTCTATGAGAACACCACTATTGTATAGAAGGAAAGCTGCGACCCACATTTAAGGTGGGAAAATGATTTCGTTACGGTTTCTTATAGAATTTGTATAAGTTACTAATATCTTTAACATTTTCTCATTCAAATTTTTTGCATGGAAGCGAAAAAATACTCTACTTACATTGAACGCAACAATTCCTATAGCATATTTTATAATGACACATAGTTTTTATTAGCCGTCATCGACTCGTTGTTTCTTTGTTTGCTATCTTTGATCTCTTATTAAAAAGCCTGACATGAAAGCAACCACAAAGGAAATATGCCGAAATTTAAAGTAGTAGAAGCGGTATTTTCAATGCTACCCATTTTTATTCTAAATATTTCAAAACAGTTTTACTTATGCAAATGTCTCAAATGAGACACTCCTCTCAAAATGGAAAGAGTACCAAGTGTAACGGAAATGAGCGTTCATTTGTGAAAATGAAATACTAATTTTGGATGGGAAAGTAAAAAAAAAAAATGATTGAAAGGTTTGACCATTGCTTTTCACACATTTTAATCACCTTTCTGGCAATTTATGGATATCATACTAATAGAAATGTTCGTCTTTTGAAGCAAACCAATCAGACATCGATTTTCTCCTTCTGCTAAAAATAGGAGTGATGCTCAACCAATACATGGTCCCATGGATGAAACCAAATGGTAATTTTAAGGGGCTAAGTTTGGTGAATACGACGGGTGGAGTAGCAGCTTCCAGCCAAATATTTTTATTGTATTCTAAACAAATTTTGCCTTGTGTTCAGGGGCATTGTCGTATAACAAATTTACTTTGCTGTGTCTTCTGACCCTTTCTGGTCGTTTTTCGACCGATGCATGGTTCAAATTGACTTTTTTTATTTGACGCGATTTTATAACAGTTAAACCAGGTTTTAGATAGCATGATGTACAACACCATGACCCTGTTAAATACAGAGCATTGCCTTCTTACGGTATCAATATTTTTTGTGGTCGCTCTTTATGATTGTCCGGGATTAATCTACGGTTTTCTGCGTTTAGTATCCTTAAATAAATTCTTCATCGCCAGTGACAATTCGATACAAAGCTGATTTTCTTTCGTGTCGTTGAAGCAAAATTTCACAAGTGTTTTTTTGATATTCCACTTGTCTTTCGTTCAATTCATGGGGCACCTATTTTACAAACATTTTATAAATCAAAGTATCATCTTCATCCAATAGTGGCATCTTCAAACTTGTTTGCTAGTATTTAATGTTCTTCATTTCTCACTCAAAATCATTATTTTTGAACCGTTGAAATCATCTTTTGCATGTTGCTTTTGACAGAACTTGATCACCACATGGCCTCAAAAGCATTCGATGGGACTCTGTAGAACTTTTCTTCAAATGGAAACAAAAAATTAATGCTTTCCGCAAATCTTCACTTTTCGGTAGAAATTTTGACATTTTCAACTCAAAGATAAAGTGTGATGTTGTTTGTTCAGTGATGCCAATGTTATTGAATATGTTTGTCAGATGTCATGTCAACCTATTCCTTACCAACACATTTTTATCTTAACGTTCACTTCACACCGGTAAACCGGTATTTTGTATTGTATTTAGAACCTAACGGCTTTTGATGAAATATGGTATAGCCTGAAGCCAAGAGTCAACTAAAAATGCTTTTTTGCGCGGAAAGAAATTGTACCACCAAAGAAAAACTGCAACACAATTAAAATTCAAAAGACATGTTAACCTAAGGACTCATGGCAATCGCTACCAGTCCATTTGAGCAGTTCAGAAGTATGTTCAATTCTCTTCTCTTTGGCGCTTTCTGTATCGAACATTTCTTCTTTTCCCTACGTGGTGCCCATTGGATATTCCAAGCGACGCCAGGTCCTTCTCCACTTGGTGCTTTCTTTGCGGCGAATACTTTCAGAGCTGGAGTGTTTTCGTCCATCCGGACAACATGACCTAGCCAGCGTAGCCGCTGTCTTTTAATCATCGTTCCATCGAATGCGATATTCGCCGTGGCCAACGCGCAAAGGATCATAAATCTTTCGCAAAACTTTTCTCTCGAAAACTCATGATGCCGGCTCATCAGATGTTGTCATTGTCCATGCCTCTGCACTACACAGCAGGACGGGAATAATGAGTGACTTATAAAGTTTGTTTTTTTAACTCAGTCAAAAGTAGCACCTGTTGGCAATCGATTTTCCATTCACGGGGTTTTTTCAAGATTTGGCGCATGGTGAATATCTGGTCGGTTGTTGATTTGCCAGGTCTAAAGCCACACTGATGCTCCAATCAGTTTGTTGACGGTGGACTTTAATCTTTCACACAATATGCTGGATAGAACTTTATACGCGATGTTGAGGAGGCTTATCCCACGGTAGTTGGCGCAGATTGTGAGTTCTGCCTTTTTGTGGATTGGGCAGAGCCCACTTAATTCCAATCGTTGAGCATGCTTTCGGCCGACCATATTTCACAAAGAAGCTGATGCATGCTCCTTATCAGTTCTTCGCCGCCGTGTTTGAATAGCTCGGCCGGCAATCCATCGGCCCCCGCCGCTTTGCTGTTCTCCAGACGAGTAATTGCTAGTATTCGAACTTCTTCATGGTCGGGCAATGGAACGTCTGCTCCATCGTCATCGATTGAGGAATCGGGTTTGCCTTCTCCTGGCGTTGTACTTTCACTGCCATTCAGCAGGCTGGAGAAGTGTCGAAAACAGCGTATATGTTAGACAAATATTGGCTGCGAAAAGTTTCTTCAATACAAAAAAAAATAATAGCTCGGGTCATATAATTAGTTTTACTTGTGAACAGAGTTATTACTGTTTATTTATAAATATCTAGTTCCCTTAACACTGTCCTCCGCAAATCATTGGACTAAATTAATATTTTCGCAAAGTTCGTCATGAGGAAATCTATGATTTCTCTATTTTTGAAAGTTAGCCTACTGAATGTCGGAATTGGCCTTACTACAAAAAATTATTATTAATTATAATATATAAATTACTGCTAACATTTCGGAGACGTTTCTCCAAACCGATGGTATAAGAAATAATAATTGTGTACCGAAAAAGAAATTTGGCTCAGTTTTTGGAATATCGTTTATGATTTCGTATATTTGTAAAACAGTATTTTATATTCATTCTTCTTCTCATGCCCAAGGATAAGTTCAGTTATACTGACCGGCTATCACGCTGTGCATAGACCTACTGGTCCTTAGTAATGCCAGATGGTCGTTCAGTTTAGTGGAAGGTGAACTATTCGTCATACAGAACATCAACATCAAAAAGTGTTTTTCAAATTCAAATAACAAAATTATAATAATAATATATACATAACATAATTGATACAGAGCACTGTTTATTCTTCATCCTCATTTTAGGATGGCACAGCAACCTTCTGATATTTACACAGCACAGCCAATTAATTTTACTACTCATACAGGCGACTGTTTCTTACTTAAAATTTGCATCTTGGAAACGGCTCTTAGACTTAACGTTATAATCGGCTATTATCTGGGTTCGCTATTGTTATATAGAATATCAGAAATCAAATTCTCTAGAAAAACAAGCTGTGTCTAAATCCTAAAATTTAATGAATATATTGCTTCAAAAAGTTAGTCCTTCGACTAGTTCTCACGAAATTTCGTTTTTAGGAATATTAAAGACATTTTATTTCTTGAAATTTAAGAATTTTATGGAATGACAATCTTTAGCGGAATGAAGAAGATCCTTAAGAAAAAACTCTTTCATACCGGCTTTTTCCACCAAATAGGCATTTGTCTAAATAAAGAAAAGTCCTTATTTTTCCATTAAGTCTAATTTCAATTTCATTCCATTAAAGTTTATGAAAATATTAGTAAAGCCGAAAAGCTTATTTATTAGATTTCATAAAAGTTGAATGTCACACCCACATATAAATAGGTATTATACAGATACATAACATTTTTGCCAAGCAACCATGAAACAGCTATAAAGTTCAAGAGGTGTACTCGAGACAAACAATAGCAACAAAAGGGCCACTTTCAAATGAATCTGTGTGCGTTGTCATTATGAAACGACAAATAACAATAATATTACCGAAATGAATGAGTTACTGAATGCTCATGCACTACTGCGCAGCAAAAGCAACGACAACTTCCAACCACAACAACAGTAACAACATGCAACAACCGCTCGTGCAGCAAACAGAGGACCAACCCACACAGACATAAACACACATAGCTAAGCTAACAAAACAAGACAAGCTCATCAGCCGTAGAATGTGTAACGGAACAAGCGAAGCATGACTGAAGGAAAGTGAAATGGAATGCTTTTGACTGAAGACATGAATGGCTGTACTAGATGTTTAGCTGTAGGTAACGCGGTCTTGTTTGTATTTGTGTTTATTAGCTCAGTTGTCGCTGTTTTTGTTGTTTTTGTTGTTTTTGTTATTTCTGATTTCATGACATAATAATTTGTTGCTATTCAAGTTGTGTTCCGCCATGCTTAACAACTCATGTACATCCATATCAAATGCTCAGTGCTGTGAAAAGCGCAAAAATGTCACTCATACGCCGTGTCGCACCACTTTACACCCAAAAAGCAATTTAACTTCATTTAGTGAGACAAATTTTTTAATTAGCGTGTAGTTGAATGAAATATCGTATAAGATTCTGAAATATATTTTGAATAATTCACAAGAAAAACTCCTAAACATAAGCGGGCGAAAGAGATACGAGAAATGATGGTGACATTTCTTAACACCCAATATTTTTGAAATTCCAGGTATCCAACTGTACATAATCCTGAAACAATAAATAATTTCGCTAGCTATGTGGCGATAACTCAGCATCCTCAAGGCGATGTTAAGAGTCCATCGGTCCCGCTATATGCATCTATGTTACGCTAAATATAACTCTTTCAGCTTATTGGAAATCCAGAAAAAATTGGTTCACGAAAGGATGAAGTTCCCTAAAGGTGGACAAGGATTCATACTTACCAAATAGTTTGCAAATTAATTAATTTTTAATGTCCAGATCCCTCAGTGAAGTCTGTTGAAGGTGTAATAGGTACAAATAGGCATATTAATTCAATTCTCCCAGAAGCATTAAAGATCATGATAGTACTAAGAATGGAAAATAAATTCATATACTCATCTGCTGGAGAAATGTTTAAACTCAGAGAACGTGATCTAAGCAGTGCTAAAGCATAACGCAGTGGTCCATTCTCTTCCATTTTTGACACTTTGTTACGACTGTCTTTTTTTTGGTTTGACAAATAAATTCGGAAAGAACAAAAAAAAAGATAAACAAGCCATTTTCCCTTATAGAGGCATTCCAAGTTAATCCCCGGCCTAATTGTACTAATAAAACTGTATGTCTTCATCTTACTATTAACCTTTAGGGATGCTAAAACATCCCTGTCTGGCAGATTCCAAAATTATTCACCTCGTGGAAGAATGGACTTGGTGAAATCTAAGAGAAAGTAATATTTTTATCATTATTACTTTCCTTTTGTTAGAAAATATAAAACTAGAAATATAGATAGCATTGAAAGCCACAATGAAATGTCCAAGAGAAATCTTTCCGTACATAACTATTTTGTAAAATGTCGTGCTTTATTGGAAGAGCACTTTGAGCACTGTCTTTTTCAACTCCAATGCGCAATCTCTAGTGGAATCTCCCCGCGGTTGAATACGTACCGATGTTGCGATAATTTTCGATTTTATTTTATTTTTGTCTGCCTATTTTTTATCTTCGACATACATTCTACTTCGCTGTCGCCTGTCTTTTCTTGTTTTCTTGCATCTATTTTTGCAGTGATTTTTTACATGCTTCGCTTACTTTTCCATATTTGTTGTTATTATTATATGGTATATTCTTCGTCGAGTTACACTGCGTCGCATTGTGTCGCTTCGGCAGATTAAACTTCTAACGAGCTTTCGCATTCACATGGAAATGACAATAAGAATTTTATGGGCTTAACAAGTATTCATAAGTATTTACGGAGTATAAACAATACATTCACATTAGTACACATATGTATATATTAGACCCCTCTAAGAACTTGTTGAAATAAGTGGGTACTACTTTCTGAAAAAATGTAATATGTTTTAAGTGAATTTTGTAACTTATAGTAGACACCAAGGTTTTAAGGTAAGATGAGAAAAATTCGCTATTAATTCCAGCAAATGTAATTTATAAGAGATGGTAACTTAGGTTCTCGTGTGTACTACACAGATATACATTATTCGGGGACTACATGAATTATCAATTCTTCCAGCCATATCACATTGATATGACCTCTATTTTTCCTACGAGCGAGTCATCTTAACAATATAAGCTTTATATATGTACATATGTATATGTTCATATTGTGTGAATAAAGTAAGCGTGGGCTGGGCAGCACATAATATATCTACTTCAGTATTTTCTCATACCGTTATCTCGAGGCAGCAACATATAATTGACATGTCATATGGGTTGAGTTGCTTTATCGTGATTTCTAATATAGGACTCGCACAATAAAACACATCGACTTAGATAAAATCATATTTACAAAGCCAAAAGTCTTAATAATTTTTAATTTTTTCTTAGACAATGTGTCTTTCTGTATTTAGAAAACTAGTAAAGAATTCAAATAAGCACTTTTCAGTGGGGAATAACAAATTTTTCAAAATTTATCTGAATACTTCTGCTGGCCGTTATTAATAAAAGAGTGATTACAAAAAACAAATTGTCAAAAGAGTTCCGAATTGAAAGAGACCTCGGGCTTATTTTGGTGAATTTTTTTCTATTAACTCGTTTGCCGTCAATATTTGTCTGCAATTCCAATAAGAATTTGAAATCGGGTGGACAATTTAACCTTATCTTATGAAATTGATTTCGAAATAGCATGAATGTAGAAAAATTATAATCAAGTTGAGTAAGATCTAACTTTAACCGCAACTACTTTCCATATATCATAATTCTAAAATCCATCTAATTCTTTCAATTCAAGCACCAATGAATGTATCGATTACTACAAAAAATTGTCAAAACCGTACAACAACTCTTAAAGTTCTGACACCGTATATATCCAATTCCTATATGGAACATTTTATCGAAAATATTGGTGAATCTGTGAGAAATGTTATTGAAATTCAGGCGCCTTGCCTGATAGCAGTAAGCTTGTATTTCAAAACCGAGTTGAGTCCGATAAATATTTTCCTTAGCCCAGAAATAGCTATTAAACAGATTTTTGAACATCCGGTTTATATTATAGTACATATATCGCTTACTAGCAGCCTGTCCCGGCATCGCACGGGGTAGACAATTATTTATTTTTGGAAATTTGGATATAAAACACTTTTTTCACAAATATTTTTATTTGTATAAAAAAAAATCCCACTGTTATATTTGTATGTAAGTCTATTTATGTTCAATTTCTTTAATGGTTTAAGTGGCGGGCACTTTTGAAAAATTAAAAAATAAAAATAATAATAATCAAAAAATTAAAATAGCAGTAATAAGTAATGAATTAAGTTGTTTTACATATATTTTTGCCATTGCACGTGCTCAATTCTGCTAAATAGCAGCGACAATGTCGAATTCCTTACTTTGATTCTATCAGCTCTGTTAGTCGCCAAATCGAACATCATACAGATTTCAATTTGCACCTTCTCTATACTTTACATTCTCTGGCTCGGCGCGCTTTTCAGAATGCATCGCAAACAACGGCCACGGCGCTATGACGGTTTTGTTTACTTTTTGAATTTTTTAATTCGTAATATCTTTTGAATGGGAAGTCCAATTTAAAAACTATTTTATAGGTAGTTAAATGGTCTTGACCATAAAATAATTTATTTGGATAAGGATTAATATAAACACATAAATAGCATGGTTTGAATTTGGTTAGCATTTTCATTAATGTTTAAAATGAAAAAAGTTGTTGTAGTGACATAACTACAATAGTTGGACATATGCTACCACGGAGTTTTTTGTAGACATTATGATGTTAGTTTCGGCAGCGCATTCGACGAAAGACATTTTAAGACTAATTTTTCTACTCCTTCGGTTATATTGTTCAAATTTTACCAAGGATTTATAATTTGTTTTTAAAACGAAATGTAGCCTATGTCAAATTGGAAGAATGTAGCATTCTATTGCTGAAAGAATTTTGTAAATCGGCACAGTACTTTTTGAGCCTATTTATTACAAACATACAAACATACAAAAATAGGTACAAATCTTTCCTCTTTATAATATTAGTATAGATATTGGCCAATTTCTAAGTTAACTTAGTGCACATGGAAAAGCTATGTAGTTGTTCTAATAACAATTTCTCTTTCTTACAAAAATGAATAAAAATGCTTGAAAGTACTCATATTGCTAATATCTCGATTTTACAACTCCACTTTTTTACTTTGACTTTACTCCACAAATATTGGTGGTAGTAACTGAGGTACCTTAATGAAATTCAGGGATCAATATTACTCTGGCCAATATTACCCCTATCTCCCATATACGTAAAATAACATTTTCGAACTTCCGGTTGGCGTTATACCATATATGTATATCAGTCGGTTATCTTGTCGAAATTAACTGAAAGTAAAGATAAGTATATAATAGTCTTTATGCCAACGTATATATGTTCAGTGTATGTAATTTACATATTACAAATTTCCTTGAAAATATGTTCTGAAGTTATACCCAAGTAATATAAAAACAAGTACAAATAAATAAATGTAAATTTATCGACCTAAAGAGCAACCGCTTTTCAGTTTAATAATTTAAAATTAAATATGACAACATAAGGATGCTTTGATTTACAAGGAACTAAAATAAGGAAAGCTTTAAAATAGCGCGAATTTCGGCGTTAGTGAACTCCATGTTTACAGGTCTAGAGCTGTTGAACGCAATATCCAAACTGATCATGAACAACGTCGTTTTGTGGGTTATGTCAAGACTTTTCAAAGATGTGTAGTATTGCCAGATACGAGCTCTGTAGCGCTTTATAATAAAGCAGAAGGGAGATATTTGACAACTTAATTTTTTATATCCACAAAATCCTTTATAAATGCTTCGGGAAACTGGATAATACGTACACATTGCAATCTACTTGTACAAATTAAGATTTTCTAAGCAAGTATACATGCACAACCATATCAAACGGCGCTTACTTAATGTGATCGACGTTAGCTATCTGTAAGTATTGGTCACCAGTTGGGAAGAAAATCAGTTTACCCAATAAAATCTAATACTATCAAATCTGGCAGTATACTACTCTGGAAGTATTACATAACTTGTTTGCATAAATTTATTTATTTTACTGCATAAATACAACAAACTTGCTTAACAAGAAATTAATATAGCAAATTTTTGACCCACTTGCAACAATAATAAATTCTATCTATCACCACTTACAATCTTCTAAATATAGGTCCAACCTTACATCGCGATAGGGTTATTATTTGTGCCAGCCCTTTTCCTCCTTTCAGCGAATCCCAAACTGCAATAAAAAGGGAGGCTATGAAAGCGCAACTCAAAGTTTTTATAAAACGAAAAAACTCCTCGAATCCGGAGGGGGTACAACTACAACGAATAACTAGGCGTCATACAACAACAAATTACCTGCCTGCTGCACCGGAATTCTCACATACAAATGAACATTGGTATAGTTTGCTTCAGGGAGGCGCTTGTTGCAATATGTGCGGCCACAATTGAGCCGAGCACCCAGGCGGCAATACAGCCCGTTACATCCGCTGACCTCAGATAAATTTCACATTGTGAACTAGAAATGCAGCGGGTGTTAGGAAACATAAAATTTTGCACGAAATGGGGGAGACAGCCGCTGAGCATGAGCGCAAATACAAATCCATAAATTTACATTATACATAGTATGTATATCTATTTGTAGAAGTATAGCCGTAACCGAGCTGCGGGCTCTGCTTCGGTTGAAACCTCTGACCTGAAGTCATAACACACATTGCTGGAATGCACCGACCACGCGAGTCACTGGGCTGGACAGCGGTGAACGTCCGCACCTTGTGTGGTGACCTATGTATGCCAGCTACGCACGTAGCGCTGCACAAAGCTCGGCTACGTCACGTGCTCAAATACTTTGTGCCAAACAGCGCGTAGCAGGAGGTCAAATGTGAAGGGGTCTAAAAATATGCATAGTAAAAATAAATCTGGAAGAGTGTTGAGAACGTGTGAGCAGCGACGGAAGAAGGCGAAAGGTGGAAAATATTTTGCTTTGTGGAATGATAGTTTAAAGGGTAGACGAAGCGCAGAAAAAGGCTGCACTGAACGATCAGGGCAGGTGGTGATTGAGAAATTTAACAAAGCTTGTTGCAAGAATTTCTAAATATTCCACTTAGAAGATTCAAACCTCTAAAACTAAAGATTTCTTTTTGAACTAATATTCTCGAGTGTCATGTTTTACTACCTGGAGGTAGACAACCTACTACTATTTTTTTAACATAGGTCAATACTGAAATTTATATTTTATAAATCCTTATATTTATTTCCTCTAAGCCCTCAACAGTATATATAGATTTCATGAGAACATTCAGCAACATGTAATAACATAAAACTCGAACAAGGGGTTTGGGACCTCCTAACGATGTTGTTAACAGAGGAGATTGAACGGCTTACGTGAGTCAAGCTCTACGACCCTCGCACGAAATTCTTCGAATTTATCCAATACTTACACGATTCATACTTCGAACTACCTTCAGAGAGGGTCAAATCGATATCGAATTGTAGAAATGATTCCATTTACGAGCACACATTACATACAAAACGCATTGTTATTGAAAATTAGAGCTTTTCACCGGATAAATAATATCAAGTCGCATTCCAAAAATTACGATTACAAGGTCGAATTAATCTCTAGAAAAACAAATAAGAAAGAGCTAAGTGCGGGTCAAATCGAACATTTCATACCTTTGCAATTTGCAAGGATCAAGACCGGGATCTACCGTAAATACACTTGCGATATATGCGGTATAAAGTTAACTTTTAGTTCAAAAATATTTTTCGTAAGTTTATGGAGGATAAAGAAATTAATGAACCGATTCAGCTCATTTTTGATATACAGGCATACTTAGGAAAGGATTCTCTCCTAATTTCTATAAAATATCTCACACGGGGTCCACTTATTCGGTACCTAGCGGTTTGAACAGTTGTAATCCGATTTTGAAAATTTAGTATTTTAATCATTTATCGGCCTGTTAGCAATAAATATTGAGATTCTGTGCATTTTTTCGCTCATTCACATTTCATGTGATCTTCACTCAGGCGACCTATCGCAAATATACGAAAAATTAGGTAGAAGGTTTTAAGGTTTTATTAAAAAATCTTACATGGAGATATCTAGAATTATTGTCTACAAAATATCCTGTCCTACTGAAAGGACACTTTCCTTTCGCTTGAAAAGTAATTGGCACCGACTACTCTGAAAAATTGAAATCGCCAAATACTCAGATATACGAGTAGGTATGACAATTATAGTGAGGAGCAGTTCACCGAGGATTTAAAAGAGATATGAGATAATTTTTCCACTTTTGTCTGACTGTTTACTGAATGTGTTACTTCTTTTTAAATAAATCTAATATTACTAATTATATCTGTTATTTCGCTTAATGTTTTCTGATTTTTGTAATATAAAAACAATAAATACCTTAAAATAAACGAGAGTATAGATTTGCTTGCCATTTATAGTTTAATTGTGGGAAAAAATGTATTTAAAATCGATCTTATATCTAGGAAAACAAAGTCGCTGTTATATCCTTTCCATGCTCACAGCACAAAGAAAAGGTTTTTTTGTACGTTTTCCATCACTTTAGAGAAATGGCAATGATTTTAAGGGAATATTTACAAGCATATTAATAGCGCTAAAAACTGAAGAAAATCGCTGAGACTTGAATTGATGGAACGAGCTACCAAGGTACAAACATGTAAAAGTCATTTGCGAAACGGTAGATCGGAAGTACACACTGTTGACACTCGATAGAAAAGACTGTAGGTGCATGTCGAGAGGACTGCAGGAAATGTCTAGAGCAGGGCACCAGGGAAAGACTACGTTGTAAGCATCAGGGGTCCCCACAATATGATACACTGGAGAAGGTATCGACAGTGAGAGCACAGAGTTCGTTAAAATCGCAAAGGACCAAACTGGATTTATGGCCTGTACTTGGCTTATTGGCCTACCAGATTAACATAACCTAACCCAACCTATGTATTGATGAAAAAGGACGGTGATGATTATATGAATGGTACTGCATTTACATAATTTAAAAAGGATGGTGGAAGTGAAATCACTACCAAAGTTCAGGTCTACCAAAAACTAATAGTCGTGTTGAATTCGTGAGAAAAGTTCATGAGATTATTGGTGTCGATTTTACTGCAATAACGTTGACTGAGAGTACGAGTAAAAACACTATTTTGAGAACTTTGACTGAAGAGTTGTAAAAAGAAAGAATTCCCCCCATTAACCACACTCCGAATTCATCTGATCGATTACCATGTGACTACTTTCTATTTCCGAAACTAAAAACCGACACGAAATTACCGTTTTCAAGCAGCCGTAGCAGAGGTGCTAAAAATTATTTTTATAAATTGTATAAATAATTAATGCAAACTAATGTAAAATATTTAACTCAAATAAAGAATAAATCTCAAAAATAATTGTTTTGCATTTTATTCTATATCCAAATTTTTCGATTATATTTCGGACACACCTTGCATAGGCAAACTCTTCGATCAAACTTTTTTTTTAATATATACGACTACATATTTCGGGACCGAATTTCCTAGCTGATGCTATTAATATCTTCTCCCTAATTTCGTATAATATAAGTCTTTTCCTAGTTACTTGTATGAATGGTAGACCTTTTGACCTTTCGCAAATTAATTATTCCATCACTAATTCAAAATTACATTTTAAATTCGAAATAAAAGAAAATGGGAGAGCGCAGTTCATTGAAATCATTTTTTTTTTTTTAATCCATCATAACTCTTTTTATAATAGAAAGCTGTACTTTAAGACTACCTTCCTGATTAGAACTCTTTGCGTTTTTAAGTACTCACATTGTTTCTATCTTTTAATCTGCTGAACAGCTTTCTTAAAGTCATTTTCACAACACTTTCCACTCCAAATATTCACACCACTTGTACTTCAACCTGGCTTGAGCTACGCCTTCCACTCTTCGATGCACAAACATACATACACAAACGCCAACGAACAAAAGCACATCCTTTCTGCTGTACAATTTTCTCGTTCTGCCTATTCTATGCTATGAAATAACTGTTGCTTTAATATTTTGTTGTTGTTGTAATTATTATTTTCTATTGCTTTCATTGTTGACACGTTGATTGTGTTCTTCTTTGTGTTTTTCTGCCGTTATTCCGTTACTTCTAGTCATTTGTGCGAGCATTCTAGTTTAGCCCTCGCTTCCTCATCAAGAAAATCAGCGTGATTTTATTTCGCCTTACGCTTCAATGCGCCGTAACGCAATCATTGCCACATAACTTCACACCTGTACATGCTTACAAGCATATTTTCAACAAGCTCGCGCAATCACATAACGAACGCTCGTTGTTGTTGGTAGGTAAATAGGCGCATTTATGGGCATACCTGCCAGGCGCGCCTTGAAGTAGGCAACGAAATGGAAAAACTTAATGAACCAGGCAAATCTATTAGAAGCAAAAGCAACAAGGTCACCTCGTCTGTGCGGGGGCAGGGCTGGTGCTGTACGTGGTGTCGCTGGCAAAGCACTTCCCCGGTCCGCATAGTAATAATCGTGACAGGGCCGAGGCCTAGTGACACTATCTACAATCGCTCGCATATGACTTTGCGCATATAAGCGAATGAGTGTATGTGTGTGTGCGCTTCCACAATTATGCGTTATGCTGCGCGGCAAAATGAAAAAATTACGCTTAATTTGCAAAAATTAAGTAGATTTCCGTAGTGCTTGCCGAGCAAAAATGTATAACAGGAAACGCAGCAACAAAAGGCAAAACGAAAAACAAAGCGCAAGGCAAAGCAAAAGACAGCAAATTAAATAAAAATGGTAATGGAAAAAGCACAATTGTTGGCTGTGAAACTTTTGAATTGCTTTTAATTTCGTTTCATTTCGTACTCCATTCGTGTGCGTCTACGCCTTTAGGTGTGGTGAAACAGCCGGTCGGGAGGTGGGCGTGAGCAACTTCTGTGGTTGACAACAATTAAATTCGTTTGACGTGGAAGTACAGGCAACAGAAACAAAGCAATAAAAACAAATTTACCGCCAGATTTCAAAATATTCAGAAGGGTGGAATTAAACTCAACTGAAAAGCTGAAAATCAATTATTAAAAAAGTTCGCTTGGTTGCTTTGAAGAACAGATGACTTCGACTTATATTGGACGAATTAATTCGTTTAATATTGAACGAACTTAAAGGTGTCTTTATAAAATTTAGTGGATTTTTTCTAATTTATTGGAAAATGCTGAAACAGCAGACGAAAAACCTAGGCCTAGATGTTTTACTTACTTACATTAGAAACTTTGTTTGTTTCTTTTCCGGTTACTAAGTTCCCTTGCGACCGAAATCTCTGGATCTTGTTGTTTTTAAGTCTATTATATAATATGTGATGACAATAAACCTTATATGTTGTTACGAATTTACCCTTCTCCCTTTCTTGACGTATTTATTATGTTGGATTTTGGCCCCGCTATTACTCTGAACTCCTCTTGTGTAGATCGACTTTGCGAGCAATTTTTGTAGTTTCCACAATATTTCCCAAAAATGCTGAATTGACAACATTTTCAGGGATACGTCTTTCAAATAGTCCATTATTTTAAGTTCTATTTTTCAATGGGATGCAATCAAAAACACCAGAACTAGAAGAGAGAATTTTTTCTTTTTCCGGTTTAAGTTAATTTTTGGACCTTTTCCATTTCCTAGATTGTTGGACAGTTTCGATGTCATAAGCACACGCTTCATGACTGGTAAAGATGCATTTGATCGATGAAGGGAGAATCTGTTAAGCACTTAAAATACTTAAACACTTGTTTATAGGTGTGAGTTTCAATCTTGAAGTCTAACCAACTCTCAAAAAATTATGCTCTAATTCAGTACCCAGAAATAAGTCGATTATGTCGTTTAGTGTAATGGCTGAGAAGTTATAATAACGATATATTATGTAAACCTGCGCAAGTATTCATATCTGTGAGCAATATTGGTTGGCATTCCAGAAGACAATTATATTAGAGTTATTTGAAAATAATACAATATAAACAATATTTTGCATACAATTTGCTGTGATTTCTTCAACTTTTTTGTGTTTCTAACTTCCTGAGCAATGCTTTCGGGACGAATGCTTGGACTAAGTTCGTCAAACAACAAATTGCGTTTCAACATAAAGCACTCAGGGAGAGTTAAATCTGGAGATCTGGACATTTTCGACTGCAGATCTTCTGGTAACCTTGATTTTTACTGCGACGGAATGCATCAACGTCACGCATTTCGGGCATACATAATGGTGCCTAATGTTGTGCTTGAAAAAATATGGTCCACTCATATTTTCGACCCAAACAGTCGGGCTTTTGTCATTTAATGACAACTCATCAATTTCGGACGAATTCTCTGCTCTTCGAATTCAAAATCGCATATTTTTTATGGTTAAATTCAATATCAGCGTCGGATTTTCAAGAATTTCCAAAATGCATTTCATCTATAAATAATAAAGCTTCTTTGCAGTATTCCTGCAGTATGCCGATATAACAGGTGATGTAATTGATTTAAATATATTATTTCCAATGAGTAAAAATTATTATGATCCCCATCAATCATCCAAAATATTAGTAAACTTAAAAACACTTTTGGTCTGCTGGGTTACATAACAAAAGCAAGCATTATTTGATTATTTCCCTGCCGTTCGAACTACTCCAGGACAAAGGAAGGGAAATTAAAATTTTCAAGGCAATTTCTTGGAAATTAATTGAGTTAAATCTGAATGCCAGCACCGAAAAGGTTTAGAAATGCCGGATGTAGCCATGAATAAATATACATTTATGTGTATGTATGCATAAGCACAAATATTTCTTGTGTTTACAGAAGGGTAATTGCTTTGGTATGTTTGCAAATATTCAAAAGGTCAGAGTGTTAACTGTACTTGATGATGTGTGAATAATCGAAAAAGTTCACAATTTTATTTTAATTTGTCGAGAAGAATGTTGAATGTGTTTAAGTATGTACGTATAACACTTAGCGTGAGTAATCGAATTAAATGATACAAATGATAGTGTTTTTCACCGCAAGCAAATAGTTTCATATTAGGCAAGGTACGGAGGCATTGTCACAAAGCCTTTGTGTTTTGTGGCCGACTGCTAAAAAATATCTCAAAGTGTCTGTGTCTTCAAGAGGAATGTGTTGAGATGATTGAATTCATCCTCTTCTAAGCTATTATGTCATCCGATAATGTTTTTATTCTCAAGCAGTCTTAACAGATAGTAGCTCGATACCAACGAGGCTAGTCATTACTTTATTAATATATATAGAAAGCACTGTCAAAGAGCTTCTTAATATTATTGTCACATAGCTTTTGCAACTTACTTCGATAGAGGACTATGAAATCTTTCTTTATTTATTAAAATAGATTGACTTTAGCAAAAATACTCGTATTTATTTGGAAAGGAATTAGAGCTGATCTCTGGAAGCTCTTCTCAAAAAATACGTTTTGCGGTGCCACTATATCTTTGAACTGGATCCTCTGAAATTAAAAAACCAAATAGATTTCATCAAAGTAATTTTAGATCTAGTAATCAAACGAAGGAATAAGAAAAATAAAATTTTAAAACATTTGAGAAAAACGTGTTTAATATTTGGTCTTGTACTTCCTAGCACTCTGAAACACCTTTTCAAATTTACGTATAACTTCGAAAATATTTGCCAGAACAATATTAAAATTTCTGTGTTTATTCTCATCTACATTAAAACAACAAAAAAAATAAAATAGATTTGTTGAAAATTCTAACTGTATGTAACCGCTGAATAGCTAAGTAAGAAGGGAAAATCTAAAATATTTCAATAATTATGGTCGTTAATAGGAAATGAAGTTAAAATTTGTATTGCATTTGTTGGATTGGTTTCACCAGCAATGTTTAATGATAAGGTATCAGAGATGACTGTCGATATCGTCAAAAAAAAGGGTATTTTGAAGGTTGGACGATAGGATGGTGAGAAGAGTGGATTTGAAAGCGGATGCAATGAAGTTTCTAGTTTCATGCCGAAACTTAGCTTAAACAAAAAAAATACTTAATGTCGGTTGCACCTAGACTATAGTGCTCTTCACAAATAAGTAGAAAACTTCCTCCCAAAACCACCTATACTTTTGCTACCTTGTCTTAAATAATAATCCATGCCAATATCTTGAAGATATTTCGTCAAATCAAACTATTGATTTCACTCCTGATCCAATATTAGCCTTTCCGAACAATGAGCAGCTTTTTGATGAGAAAGTATAGGTGTAAAAATTTCTATTTGGTTAATAGGCCTGATTTTCTTCCGCCGCGACTGTACCTTGGACCGTGCGCGCAATGATTGGATTCGGTGGAGGACGTTTCTAGCTAGCGAACGAGCGTCTGGTCAGTTTTCTCCGAGCACTTGGAGAGTCAGGACAAACATTTTCACACGACGTGTTTCTGTAAGTGGTGCAAGCCGAAAATGCAGCGTTTTTTAGAGCAGAGGTACGCTATTAAATTCTGTGTGAAGCTCGGTAAATCTGTGAAAGAGACGTTTGAATAACGTAATCACAGGTGACGAGTCATTGATCTTTGAGTATGATCCCAAGACAAAGAGGCAATATTCCGAGTGGCACACGCCCGTGCCCTCTCGCCCAAAAAGGAGAAGAATGACCAAATCCAAAGTGAAAAAATCTAGGATCCCAATGCTTCACCACTTGGTTTTTTTTTTGTCTCTTTTCCTGAAAAGGCCGATGAAAGGCAATCATTTTTAACAAGCGGTTATTATGTAATAAATAACTATAAAAAAAGCTTTTTAATGGAAATAAGTGACAAAATAAGTTACGGCGGTAATTATTTGCTATTTATAGATAAGTGTATAACCACTAAAAAGCCTTCCTTCGTTTCTCTCTTCTGTTTGTAACTCTTCCAGTTTGGACTTTATTACCAACTATTAAATGGAAATTGTATGCATTTTCCAAAACTGCGTATCGAACAATTCTAGTATGAGACATGAGACAATAAATCACGTTTCAACCTAAAAACGTGCAACTATGTTTGTTGTTAAATACCTTTTCGCCACAACACTCCACAACGTCAGTTGTCGTTAACGAGCCTCGGTTTCGTTTTGCTACGTTCTCCAGCAACTAACTAACTAGACGGTCGTTTACAAAGTTCGGACGCACATGCTTTCATATATACGCTTCTATATACCATATGCACACAGTACATTTTTATACTTGAGGAAGAATAAGCATTTTTACAGCCGAGCCACTTAAGTTGCATTCTCATTTTGTTCTTATTTTGTTGCAACATCTGCTATTTTTGCGAACACTCAGCGCAGCAAGTGTTTTCTTTGTCGCGGAGTGGTTGCCATTGCTTGCGGTGTTGATAGTCGTATTTCTGTTGTGCTACTTGCAATTTTTAATGGTGAGAGATGTTACATTTAACTTTCAATTTCGTTTCATGTAGAAAATTTTTCGAAATAACTTTCGCCATATATGGCGAAGTTGACCTTTGTTTAATAACTTATTCGAAGGAATCATTTGGAATATTTTTATTCAACGGATTCGAGGATTTTCATTTTTCCATCTGGAAGAAAATATCATTAAATAATCTTCCAACATTGGCATAAAATCTAAGGCACAATAGTACATGAAGGCCAAATTCAAAAATGATCAGGCAATTAGTCCGACGGCAAATCGTCTCTGCCTCTCTTCTTAGGGAGTAGTCGAAAAATAGTCAATAGATGTTGTTGCAGTCGTATATCTCCAGTACTACCAATCACATTGTGTCATAACAAATACAAGAGCTTTCCACAGTAAACAGGACTTAAAAAAAATCGAAATCCGCTTATTTTATTCAAAATAATCTCCTTCTGCTTTAATAAAGCTTTTTGCACGCTCAAAAAGCATGTCGAACGAGTGTTTTAGCTCGTGGGCCGGTATGGCGGCAAGTATGCCGGTGCAAGCCTTTTGAATGGTCTCTACGTCTGCATAACGCTTTCCTTTCGTGGGAAAATGCATTTTTCCGAAAAGAGCAGTGCCACATCAGGTGAATATGGGGAGTGGTTAATGGTTAAAATGTATTTTTGGGTGAAATAATCGGTCACAAGCGTCCTTCGAATGTTGGATTCTGAGCAATTTTTGATCGTCAGTCAATTTGTGAGGAACAAACCGAGCACGGACCTTTCGTAAGCCCAAATTTTCGGCCAAAATGCGATAAATCGAGTTTTGGATATGTTCAACTCCATTTCCATGAATGATGATTTCGGCTGATTTTTGATGAATTCACGCACAGTTTCGATGGTGTTTCCGGTGATCACGGATTTTGATTGGCCAACATGTTGATCGTCATTTACTACGGGATAGGCATTCATCGCCATAAACTTGTTTCATCAATTGAAACGTTTCGGTAAAAGTTTTACCAATTTTAAAACAAAATTTAATGTTGGCTCATAGTTCGAAGATCATTTTTGCACCGATAACACAAACATACTGATACTTAAAACCCAATAACTTCACTTCCAATTAATGAAATGTCATGAATTTTCACTGAACAATCGACAAAGATAGCAGATTACAATGAACCAGTCAACATATAGATGGCGCCATTAGGGGGCGCTAGATTCAAAAAGTCCTGTTTACTTTGGAATCCCCCTTGTAGTATTGGAAAGGTGAGAATTTGAGCTGCATTTAACCAAAATATATTAAATTCGGGGAAGATGAAAAAAGTTAGAACTGTTCAATTCGCTATATTTTAACATTTTTGTATAAAAAAGGGAAGAATGCCACGCAAGCCATCTCTGAATTTTTTGATGTTTACAGAGACGATGCTGTATCAGTTCGTGTAGCACAACAATGGTTCGCTCGCTCCGTTCCGTATATTTCGATGTGAAAGATGCACCTCGCTCTGGTCAACCTATCGTTGAAGTTATGGAAAAGATTGACCAGGATCTTAACATCAGCAGCCATGACATCGCTAAGTATCTTAACATTCATCATAAAACGGTTTTGAACCACTTAAAAAAGGCTGGCTACAAAAAGAAGCTTGATGTTTGGGGCTTGAAAGGTTATGCTGAGTGTTTGGTGGGATTGGAAAGGAATCATCCACTATTAACTGCTCCAGCCTGGTCGAACGATTGATTCTACATTTTACTGTCAACAACTGATGAGATTGAATCAAGCAATCGAAAAACACGGTCAGAACTGATCAACAGCAAGCGTTTCGTCTTCCATCAGCACAACGCAAGACCACACACATCTTTGATGAGTCAGCAAAAAATGGGAGAGCTTGGCTGGGAAGTTTTGATGCATCTACCATATAGCCGTGACCTTGCACCATCGGACTACCATTTATTTCGCTCAATGTAGAACTCCCTTAATGGAGTAAAGTGGGCGTCAAGAGAAGCCTGTGAAAATTACTTGTCGCAGGTTTTCGCCGAGAAGCCAGAAAAGCTTTACACTGATGAAAAAATCTCTCTAGCGAAAAAATTGAAAAAAGTGGTCGACCAAAACAGTGCATATTTGGTTTATTAAACTTCATTATAAATATAAAAAAGAAAAAAATAAGTTAAAGTTTGATGAGAAATACGAAAAGACTTTTAGACTACCCAATGTTAGTACGAAAAGTCAGTTCACAAGTACCCTCAAATTAGTTTTAACAAAATACAAGAAAAAGAGCTATAAAGTCTAATTCTCAAAGTAATTTTCTTCTAAGAGTCCTGCAATAACAAATACTGAATGCAGTTCAGATTTTCTTTCACCTTTGCGTGCAGTTATTTCCTAACATAGTCTGAGTCGAATTGCCGAACATACATAGGCTATGCTAAGCTTCTGCATATCGTATGTATGTAGACCACACATGTTGGTGTCTGCTTGAGTTCCTCAGTGCGTGCATAAAACTTCCTAAACAACCGAACATTCTGCTTTTTGGTCAACGACCCGAAAATTGTGTGCCTTTGCGTTTTTAAATCGCTCCATAAAAATAGACTTCCGTTCCATTTAATTAGCTTTCAGTCAAAAGTCATCTTTTCCTGCAGTTTTTTCATCACTCGCCTAAATTTCGACTGAAAATAAAACTTTAAAACTAGTGAAAGCTGCATACCCGCCACCGGAATATAATGTCAATTATCCCGCTCGAAACAGAAACAAAGGAACTACAAAATTTAGTGCAGGAAATTGCGAAATGTGTTGTAAGAAACTTGACTCGCCACCACAATGCATGGCAAATTGCGTGTGGCAAATATTACCAGTGGATCTATAACTCCTTTGAATTTAATTTACGGTACTGAACTCAAGTTCTGGAAAGTGATTTGAAAATTATCTCAATAATTGAGAAAAACTGTTTTATTAAAAAATACTTCATAAATTGTTCTATATAAGCACGTACCTACCTAACTGCACTGGGCTCTTGAGAGGGTGTTTCAAAAGGACGCTACAAAAGTTCACCGATAGGGACAGCAAATCACATCATATTTTTCCCCACTCTTTCTCTTCAGTAAGATTTGCCAGTGACTTTGGTGCGGTTTATGGGCCGGCGGCGCCATTGGGATGTACTTCTTTCGTGATGATCTAGACCGGCACGTTACTGTGAAAGGGAACCGATACCTCTCCCGAATACCCGAATATTTTTGGTTCGAATTAGATGATATGGACTTGGACAATATGTGGTTCCAACAGGACGTTGCCAAAAGCCACACAGCGAATGTCATAATCGATTTATTGAAAACCAAGTTTGGTGAACGTTTTATTTCACGAAATTGCCCAGTCAATTGGCCGCCTCGGTCGCGTGATTTTACGCCATTAAACTATTTCCTCTGGGGCTACGTCAAGTCTATAGTCTACGCCAACAAGCCAGCGACGACTGATGAACTTTGTACGAATATCGAACGTAAAATTGCAGCAGTGTCGGCCGATTTAAGCTTCAAAACCGTCGAAAATTGGGTTCAGCGTCGGGACTTCTGCAAGCGTGCCCATGGTGGCCATGGAAAAGCAATGGAAATTCATACATAATGGCATCGAATGTAATTTCATCCCAAACCATTTTGGTTTTATTAAAAAAAAAACTTCTTTAGCGCTGTTATTGAAAAATCCTTTATTTTCTCAGATAGTAAGATGCAATACACCACAACTCGTGTGATGTTCTCCAACTTAGAGAAGAAAGAAACTCAGGTAGAGCTTTGTTAACATTGAGTCTGGTACATTTCTTATAGCATAAAAAGGTATCTAAATATTTGTATTGATTTTGATCGGTCAGTTTGAGTGGCAGCTTTACCCTATCCTTAATTCTGAAATTGAGGAACAGACAAACAGACATAACCAAATCGCCTCGGCTAGTCAATTATACAACAGGTGGGCTGAAAAATTCTTAAGCTGATACATTATTCGTACTACATTTATGGTAGATTCTCCAAAATAATTTCAGATGCCCGTAAAGTGACGTTGTTTGAGAGAGCTAAGATTCTAAAGATATCAAAACAACGTATTGGATATACAAAAACCAAATTGAAAGTAATTGAATTTTGTCCATTTCATCTCATTCAAAGTAATCCCCTCCTGCTGCAATACACTTATGCCAATGAATTTTCCAGTAATCATAGCACTTGGAAAAATCCTCCGTTGTGATGGTCATCACGCCTTCTTTGATTCAGTTTATATATCCTCAATTGAGTCAAAACGATGCCCTCGGACTAGTCGTGTGAATTTGCTGAATAGCCAGAAGTTACACGAAAGTAAATCAGATGAATGCAGTATTGTGAACGAATATTTGGGTTTGCGAAAGCACTGTGCAATGTGGATGCCGATCAAGCTCACAATCCCACAACGAATTCCTGACGGTGAGGAATATTTGAAGCTCTTTCAACTCCTAATAAACTGAATTTGCGCCTCGACATGTGCCAATTAATGATTTCACACCGGAGTCCAACCGAAAGTCAGCCGAGAAGACTGGACATAATGAACTGACCACAAAGCGTTGTATAGTATTCATTAAATATCTTCAAAAGGGAAAACCATTAACAGGGATAGCGTATTGGAGCATTTTAATGACGAAAAAGCGGTCTCATTAAAAAAAGATAAAGTGCTGTTTCATCAATACAACGCACTTTGCCACAATTAAATGAATACGATGTCAAAATTTGATGAATTGGGCTTTGAATTGCTTCAGTATTTAACATATTCTCCATTTTTGGCTTCAAACGACTATTTCGTGTTCTCAGACCTCAAAAGAATGATTTCTGGAAAGAAATTTAGAAATAATGAGGAGGTAATCGTAGAAACTAAAGCTCATTTCGAGACTTAAGGCAAATGTTTTATAAAAAGGGTATTGATTTTTTCCGCTATAATCACTGTTTTGCCCTCAAAGTCAACTGCATTGAATAATAAAATAAACTTTTGTAAAAAAAAGTGTTCTATGTATGTTAGCATATGAAATTCTGAACCCACCTGTTACATATATAACTAATATGGTCTCCCAACTTTCTGTTCAGGAAATAACAACATGATAAATTCGTGTGCCAATAAACATTATGTTTTGAAAATACCAAAAAATGTCCTAGGAAAATAACCAACTGCCATAATTCACAAATATCGTTCAATACATACACTAGACGGAAAAAGTCTGCGTACATGTTCATATCTTTTTTTATTTTCCTAACAAAACATACGAGGAGAAGCCCTCTATATATTTCTGGCCTAATAATGAAAAGAGGCATATTTATCAACGAAAATGTTTTTTTTTTGTTTTTTTCGTTGGATTTGGCTCGTCTTGGAAGACCCACACGGTCGATTGCTGTTTTGTTTCGGGCTCATACGCATAGATCCATGATTCGTCACCTGTGACGATCTTATAAACGTCTTTTGAAGCTCCGCGATCTTATTTTTTCAGCATTTCTTTACACCAATCCACACGAGCATTTTTTTGAGCGATTGTCAAATTGTGCGGGATCCAACGAGAACAAACCTTTTTTACGGCCAGGTAGTGTTCATACAATATCGAATGTATGCTGGTGGGAGAAATGCATAGGCATGCCTCTATCTGAAGGTATGTTACATGACGGTCTTGCACTATCAGTTCACGTACGGCATCGATGTTTTCTGGCACAACGGCTGTTTTTGGACGATCTTCACGGAATTCGTCTTTGAGCGAGCGTCGACCACGATTGAATTCGTTGTAACAGTTTTTCACAGTGCTATAGGATGGTGCTTCATAGCCATACAAAGATTTTAGTTCATCAATGCACTCTTGTCGTCATAATCCACGTCGAAAGTTGTGAAAAATGATCGCACGAAAATGTTCACGAGTGAATTCCATTTTTTAGCCGAGATGAATTTTTTAATTCCCTGTAAATAAAACAATTCACGATTAAATGACAAAACGTTCTGAGTGATGTTATGCTAAAAAATGTCAAACTTTCCAATGGAAATGTCAGATTGCACCTGGCAACACTTAGTGTTGCCTAGTCCAGAAATATATATAGCAACCTACGTATTAAATACCTTTATGCTAGTCAGTTGCATAATCTCACAGCGTTTAAGGCAATAAAAACCAAGCAACATTGTTTTATCGATAAATAAAGTCAAAGAAATAAGCCCATCCAAAAGAGAAATAAGAATTAAACTTCATGAAAAAGGCACTATTCCGGGCGACCAAAAATACCAACCAAGAGTGAAACACGTAGCGTTTTGCAGATTGTGAAGCACAACTCCCAACTTACTTCATCCACAACTGCAGATGTGAAAGAAACTTTCAAAAAATATCCTCTTTACCGACATAATGCGTAAATTTAAAAGAGAGCAGGATTTCGTGGTCCCGTTGCAAGCAAAAAGCCGTTCATATTGCTAGTGAGTAAGCAAAAGCATATGTATTGCTCTCATAAAAGACCAAGTGAGCAGGCTGGGTGAGTTTTGGCAGAATGTTCTTTTTTCGATGAGAGAAGCATGGTGGTGTTGAGTTGTTTAGTCGAAGAGACCGAAACCCGTGTCGTCGTGGTGGTGGTGTTGGAGCAATTATCTGTGGGTTAATGGCTAGTAATGGTATGAGCCGAATAGAATTTATGGAGTCCACTATGGACAAATATGCTTACTTCAATATTTTAAAAAGAAATTTGAAGCAAAGCGCGAGAGAATTGGGTCCAGAAAGTGACTGCTATTTCCAACAAGATAACGACAACAACGTTCACAAGCAGCCTCGAACTTCATCGCAATCACAATTTTTAACTCCAATAGAGCACTTATGGGATTCACTGTAACGAAAAATCCACCAACTTACATACAATTACCTCAAAAGATATGCTCCAGGATGCACTGCACGAGGATTGTGCTAAAATATATTCGACAGAAACCTCAAAGCTTGTTGATTTAATGCCAAAACCCTAGCGAAAGTTTTAAAACGAAGAAGATATTCAATTTAATATTAAATTTTAATAGCAACTCCGAAGAAGAATATCTTTTGTCGATTTTTGTACTTTGTACACATACTTTTTCTAATGGAATTTCGAGTCGTCTGTCTGTTTTTTTGTTTAAATGTTACCGATGGGAAACTATTCGCTCTTATTTTCATAAAACTACATTTTGATATCTTTTAATGAAAACAAAATAAATTGAATTATATAAAACGTATTTAAAAGCCCTTTTTCAATGAGTTGCTTTGGTTGAACCTTGTACGTACGCAGACTTTTTCTGCCTAGTGTATATTACGAGTATATACATTACAACATTAATATATAGTATAACCTTATCCTGTTACTCACATTGGAATGCGTTTGACAGAATATTAATTTGTTCGTGACGTCATGACCATCACAAAAGCTTAAAATGTGTATGTGTATGTGTAAAAAATAGTGTCTCTTTAATATATTTTTGTCTCATAAGCATGAAAATTGTATTTGTATGAATCCTTTTTAAAATCGGTGGTATATATTAAATATTTAGATTAACTTTTATTGCCAGTTGACACGAAAAAATCAGTATAATCTAATCAAAACCTCTCAGTGTCAACAGGATTTTGAAAATTTAAGCTCGATTTTGGCCATATCTCTAGAGGAGAAAAGAGAGTGCCCGCGCACAAATTGAATTCCTCGCATTTCAAAGCTGATTACACAAAATAAACTTGTCACAGCAGTGAATAGAGAATATCATTCTTCTTCTTCTCGACGACTTCTGCTGTCAGTGGTTTGAATAAGAGTTGCCATCAATTCAACATTCGTATTAGCAGACAAGCGCGGTAATCCCTTCGTCACTTCAATGTCACATGCCCGCACTAATACCATACACATACATGTGACACACATACATACACATACATACCAGTATCATATATATACTTCCACTTGCACACACATAAATCGAAACATTTACAGATTCCGCAAATGAATACATCTCGATCTCTAAGTTGCATATTTTATCAATTTATTGCGTGTATAGCATTGTATGATCGTGTGTATGTGTATGTGTATGTGCGTGTTTGCCTGTACATTTATCCAGTTTGTCGCATTTGTTTGTATAGGGTTTAGCATGTCTTTCGGTTTTGTAATAATGCACTCTAGTCTGACACTACTATCAATCATCTTCGAGGCAAATGTGACGCCCCAGCAGTCACTGCCACACATCCAAACACGCACACACACACCCAAAACAAATACACATGTATTCATTGGGTATGCTATGCATTTAGTGCACTCATACACAGGCAGACAAACTTCGCCCAGCTGTCATTCACATGCATTCCAGTCACGTCATTTGTTGGGCTGTGTGTGTGTATGTGTGCTTTCCTGCCTCTTCCTTCCTCGCCTTTTGTGTTGCATTCAGCACCGAGCATAAATCACGGTCTCGGCATTTTGCATTTGTATGCACATTTGATTTAAATTGTTCTTCAACTCCCTTCACAAATGTAGAGGCAAACCCACACACACACACGCAGACACTCACACATACACAGCTACCTTGCCAACTGACAGTTTAACCAACCGTGTAACATTTATTCACTTGCTCACAATACTGGCTTTATTGTGCAACAATACAAGGGCTTGTACATACATCAGTGTCTGCCTTCGTATGGCTGTGAGCTTTGGTGTCTATGGGTGGGTATGTGTGTGTATGTGAGTTTCTGTAAGTTTTGTGCTAACTAACCACAGACTGTGCACTTGACGTCTCGATTGAGATACTGTTGGCTTTGACTTGATCTTTTTCATGGCATCACTATCTTTTACATTTCCACTATAACGGTTAATTCAATGAAATTAATTGAAAATGGATATTGATGTTGCTAAGTAAATTGTTTGCGTCCCTTTTTGCTATAAAACAAGAAGAAACAAGGTTAATAACACACTTACAAATAAGACAGTTTCCATATACACACTTGATTTTGATCGTTTCGTATGCCAACTATATGTTATGGTAGTCCGATATCGACGATTCCGACAAATGGGCTGCTTCTGCAGCTGATGAGAAAAGGATATTTGAAAATTTTCAGATCGATATCTCGGAAACTCGCGTATGTTCAGAAAGACAAGCGGACTAAATAGGCACAGCTCGTTACGTTGATCCTCTTTATAGATACTGGGGAGAATGGAGCCATGTGTAGAAGTTCACGCAAGTAAGGAAGTGATTGTCATTCATATGGGAGTGGCCAGAAACGATTCTTTTACATTTGGCTCAAACAGCTCACGACTTCCGCTCTTTGACCACGTATCTTCTGGGTAGCCAGAAAACATCCATTTGATGCTGTTGGGCGCTAAGTTTGGGACCTGCTATGTAAAAACACTACCAAGGAAAAGAAGAAAACAGTCTCGGATGAGAGACCCGCCTATTGATAACGACCTCTGCAAATGTGTTGAGGACTACGGTTTAAGGGCATGCTCTTGGAATGGCCGTCCCTTAATTGGGAAGGTGCCGCTGCCCAACTGATTGATGTCCTCGAATCGAAATGTGTATTGAGAATATAGGTATATGTTATACGTATAGCAAAGTAGTTTTTATATAATAACATATTGTTTTATTATTTTAAAACGATTGTTCTACAAGTGCCCTTTTGAGTTGCGATCCCTGTCTCGCCCTCAAATGAATCAAGTTTGTTTATATTAGTTAATGTTTTCGAAGTCTATGCTATTGATTTCAGCTGCAACTTTTTGCAACTTTCTTTGTTATTCATGTTATTCTACCAGGCATGTGATTTTTTGTGTGTTATTTTTTATAATTTTTTGTATTTACGTAAATGTATATTAGTCCATATTTTATTGTTTTTTTTCATCATACATATATATACATATTGAGCTTTGGTTTTAATTTTATCATTTTCTTACTTTTATGAAATGTTTGTTTTATGCGTACTTTTATTGAGGTACATCATATCACATCATATATTTGGTGTTAGAAAATGTCTGAAGAAATATCACTTATCACCGAAGCAAATTTAATAAAGCTTCAGTATTTATTTATTAGAAGTTTCGTTGACAAAAAACTTGATATTAACTTTTTACCCTGCTATGATAACATTTTAAAGGAAAAACAGTTTTCCTGAGCAAATAAAGGTCTCAGAATTTGATGTTGAAGTTGAGATAAAAAAAGATTGCACCACATTGCCTCACAAATGTAATTAATGAACGGAATGAGCCTTCTAATTACCTATTATCAATAGCAATATGTGTCTTTGATGGCAATTCCGGTCAGAGCGAATATAAGCAGTTTAATAATTTATTTGTCACGACATATGTATGTCCCTGTACAATTGATAATAAAATCGCAAACTGATGAAGAGCGCAAACAAATTTAGAAAAACTGCAGACCTTCGTCCACCCGCTATTGCCGTCCTGTTCGAATTCAATTACAAAAGGAATTAAACCCTAAATGCACTAGATTTGTGCTAGATCCTGCAAAGGAATTAACTTCAAAATATTCCTGGTATTATCTTCCTTCGTCAGTCATAACATCGCTCCCGATGTTATTCAATATGCACCAGTTTCAATTGGAGAACTCTCATAAGAATCTGCTGAGTCAAGCAATAAGGACGTGAAGATGTATCGACTCCATCATACAAGAAACAACTAACGGATCGGATTAGGACTTGCTAAGCCGATTGCTTTTGAGCTTAGATCCTTTCATCACCAGTCGAAGAAACTATCATGCAAAAGTAAATCAGTTTTATTGAAATGAATTTTTGATTTAGTTGAATAATATTCAAGAAATTCCTTTCTTCGTTTATCAACTTTTTTAATTTAATATAACTAATTAAAATTTGTTGCCATCGAGGGGCGGCGAAGTGGGACACGGGAGATTTTAAAAAGCTTTGGCAAAAGTTTCATTTTAATATACGCAGTGGAAGTATTTTTGGCCGCTGATTCCATACAAGACCGACCACTGTGGGCCGGTCCATAACTACGCCACAAAATATAAAAAGCTAAAGGAGATGTATTTATCAAGCTTCAAATTTCTATGAAAGTAATTGGAACAAAGACATATGAGACAATCAATCACTGCACATCTTTGAAAACAATTTATTCTTTTCTCTACGAATTTATAATTCGGTGCGTTAATACTTGATGCTCGATCCTGACTTCTACGATAAAGATGATCCTCTGTCTGCGTAAGCTTTCAAGCCAATAACTAAAGACTCTTAGCAGTTCAAGTAACTTAATTTGTACTTTACTCAATACGAAATAGGCCCGATCTCATTGGGAATTGTGAATCCATCTAAGGAGGTATTCCAGTCTAGAACTTTGAATAAATTGGATTTTGTTTGAATCAAAAATGTCTCCCTGAAAGGACTTTTCAAACTCAGAATATTCATTTTTAATTTTTTAACGCGTTTTTCACAAAACTATGCTTTTCGATGCTGTCGTGTGCGGGATGAAAATAAAAAGAAAATTGCGGGTTTTTCTACATATGTAAGCATTTTGTAAGTGATTTCATCAGCACGAAATGCTCCCTCTCCCTCTAACGATTTTGTTTGTTTATTACAATTTGCCGAATCCGATGAAATTATTGCCGCTAATGCCGCCTTTGTTGCAGCCACAATGATGGCCATCAATATCGCCCACGTACTCACAGCCGCATAGCGTCGAAGATTGATTGCCGCAAGTGATTGTGGCGAGCTTTAGCTAAAACGGCTATCAGAATTCAAAAGAACCAGCGCAACTAAAACAATTTGTAGGCAAAATGAAATAAGATGACCGAATTTATAGTTGTACTTTTTGCTCGGGGACTATCATGCTCGATTATTATAGCTCTCTTGTAGCAAGTGCTGTTTGACTGCGCTACGAGAACGTTGTTGTTACTTTGCCTGTTTGTTTGTGCAGTCTGTATGTGAGTGTGTGTGTGTTCGATTGCAAACAAAGAATGCCAAAGTGATTTGAATTTGCTGCATGCCATCCATCAAATGCAAAACAAGCCGAAACATGAGTACATAAAAATCAAATTTATTTGTGGGTATGTGTGTGTGTGGCTTAGCTTTATTGAAAATTCGCCACATTCAACAGTGCAGCTGTGTGTTCAAAGCAATACTTGCTGCAGTTGAAACATGCCACTGCAATCTATACAATATTTTGAACTTATCCATCCATCAATTATTGGCTTCCAAGGCGAGCAAGTCTGCCGCAGACTATCCAATTTAGCTGCCAGTGATTTTAATTCACAGTTGTTGTTTTCTGTTATTTTTTCTCTTCTGTGTGCTCTTTATTCAAATTCCTCAATTTTCAAATTTCCATTTTTGCACATTTTCCGCATTCTTTGCTTGCTTTCTTTGCTTCCTCCATTTGTTTCAAATTACTGGTTCCATTTCGGGTTATAATTAAATTTCTCTAGCCTGCTTTTAGGCGGCTGTGGCTGCATAGTGACTGATTGTTGGCTAATGGGCTGTGGCAAATGTGCAATACACATACGCGCACTTAAATACAAAAAGCATACACACACATTGAAACGCACACATACATGAAAGTAGAAAAGTGTAGTTGCCGAAAATTTTGTAGTTTTTTCACATGTTTCCGAGAGAATTTTCTATTTCCATATAATTTATGCCTCAATATTAACAAATTTTCATCTGTATGTATGTGTGTTTGTGTGTAGGCGGCGCACCTTTTTTGTTGTGCTGTTCAGCATGTTCAACACGTTTTCTCATGCTGTCGACCTTTTCTGTGAACAAGAACAACCACACATTTTTGCCATTTTTTCCTTACACTCTCGGACCACAAGCATATGTTGCTGCCGCCTACACCACCTTCTGCTGCCACTAGTGGCTAAATTATACCGCAACCGAGCTGTTCTTTGTTGCGCAGCTCCCTCTAGCGCTTTACGGGACAGCCAGCTTGTCAGGTCAGCCGGCAGCTGTGGTGGACGACAGCACAGTTTGCTTTTACCGCAATGCGTAGTGCCGTTAGACAACCCTTTGCGTTGTTGCTGCCGTTTTGTACAACAACAGTAATGTTGCAAGAACAGCTGCAATAAAATTTCATTTTAATTTGTTGGCTCGGTTGACTTGTATTTGAAATTTTCTTACCTTTTTTGTTTTTTTTGTCTATGCACCTTAATTGCTTTCGCCCTTTTTGTTGTTTTCTCCGCTTTCAATTTTTGCCTTTGCATTTATGTGCGTTTCTTCTTGTTGCTTTTTGTGGAGTTCTCTGCAATTCAATTTGAATCTGCTTTCTGGCATTTTAACAATATATTTTCGGGTAGTTTTTGTACCCTCCGTCCACCTCGTAAAGTCATTGGTAGCTTTTGCAAGTGTTGCTCCACATTCTTCATCCCCCTTCCTTGTGCTGTAACTTCGTGTATTCATTTATCAAAACTTCATTTTGTTCTTTGTGCTGCGAAAACTTTAAACCGACAATTAAAAGTGCTAAAGTGGCAAGATTTTCATCTTCTTAGGCTTCCACTTCATCCATTTTCGTCGGCGGCGCGGTAAGCGCGTCGGCAGGTGGACCTTACTCAGCCGACAGTTATCTAAATCTGATAATTATGGTATATTTATGGCGGGCTTTTGTGCGCAAGTTTACGCATTAATTTCCATTTTGAACTCTTTTCTCAAATCAAGTGAATTTGTAGCATCTGTGCAGCAGTTCATCGATTCTATCACCTGTAGAACTTTGTTTAATCTCGAAAACCTTTGTATTTGTAGGCTGCAATCTGTTGGAAGTTAAACTTCACGGTTTAATAAATTTTAACCTCGAGTTATTTGAAAAATCACGTGTAAATATTGAGCTGATGATTAGAAGAAGCGATTAATAAAATGTATGTGTTTCTGAGTGAACGGTTTTGGGGGGTTGAAAAGGGGAAGATCGGGAGTGGCAGACCTCAAGCGGCCGCACTTAAGCCATAATTAGTCCCATTTTACTCCCGGGTCGTAACCCGCTTTACCCAGAAACTCCGTGCATTTGGTAAAATACCTGATTCGTTTTCACTCCAGTTGCCAAATGTTGCTAAAGTTAGAGCATTGAGCGTGGCGATATACTATATGTCCCGTCTCCTCCGGCTGAAGGCCGGGCATTCGCAAAAGTTATTTTCCAGCGTCTCATCATCTTCCGTGCCAATTTTCCAATTTTGTAAAGGTTTATCTAAAGAGTAGGTGGGCTATGATGACCCCTGCAATATTACTAAGCACCCTTTTACCCAGAAGTAAGAGCTGTTTGGCGGTACGCCCCTTTTTATTTGTGTTCTAAGACCTGAGGAGTTCATCTATGGTACATTGCTTCAACAAGCTTTGAAAGTGGCTGAATGGCCTGGGGCAGCTTAGGAGAATTGTGTCGTCAGCCGTCTCCGAGCAGGCCAGCTTTTCTGTCTTTTCATTATCTTCTATTCTTGTATGTACCCGGATGTCTTTTCATTACCTTCTATTCTTATATGTACCCGGATGATATTAAAAGAGTTACCTACCGACAGTATAGTCATAGCTTGCTTTTAAATGGGACTTTGAAGTTGCCATAGCCCGAGTCCGTTAAAAGGGTCGAGTATGATACCATATTCGTGACGAGTCTGACTCCAATGACCTAAAATAATGAGTCCGCTGGTCGTAAGCATTACCTCATATTTTATTTTTTGATGTCATGGTTAATCTCCAGAACCTTAGGTGACGCAGCTTTACCACGTCGTAAGCCCCACTTTGGGGCCATAGATCTTCTAAAGGAGTTCTAGATTCGAAGTGCTATGGAAACCCTGCTCTCAATGTGTTCTCTACAGCTTAGTTTCTTAACTTGGATGAATCCTAGATATTGGGCAGAGCTCAAAAGTACAGTAATTCTACCCCCAAAAAAAAAGGGGGAATTGTATATTGAAATTATTGTCCTTCTTGTGAAAATACAAGTTTCTGTTTCCCCTGGATTAACAGTTAAGCCATTACCCTCCGCTTAGTCGCGGTAATCTGAAGGCCTCTTTCTATAAGCCCGAAGGGCGATTAAAGTTCATTCCTGAACCGAGGTCACTGAGATCATCTATATAACAGATTACCTAAAAGTTCTCCCTGCCGACTATGAAATTTAATTCTTTGATCAAAGTGACCCAAAGAAAAGGGAATAGGAAGTCTCCTTGTGGGCCACAATTTATCTGTTGAACGATTTTTACACCTTCCTCGAAATATATGACTTGTCTATTGCTTAGCATATAACTTAGCCGAGCAGGTTTTGATTAATGCCAAATGAAACAATAGCCGATATCAGGCAGAAGGTGAATTCTCGTTTTTCTAAGCAACTCTCGATATTTCCCTCTCACCTCATGTAGGGCGTTATCTACCGATTTTCTTTTGATGTACGCGTGCTGCTTGAACTCCCAATGATTGGCTGGGATTTATCGTTTGATGAGATCGTTGTAAATCCGTTTAGTACTTTTTAGTATGAAGGATATTAGACTAATCGGTCTTTGAGATATTAGCAAGGAATAGTTTTCCTTTCTCTCATTACCGAATAAGTAAGCAGCAGTGGTATGAAAATAAATTTGACTTTCTGCCATCTTCTGGGTATATACCTTAAACGAACACGAGTATTATAAATACTAGCAACACGGTGGGGTAGTATATCTGCACCGTTCTGTAGTAGAGCGGGAAATATAAAATCTGCTCCGGCTGCTTCAAAAGGTATAAAACTACTAAACAGTTTGGTAACTATTTCTCTGGTGAGCACGAGACCGTTATTCTAGCTGGGTGGTATGACAGGCTTGAAATGTCTCGCATGCGCCCATGGGAGATTTTATGGAATTCTCCATATTAAGTTCTTTTAATTTTTTTTTTGTCGTACTACTTGCTTTGTCTACTTGACTACAGAATAAACGTCACGAGTTGCGTTTTGCTACTCTGAGCTTATGTTTTCCGCTATTGAATCGCTTAGCCTTGTTAAAGGGCCTACGAGAGTTTATTTGTTCCCTGGTCATCCACTGTTTATCTGTGGAACTTGTCCATCGCAAAGGGCATGCTGGTTCTAAGGCACCAATAATACATTGTCTTATGTACTGAGAAAGTGTCTATGGAGCAACTCAGTTCGGATACATATGTGCTCCAGTTTGTTCTGGACTCATTCCAAAACATCGGTAGCTCTAGACCCTCGATATTAACTATGAAATCGATGTACCTGTAGTCGGAAAAGAAGTGCTCTGTAGAGACTTTCGTGTCCGATAATAGGCCTCTACGCCTATTTGTAAAGGTGGATGTTGCCTATATTGATAGTGAGTAGGTGTTTAAAGTTAATGTATTCGAGCAGAGCCCCTAGCATTACTGTCCGAGCTGTCTTAGACTATATGATGGGAAGTAGCGTCTTTTCGAATAATAAGTTGCATACCTGATTACTCTGTGATCATACTCAGCTCTTCCGTGGGAGGCAGAGTTCCGAAGAGGAAGGGCTAGTACAGTATTTTTGGCACTGTGATGAAAGAGAGAAATTGTACGGTTCTTTACATACAAGCATGTCCTTGTCCTGATTCCGCTTTTGGATAGAATATATAAATATTAAGATTACTAATCCGGCATATAACTTTTCTAGTCAACCAGATTTGTGGATTCCACGCTAATTCGGCGACGGTCAATTTGTGTGATTAACAGTTAATTAATCCATGCTGGGCTTTACAGGAGTCTATCCTTTTTAGAAAGTGTCAATGGAGAATGGTTTAAAAAACTTATGGGAAATATAGTAACATATTAAGCATTTCCTTTAGGTTAAGTGTAGGTGGAACCTTTTCTCCAGATTATTGAAAATAAGTAATGTGATCCGAGGATGGTGATGTGAGTTTTAATCTTGATTTAACAGAGCATCATTGGCATGACGCGGGAATGTATGTCAAACCAGAAAACCATAATCGAAATAATGCCTCCAGTTTCTATGAAATGTGAGTCTAAGCTTATTGCCTTAAAACTGTCAGAAATTTCCAAAGAGAAATACTATAAATACATAAAACATCTAATTGTAGAAGAAGTGAATATTTCATACTCTGGCTCTTTCTACTCCTTTCAACGAAGTTTAATCGCAAACAAAGTAACATAAAGCGATTTGGTTTGATTTCAACATTGAAACAAATTTAAACAAAGACTTCTCAAATATTTTTCATAGTTTATTGACTAATAAAGTTATTGTAATATTTTGTGAGTATTTTTCTAATTAAGTAGCAGCAACAGTAGCGATGAGTCTCATTTCTGGCTGAACGGTATCGTCAATAAGCAAAATATGCCTTGTTGGTCAGACAGAAATCCATGAGTCAGCATTGCATCCCGAAAAAATTACGGTTTGGTGCAGTTTATGTGCCGGCGACGTTATTGGGCTGTGCTTGTTTCGTGATGATGAAGACCGGGAATCAATACCGCTCAATGAATATTTTTGACTCGAATTGAATGATATTCACTTGGACAATATGTGGTTCCAACAGGACGGTGTCAAAAGCCACACAGCGAATGTCACAATCGATTTATTGAAAACCAAATTTGGCGAACGTGTTATCTCATATAATGGTCCAGTCAATTAGCCACGTCGGTCGTGCGATTTTACGCCTATGGAGCAACGTCAAGTTGGTCTATGCCAACAAGCCAGCGAAGACTAACGAACTTCGTATGAATATCGAACGAAAAATTCCATCAGTAAACGCCGATTAAAGCTTGAAAATCGTCGAAAATTGCGTTCAGCGGATGGACTTCTGCAAGCGTGCTCGTAGTGGCCATGAAAAAGAAATTGATTTCTATACGTAACGACATCGAATGTTCTTTCACAGGAATAAAGAATTTCATTGATATCCCAAACCATTTTGGTTTTACTAAAAAAAATTGTAGTACTCTGTTTGAAAAACCCGTTATTTTTGAAATCTGATCGACTATTGAAAGTCAAGGTAAGGACCTTTTTATAACCTTCTTTGATGTTAGAGCTTCGGTGCAGCCGATGTTTAAGTTTTTCTAGTTTGGCAAATCTCATGACGAATCTTTAAATAGACAAACCTAGTCATCTTCCTCAAATTGAATTAGTTTATTATTTACTTTAGTTATCAAAGTTGAGGTACTTTCGAGAAGCCGGCATCTCTATTGGTGCTGAAGTGGCGGTAAAACTCTAAAGGGGAACTGACTGGCTTGGTAGCGTAATGTTTTGCTGTTTGTCTAATATAAGTCCTTTCCAACTCTCTGAAACAAATAAATTGTAATGCCAAAAGTGGCTTATTGACATCAAACTTAAAGGATAATTCAGCAGCTCATTGCTATTCACAGTATATCTGATTGGTATCTTTAAACCCTACCGTGGTACAAATACTTAATTTTGGGAAAGCAAAAACAAAGCAGAAATTCACTCCTAAACAAATAGCGGTCATTCGAGCGAGCAACCTAGCTGACCCAACAACAATCTGACTACTTCATTTGCGGTAATTGATTTCCGGCCAACAGAATAAGCATTAACCCAGCTGTTTTGCAAAATCTTGGCAATAAATTACGTTTGCTGAAAAATCGACCTGAATTATTTAAAAAGGCGATGAGTGCAAGGTGCGTGTGGACCGAAGTTCTGCTCATCAACTCGCTCGCTAAATGCTCGCTTTGTTTGCACAGCAATTGGCCCTGTTGAACAGTTAGGCGGCTGGGCTGTCAGGCCTGAGAGAAGTTTGTTATTTTGCCAAGGCAAATAACCGCAAAACGAATTGAAAACAAACAAAATTAATGACTTGCTGGCTGCGAAAACGAAGCACAAACACACGCACCAAGTCGCTAGTATTGTGTACTTAACACTAACTAATTCGAGACTATATTACCTGTCTACTTACACTATCTATTCTCTCACTATCCTTTCTTATCGGCCGGACACATGCAACAGCTAACGGTTGTAACCTTTATTTGTACAGGTGAAATTATGGCCAATTCCAAAGGTATTTACACGTTTGGCCTTCGTTGTAGCGGCATGTGACCGACCTGCCGACCTAGGCCAGGGTAGGTCGGTCACATGCACCCATTGTAGGCGGCAATTAAAGTTGATGGAAAAAAGGTAAGTTTTGCAACATTTTGTGTCGGCCCTCGCCCGCCCATCGCGTTGTGAAAGATGAATGGTCTTACATGGACTTACAGCTATGCAAACAGCTGTTTCCTGGCAAATATTAAAATTAACGAGTCTGTTTACCAAATATAAATCTTTCAATGGAAAATAGAAAGGTATTACCTCTGGATGGTGTGGAGGCTATAGCTTTCGGTATTTGCGACCTAGAGTGCGAGGGAGGGTGAAAAAAGTACGTGTTGCAAGAATGCTTCAAAGCGATAATGATGATTAAGTACTAAAAAATGGAAATTAATCAGCTTATATTGCTTTGTAGTACAAAATATTAGTGACGGCGTTGAGGATTAGAAAATAAATATGATACAATAATTCTGTGAAATTTACAGAAATAATAAAAAAGGTAAAAATGCATCGCTTTGCTATTTTGTTTTATTTTGGAGCGCATAATTTCATTTGCTTCTCTGGTAAAATGTAAGTACCGGGAAAAATCTAACTAGCAACTCAATTTTCGGTTTGAATAATTTCCGCAAAAGCTTCGGTATATTTGGTTTATGTTGTGTAATGTTTGGCTCCACTCTATCTGAAGGTGGGACAGTAGGCCAAAATGTCTTGAATTAAATATTTCCAAATACATGCCGATGGCCTAGAAAGGTTTAGGTTAGGTCAGGCTAACCAGGTAAGCCAATAATCCCGCAAAAGCCAGTTTTGAGTCTTTGCGATACCAGAGGGAGTTCATTTACTAGGTCCATGAGAAGTAGTCACTTTCCGGATACCTGTGCTTGACATGAAGTTTAATATACTCTATGGCCGCACTATCAATACCTCCTCCAGTGTATCACGCCGTGAGGACCCTAGATGCTTACAGCGTAGTGCAGAAGAGATGATCCATTGTTTTTCTGGTATCTTGCTCAAGACATTTCCTTCGGTCGGTCAGCCCCATTCTACGGGCATGTGTCTCCACTAAACCAGTGACCAGTTAGTATTCCGATCATGTTCCTACAGTTTATTCTATCGAGTGCCAAATGGAATTGTGTGTACTTGACTTTTGCAGTTTTGCACCCAGGTAGCTCATTCTGTCGGGTTATGATTTTTTTTACCATGACTTTGAGATCGTCGTATGGACATACATACATCTTCTTGGCAATCTCTTTCACTATTTCATTGCCCTGTAATTCACCTAACTCTTAACAGTATATTCTCGCACCAACTCCATCGTCTATTTTTAAGCCATCCGTATAAATGTTTACGAGTGCTGCGCGTAGCTAACATACCTTTTCACCAAACAACTTTATCTACGTTGACTTTGAATCTTATTTCCTAGTTGAAGGGGGGAATCGTGTAGTCGGTGTTTGCCAAACCGCCATTACCCAGCTAGCTATGCACGAATGTTCTATACGTAAATTCTCCTGCTGCCAGTAGTGGTTCCGCCGATTTTGCTGCGCTTGAAAACTTTAGAACACATTTTGTAAGATTCCCTTGTATTATTTAGTTCACAACACTATTAAAAAAATTGAAGATTTTCCAAATCAGATACATATTTTTTAGGTTAAACTGTATGTAACTATTTTCAGCAGGTGGTAATTCTGTTTAAAAATTCGTCAAGATTTACGATTTTTTAAATACTTTGGAAAAGTTGGGTTAATTATTGAAAAATGTTCCTGGTTCTCAAGTTCTTCTATATGACAGCGGCAACTCTGAAATTCATCGATATACACGAACTGAAACTTGCCCAACAATTTGTCGAAATAGTTCTTAGACACCCACCGGTTTTGCGTTGATCTACTCTGGTATACTCCCACCAATAGGTGGCAACTATGTTCGGGAATTGCCTAGATTTTATGGCTTTCAAATTGCTTTCGATATTTTTGATTACACGCTTACAAATTCCTATACATTTCGACATATTTTGTTTCCCAAATATGTGGACACTATATTCTAAAAAAATCTAAAAACTTGAAATTTCCCAAATTCTCTTTGGAAAGCGTTTTTAGAAACTTAAATTTCTGGTTTTCTTTTCTTATAGATGGCAACTCTGCTCAAAAATAGTCGTAAATTAAAAACTTTTCAAATATATTCGAAGTAGTTTTTAGCGGCAATACTACTGTCACACATTTTGTAAATTATTTCCAACTTTTTGGGTTTCGACAGATACTATCAACTTTGAATTTAAAGTTTTGCTTCCAAAACTGTTTCCTTATATTTCCGATGATACCATTTAATTCAGCAAATACTTCGCAATATGTTTAGTTTGATTTTTTCGTTAGGTTGCCTTCTTATTCGATAAGTATTGTTGGACACAGTCTGTCACATTGTAAAGTTTGGGCCTTAATTATATCGTAAAGCAAAGAGTTTCTACATTTGTTTGGTAAAATTTATGAAGGTTATAATTATATTTCAAACCATGGTTGCTTCATAGGTTCAAATACGTTAGTTACCTTGCGAATGTCTATCTATTTCTGTAGGACTAATTTGATCACATTTTCAGCACCGTCGACTATCTCGTTGTCTTCATCGTTTGAACCAAATTTGGAGTCGAGAATTAACTTCGTTCTGAAATAATATTGGGGATAAAGAGAAACAATTTTAAATGAAATTTACCAATCGAGACTCGAAACTGCAAACAGGTGGCAACCATCCAAAAAAATACTACCACGTGATGCTCGGCGCGAATTTAATTGGAAAATACTGCAATATTAGTTGTTCTACAAGATAATTTACGCCGTTAATCCACCAAAGCGAATGCGCGTGTTAGCAGAAAGCCTGTGTGAATGTAACGCTTCAGCCATACTTACTAAATCTTAACGGATTTATTTATTTGTTTGCTATTTTTCCATGCTTTTTTTGCAATAATTACAGCTGCTTTCCGCTTTGCTGCTTAACGGTGGTCTTCGGTTTAGTTCGTAATAGCTTTCAAGAGAAGATTTATGATGTATTCAAGTTAAAACGCGTAAAGACAAGTCAGCTCTGGTGGACGCCGGTGCAAACAGATGCAAAACAGGTGCGCGCCAACACGGTCGAGCGAGCGGTGGAAACAAACAGAGCGACAGAGCGACACAAGCAACAAGACAGATACTGTTGGATGAATGTATAAAAAAGGCAGTTTCTATGTTCCTTCCAGCGCCTGGTTTCATGGGTCAGCCGAAACAAGCGAGCGAACATTAAAAGTCGCACGCTCGTGGACGCTGTGGCGGAGGGTGGCGCGACAGCATGTGTTGATGCAGCGTCGTAATAAACTATGAGAAATGGTAAATTAAGATAAATTAATGGTTAAAATGTGAAAATTTATTTGTGCTGATAACGCGCGGCAAAAAGTATATTAACTCGCTTGTGCGAAAGCATAAAAGGTGATAAAGGTCGGCTGGCAGCAGACAGCAACGCAGGCACACGCTCACAAACGCACATGCGATTGCGTTTAGATGTGTTGTCGTGTGTGCTGTTAGAAGCGTGAGCTTTGAGAAATTTCACTCACACACTGAAGGCATGTAAAAGATTTACTGCCGCTAGCGATGTAATGTGGCAGCTGAGCAGTAGCGAGAAAGGACGCGCGCAAACTTACTCAACCATTAAACGTTTATGCTGCAGCTCGTTTTTGTTTTTGTTGCTTTGGGTAAGAATTCTGCATTTTTAATTTGTTGGCATACGCATTTATTTTCGAGATAACAGCGCAAATAACAGTAAATACATACTAATTATGAGTGCGGCGTGGCGTATGAGTAACCTGAATATTGATAGCCGAGCTGAAGCTCTCACTAAAACATACACAGTTATTATAAAGACTTTAGCGTTCAGTTTTAACATTTCTAACAGTGTCAAGAAATAAAAAATAGCAAGTGTTTGTGTTGAAATTTCACAATTCACACGAATAGAACTCAATTACCAGACTCCAATAATTCTCCCTTATTTTCAGACAATAACTCTTTTACTGTCGGTTAATGTATTTTTTTTTTATATTGTGAAGGGTGTGTCTAAATTTATTATCTGAACTGCTCTCATTATAGGAACATCACGGTTAGTTCAGTCAGATAAGTGTAAGACCAGCTTGTAATATGAATGAAAGGAAAGATACTAGGCTTTAAAAGGAGACATCGGTGCACAACATCAACAATTTGTTTCTCACTTGTCATGTTCTGATATTCATGCCTTCTGTTAAATAATAAAATTGTAAATACTGATTGAGAAAAACTAAATTTACAACTTCGAATATATCGGTAACAATAGTGCCTTAGAATAAAAGAGTGCATTACTACATTTGCCTCTACAATCCAGGTTCTTCCAAAGGAAAAATGCTCTTTCTTTCTCGAAAGTTTCTTCTAAAATCTAATTTACTTTTTTAAAGCTTGCTATAAAATCATTTTTTATGCCAGAATTTTGGATTCCCTAAACAACCGCAACTGAAAGTTCTAGACAAATTATTTTTGGAGCTAAATTTTCTCAATCATTGATTGGCGATTTAAATGTTGGCACTTGGTAAGCAAGAAAATTTATTTTTGGTTGACTTCCAACCACAAGGATTAAATAATATCAAACTTTACTTTACTTACCCTTGCGGGTAGGGGGGACCCCCTTGGTGCAGGGGGGGAACCGAATATACCCGCGGTAAGGTATGCCTGTCGTAAGAGGCGACTAAGATCCTGGCCGCCAGTCCAGAGTTGTGTGGAAACTCAACTGGTAGTAACTTCGGTTACAAGGTCTTACCAGAGACTTTAACCTGGTACCACGGGGAGCAGTAATGCCCTTGGAGGTAAAACTCCAATCTGCTCATTGGGTTTGGCCCTTTGTGGAGATTCGTGGTGGCTGTGGTTAAAACCCAAATCGCGGGAAGAACTGACTTTGTCAGTTCAAATGTGGAGTTGCATTGCAACCTGGCGCCGTGCACATAGTACGGAAGAGGTTTTAGATGGGCCTCGAACCCTACCAAGGTGGTTAGTGTGTCCATGCCACACTGCCGATTGGTACTGAAAATCGTTACCCAGTTTTCAGGGCGCTGATCGACGCATTGTATTGATCCGTTGTGCTTCTGAGCACCGTGGAGTTAAACCTTCGTAGGTAGGATCCCACGTAAAGCACTCGACTATTGTTTACTTATTACAGGATGCCGAAAACTCCTCTCAATACAGCGTTGTATGATGTTTGTATGTTTGACTGTATGTCGCATCGTCTCAACGGATGCTAAGTTCGGGTATGACCGATCATTTTACACTCTCAAAACGTACAAGGATTAAAGCCGGGGTACTACCTACAGGTACATAAGGCTTGTTAGTTATAAGGGGACTACGTTTTTATTGCGAAGAGTAACAGGTATATGGAGACTAAGGCAAGCGTTGATCCGATTCAGCCCGTTTTAAACACACATACAAGTATACACTGTTATCAGTAAAGATTTCACTCAAAAGTTCAATTATATATCACACACATTGTCCCGTATTTTCAGAAAAAATGCAACTATAGGTATTGGGGTCCACATTTTCGGTACCCAGGGCCTTTGACAAAGACATTATTAGTGCAAAATTGTATCATATTATATTAAATGCTCCTTGGATTATACATAGGAAAGTGAAAGAATCAAATGGAATTTGAAATTCTGTTATATTGGAAGTAGGCGTGGTGATAGTCCGATTTAACTTTCACTTTCGTAATATAGCATACATATCAAAATTTGTCTCAAGTTTAGTTTGGGGAACGAAAAACAAATCACACGTAGCCAAATCTGGTAAATACAGTGGCTGATTGATTCCGAATTATTCTTCCACAATTTCGGCCGTTTCGACGGATGTTCTCAAGCAAACACTTCAATACGGCCAAATAGAACTCCTTATTGACCGTCTGTGCCTTAGGATCAAATTCATGATGAAACAAGCCACGAAAAAACGAGCATAACCTTGATTTTTGTGCGGCTTTGACGTGGTTTTTTGGTTTTTTCTCTCTATTTTCTCTCCGTATTTACATGTCTAAGTCAAAAACCCATGTCTCATCGGCAGTTATGTTTCATGAACGTGGGATCGGAGTTCGCACGATCAAGCATGTCCAAAGAGACCTTTTTCTATTTGAAAAAAACTCGGCTTTATCGGCACTAGCCGAGCACGAACGCGCTCATATTTGGCATAGTAATTAAGGGCAGTCCTATGAACTTACGAAGACACATTTTTTTTAAATATAATTTACCCGTGAAATTTTTATTAGAATTTCCGGGTACTCTTTTTTTGTTGCGATGTGTATTTCCCTATAGTTAACCCACTTAGTTGTAGGTGAAATATACAACCGTTAGGTGATGAAAACTAGTTTACTATGTAGCAACATGCTACAAGAGTATAAATATGATTTAAGATGTTAGACATTTTTAGGCGAACATAAAAAGTCGATCGAAGGATCAGTACCAAATTCTTAAGGAGTTCGTAAAATTCAGATAAATAAGTGTACAGGTAAAAAAACTTAACGACTAATTCTATTCTTTAGACTCCATCATGAGTAGCCCTAACAAAGTTGACATATCTTTTCCGGGCTTTTCTTCGAAGTTTGAACGAAAGCCAATCTGTATTTCGAACTTATTTCACCTTCCTTACCTTCACAGCACAGCCGCTCTCTCTTGATTCGCTGAAATATGTCTCTGTATATCTCGTACAGCTCATTGTTCCGTTATCAATGCGTAAACTCATCAGATAGTGTCATTGTCCATGCCTCCACACCATATAGCAGGACGCGTATGGTGGGGACTTGTAGAGTTTGGTCTTTGTTCGTCGGATAGGACTTTACTTCTTAATTGCCTAATCTGTATAAATAGCACTTGTTGGTAAAAGTTATTCTGCGCTGATATTGTTGTTTTATCTACGACTTTAAAGTTTGGTGATGTTAGTAGATTTTCACTTGAATTTTCCAAGTCAAGTCTTTCACACACTACGTTCGACAAGACCTTACGTACGATATTAAGAAGGCTTATAACACCTTTTTTGTGGAAGGGGATCGTCGGATATGCTTTCATGCGACCATATCTTGAAAAGAAGCAGATGTATGATCCTCATCAGTTCTTCGCCACCGTGTTTGAATAGCTCAACCGGTAATTCATCTGTCCCTGCCGCCTTGTTGTTCTTCCAGCTAAATGTAAATGCTATTCGAACCTCAACATAGTCGGACATTGGAACATTTATTTTATCGTCATCGTTTGGAGAATCGAGTTCGCCATCTCCAGATGTTGCACTTTCACTACCGTTCTGAAGGCTGGAGAAGAGTTCGCTTCACAATTTCAGTAAGCTCACCGCATCAGTCATTAGATCACCTCTGGAGGTTTTACAAGAGTATATTCCAGTCTTGAAACCTTCTGTTAGTGACCTCGTCTTTTCTTAGAAATTTCGAGCATTACCAACAGGGCGACAGAGCTTGGTAAGCTCTTCGCATTTATCCCACACCGCTCGTGTTGTGGCCGATGACAACATTGCGGGGCAGGCTGTTTGCTTTCTCTGTCACACGGTTACCCGCGAGATCTCATCGTACCGCCTATTCTTTTGACCTTTACGAAACCCAATGGTTTCGTTTGCAAATGTTCGTAAGGAGCTTTAAATGTCGTCCCATAATTCGCTTGTATCAAGTTGGTGATGAGTGCTCTCAGAGGCTAAGAGAGCTAGTCAAGTAGAAAACTATTTTTAATTATTGCATCGCGACGTCGTACCTTCCCTGTACTTAACCCCAAAATCAGCATGCACTGCAAGAAATATTAATCGAAAGCACAAACAAACGAACGCTGATTACTGTAAATCAAAATTGCTAACTATCCTGCGAAGCTTTTCCGACCGGCGAACTCGTGAATATGGGATCATTTCTTCACTAAAATCACAAACATGTCAGCTTCAATGAATTCCCACTTTTTCACGGCATATTTGACTACTAATCGAACTTCAACTGCAATTACTGCTCTCGCCCGAGGTTTTAGTTTTCATTTCCTTTCATGCTTATGCTCAATTCATTTCCGTAAACAACTCAATTTCCAGCACATGTGTGCTTGTGTGTGTGTGTGTGTGTGTGTGTGTGATTGTCCTAAGCAAAAGCCACAACAAATGAAGTGAAGTGCTGGGGAAGGGAGCCAGCATGCTGCCCCAAGGTAGCAGCTGCAGGGCAAGCAACTAAGTCAATGCAACGGTATTGCTCTCATCGCTGGCCACCTTGTTGACTTGAAAGCAATATGTACAATCCATATCGGCATGAAGTTAGTCCGTCAGTCAGTCTTTGATGCTGTCATTCTGTCGCTCGACATTCGTTCACTGATACGCTGCTACTGCTGTGCTTTTGTTGTTCCTGTTGCTGCCAATTCCTTCGTTTGTTATCGAAATTGTCGCTTGTTTGTTATTTTTGTTTTCTTTAACATGTTTTTGTTGCTTTCGTAGTGCGATAACATTTTTAATGTGTCCTCGTGTGTACATGTGTGTGAAAGTTTGTCTGCATGCTTGTTCGCATGTATATACATACTCGTACATACATATCTATATCCTGCAGCCCTGCATTGATTATTGTGATGTTTATCTGTGTGCCACTGAATTGACAAGCAATTTTGCTCTTAATATATTTATTTTTCTGTTTTTCTGACTTTTTCTGTTTTTATTTCTTGCTTTTATTTTATTTTATTTTGTTCTTATTTTCATATTCATAATGTATGCAGTGCTTCTGTTGCTGTATTTTCATGCTCTATTTGTTGCTGTTATGCAAGCAATTTTTCCAATTTGTATATTTTTGTATTTTCGCTTCCTTTCCCCTCCTTTTTAATATACTTCATCCGTGTTGCTGCTTAACACCTGCAAAGCGCAGAGTTGCAAACATACTTACAGACAGTTTGCTGCATGGCTAAGCCAACTGATGGCAATGAAAAATGTTGAAAATGTGCTAGCGGTAGTGAGCATTGAAAATAAAGTGATCCCGATAGGGAGTTGCAAATCCCGAACTTCCGTTTCCGGTCCAATTCTTATAATGGTAATTTTTAAATGTGTTATTCGAAAAGTTGACCTATTCCTCTAGGTCAAATCTTATGATGCTGTAAACATTCTGCTGCATTAGCAAGAATCCCAAAGTCTGCACAACCAGGGGCATCTCCATGTGCTCATAGATTTTTGTAGCTCATTAGTGTGTTCTACGCTTTTCTATATTGATCGATTTCTGTTTGTTCGGCTCTTCTTCACTTGTTCTATGACGTCCTCTCTTTCGACTTCCTGCGGACTCCAATCCAGAGCTTATCTTCTGTAGCACCTTTTTAAAGTCTGTTACTCATCCATCTCCATTTTCGTCATTTGATGTGATTGGGCTTAGATTCTAAATACCATTTTTTTATATACGTCGTCATTGTTGTTGTCTTTCGTCCACCATATCTTCAGGACATGCTGAGATACCTGTTAACAAATTGGATGGAGTCATCGAAAAAGTGCCGTATTAATCCGCTGAGACATGTGCAATAGAACTGCTTGCTGTGGACGCAATGGAAACTGCATCTAAAACAAAAACTACAAAATTGGTTATAAGACGAGGAAAGATCGTTCAATAACATCATTATTTCTTAGCAGAGAAGTATGGGTTCTGTAATCGACAGTTCCAACGCGAAATCTACATATTCACCGATGAATCAAAGACCAAGTGGCAATTAAGGCTTGCCGTAAAAACCAACACTGAGTCTGGTTATGCAACCAGGCATACCTAGACTCCCCGTAGGTAACTCGGTTAATGGTATTTGGATACCCAATCTTATTGAAATAGAAAGCAATGAAAGGGCAGACGACTTAGTCTGCTCAGTGGCAACTGGAAAAACTCTTCCTCTAAACTGCCCCAAACCATTAGCTGCTTAAAAGTTTAGCGTAGTGTCAATAGTGAGCAGACCTAAAATTATTCTTCTTCTGGACTAAAAGGGAACTTTGTAATATTGTAGTCCGCAGGATGATGAGGCGCTGGAACATTATCTTTGCGAAAACCCAGCCATCAGTCGGATGGAGAGTACAATGTGTCTGCGGCTCCTAAGCCTCGTTCTTCAACCATTCATGTAAGGAATTAAGTAAGGAAGGACTGAATTCGGGTGCAACCAAACATTTTATTCTCTGGGAACTGCAAGAATCAAAACCAGGAAAATGCCTTAAGGAGCAAAACGCCAACCAGAGTTTCGGAGTCCAAGCAATTATATGTATATACATTAGGGTGTTTTTTTTTCCTTTTGAACTATTAATTCTTCTCAGTACCGTCACAAAATTTCTTTGGAAATACCCTAAAAAAAATTCCTTGTAAATTTTAGCCCTTAATATTAACATTAAGAACTGAAACAAGGCATGTAAAAATTTTCCATAGAAAACACACTACAATCGGGGTTTTTTTACTTTTAAATCCCTACAGCTCAGAGGTATTTTATGGCATCGTTTCGACTTTAGACGAATATTTTTCAGAATTGTTCACTCTACTGCCCAGTGCAACAAAGCCGTAGCACACACCGGCGAGGTAGTATAGGGCTCTTAACTTGATTTTTCCATGAAATTCGCATTTTTTTGTATATACTATCTCGTAAGTGACAGGAGCTCAACAAACTCGTAGAAAATTCTATTTGTTACAAAAAAGGTCCGAGGTCAAAATCGCTATCATTAATATATCTTGAGATATTCAGCTTTTTAAGTAAGGCTTTTTCACATATGGTATGAAATAAAAAACTTATGAAAATTCCATAAAATTTTTGTAGCGTATTTCCAAGGAAATTTCGTGACGGGCCTGAAAAAAATTAATAGTTAAAAAAAAAATCACCCTAATATACATACATATATCTAATACACTGGGTTAGAAACCAAAAATTATTATTGTATGTATGTGGTATGTGGGAGATAGGGTTAGCATCGACCCTATTTTATCTTTTAGCCCATACTATATATCATGAGCATGCCACATTAAAAAAAATTCCCTGTGACTAATTAAGATTCCTCACATACTATCACCAATGGTATGGAGAAAAGTCAACCGGTTATTATATGTTTGCTATATGGAGACTAAGTCAAGTTTTCGCCCAATTATATACAGTTTAGTTACAAGATAAGATAAACTCATATATTGATCAGTATATCCAGTATAAAGTCACCTGGAAGGTCGTAAACTTTTTTAATAGGAATATGCGAGCCGTGGGAAGTACTGAACCAATTCAACCCAACCCAATCCATGAATTTCTATTATTTATTTCACACATTGGTCGATATTTCCAGTAAATTCTACTATAAATACGGGAGTCGGTCGAACAGATTTGTTGGATCTCGACAATTTTTGGGCTTACTTTGAAGGCATTATTCTTGCAAATTTTTATCCCGTTACATTAATTACTTCTTTTTTTTTTTATACTGGAAAGTTTAAAATTGTGTTGTATGGGTTGTTGTATGCCCATTTTCATACAATTACATAAGAATGTGAAAGGATTGTCACGTACAAAAGTGATTGAAAGTAATCTGGCTGGTGCATCCGCGCCCATCGCTCAGTTTGTACTTCGGCTCCTACTAATCTCGTGTGCAAAATTGTATGTCTCTGTCGTATTTTATTACCGATTTATTGCAGTTTTAGTAATTTTTAACAGTACCGTTATATAGGGAGTAGACGGGGTTATATTTCGATTTAATCCAGTTTTATAAAGTTGGTAGGAATGCTTACGGGGAGAAAATGAGAATTTCGTTATTTTTTTCTTTTTTTTGCTATTAAATCGTGTTATTTTACACAAGTAGTAATATGGCATTATTATTTGCGGTGACAATTATAAGTCCTTGGAGATTCATCTAAAATCAAAAAACATTAGTTTTATAAATAGATAAACTCAGGCGTGATCAAAGGATTTCTTTTTTTTTTTTAAATTAACAAAATGGCGGCCTCAGGATTCTTTTTTTTTAATTTTTCGGAAAAAATCAACAGTTAATTGCTCTTAAAAAATCAAAATTTTTAAAAGGCAAAAAATCCTTCGATCAGGCCCGAGTTTCATAAAAATCAACTGAGCGGTTTTCGAGTTACAGTTGTCACCAGTTCAAAAACATAGTTTAGTGAAAAACGCGTTTAAAGCTTCACACTAGCGCTTTGAAGTGCCTGAGCTCCCCTTGTTATTTGTCGAATAACTCAAAAACTAATTATCGGATCAACATGAAATTTTCAGAGAATATTTTACAGATATTACACTTAACGAAAATGCACAAAAAAAAATTGTTTAAAAATTCTGACTACCCCTAACCCCTTAAGGCATTTGCCCCGAGCGTGTTTGGTTATTGTAGCTTAAGTGGTTTAGAAGATATTGCCATTAAATCTATTAGGGTCGGGGCCACGTCCACTTCTTCTAGAGCAACATGTTGGAAGACTATAAAAATTCGGATCGTTTTTAAAATAAACTAAATTTGTGCACTTGCCAGTCACGTCACGATGTCCAGCTTTTTTCGGTTCAGTTCCAGTTTTGAGAATAAAACTGTATTAATTAGATCATTTGAATAATAAAATTAAACATCTTTGGAGCAGGTTAAAAACTTTTGCAGTGGTAATAAAACAGTATAGGCATGCTAATCCAATACACTTTTTGTTGCTATAGGAAAAACGAAGAAAGAATCAGTCAGTCTAATTACCATTCAGATCGCTGATTAGCTAAGAAAATACATTTTGTTGAAGGAAACTGATCCGCTCTTGCCTCCAACGATCGAAAGAGTGAAGGATGATTTAGATACAATTAAGAACTACTTAACACTGAAGAAATATTATCAGAAAACTAATGTGCGAGCTTTATGTTCGAACCACTTCTCCGCGAAGTATTTCGAGTGAAACAAACGCACTAACGGATACAGGTTGTCGACATTTTCTCCTCGTCCGGAAAGAAAACAAAAGCTTCGAACGACAACAGTATTGATTAGATATGTCATACCGCACAGTTCTGTGCCCAAATTCGTATTGTCAAGAATTGTCCCAAACATTTCGCCTAACGAATTGAAAGAACAGTTACAAAAGTTTATTTAAAAAGCTGTGGAAAAATGTATTGCAAATAATTGTCAGACCTCTACCTGTATTTAAGTGCTGTATAAGTGATCCGCGTCGGGTGTAACGATCATTCGTTTCGCAGACTAAATCACGAACCAAATCAAAAATATGAGAAAAACATATAAGAAGACACATTAGAATATTTGTATTGTTTCTAGTTGTACACTCTTGGATTTTAGGGAATTTGGAGAATCATTGTTCCGAAAGACCGGTCTAATAATTCGTAAACTATACAAAACACACTCTGCCAGGATATAACTTATGGTACCCAAGTCTCATTTCCGAATCCCGATAACTCACGAACTAATTTTCATTGCAAGTAATATCGGCAACTTGCAACCGTTGCAACACTGCATTACCGCTCATTTATAACGTTCATTGCCCATGACCGAAACCTCATAAACAATTCAAATTTTAATCAACTTTGGCTAGTTTGAACCAGACAAAAAGCACTCCACACAGTGCCACGCTTTCGAAAGCCCACTGCTCCTTCAAACCATATTGAAAATACAATTACTTGTACGAAAGGAAGCAGCAGTAGAGTTGTAGTTGGTGGCAGTCACCGACAATATGTTCATTTTGCTCGAATTCTCTTATTTGTGGCGTTGCTGGTAAGTGCTTGAGTGGGTCTGAGTGTCGTTTGATTGCAGAAAAATATGAAATTGACTCTTTCAGATTGCATAAATTGTTTGCCATTCAAGGGAATCCTGTGTGTGTGTGTGTGTGTAGACGGTAACATATATATTTCTGCAGGGTATGGGAACCAGACTGTAGTTGCAATCATAACGGCAGACATAGCCACAATTGTAAGCATGCACTTATCGGCTAATCAAGCACGTGAATGCTAACTGTATATTTTCAGAGTGGAACAAGAGTTGTAGCCTTTTGCTTGGCGCCATCAAAAATATTGTTTATTGTGTTATGAATTCCGAGCAAATATAATTTTAAAGCAATTATTGTATTCTTCTTTGTGCTGCGCCGTGGTGCATGATATGCAGTGGTAGAGAGAAATGGATAAAACTCACTGCAACATAAATCTAGTCGTTGCTGCAGAATTTCGTCTCGCGCGAGGAAAAAATTTCTTGCTGTTCGCAATTATTTCTTTATTCTAACTTAATTCGCAGAAACTTTGTTATTTCCTTTGAAGCTCATAATTGGCACTTTGCAGGAAACTTAATAATTCGAAAGAAAATATGAACCAAAAAATGGGTTACGCGCTTTTTATTTGGAGAAGAAGGTATTGCGAGAGAGTCTACTTGAGAATGATTCTGGTCAATCATATGATATGTCTGTGCACACAATCCTATCTTTGGCACATCAACAACTCACATCTCTACTTCATCCACAATGACGCTTCGGTCATTTGGATAGCATAATGAGCGGAATGCAAACCCTCGATCTGATCTTTAATTAAAAAAACGATTAAGAGGATTCAGACTGATTCTTAAGACAGTGCTAAGGCGAATAGATAGCAGAGCGACAATATTGGCCTTAGCTTACTGACCGCGCGTTCGAAATTTGTGAAGGATCACCATCTCTAGCACCGAGCTGCTTTTCCATAAGACTTGTACGGATACTTGTCCACAATCGAATTGTAGTAATAAAAATCTATTGATCGTATTGTAAAGAAATTCTCCTTGTGCCTCACCATAAACAAAATGCGTAAAGATATGAGCTCCGTTAATGTCGTTTTGCGGTCTACTATTCGATAGCTGGACTGAATTAAGCCTACTGAGCACTGCTCTATTGTGATTACTTCCGTAGTAACAAAATTCCATCGCTTTAAGATAAATGGCCACAGGTTTAGAAAGCTCCTTCTCTCTCAGCAAGGCACTTAGTTCTTTAGTTCGGGGGGTATGTTAAGGATGAAAATTTGCATTACAGTTGTCAAAATAGAAGAAAGGATCAGGCAGAATCAAATTAAAACTTTTTATTGGCAATATACTAGAACAACAATGGAAGTGGCGGGCTCATATAACTACAATAAGAACTAGAGAAAAAGAGTAATACGACTAAGTATGTGTGTGCTGAGTTAAAGGCCCTTTGTCCTCATATTGACGATTTTTCATTGAACATAAAAATAAGAAAATCATTAGACTCTCCTTGTCGTTCGCAATCTAAATTATTTACAGGTTTTATCCGAAAAGTAATAAAACTGAGTCGATTTAAGTAATAAAATTTATTGAATCAATCGTTACAATTTTTTAAAAACTTTCAAAATAGGCTCCTTCTGCGTCGATGGAGTGTTGCCGGCGCGATTTCCAAGCATTGAAGGCGTCACGGAAGGCATTCTTTCGAATAACCTTGAGGGCCGAGGTGCATGCTGCTTGGATCCCCTTTCATCGCCTTTTTCAGGCAAGGCAACAAAAAAAGTGTGGGCGGCCACATCTGGGATGTAGGACGACTGCGGATGCATTGTGGTGCCGGCTTTGGTTAGGTAGCTGTTCACAAGAAAGGCGGTGTGAGCCGAGGCGTTGTCGTGGTGCAACTTACAATCGGCTGCGATGTCTTATCGGACACGATTAATCCTTTGTTTGAGTCTCTTGAGGACTTTCACATAGAACTTGGCGTTGACGGTTTGTCCAGGAGGAACAAGTTCATGGTGGATGATGCCTTTGATGTCAAAAAGGACAATGAGCATCGTTTTCACTTTAGATTTGCTTCTTCTCCCTGTCTTCATCATCGACTTCTGCCCGGCCCTCCAAAAAGGCCTGGTCGCACCGAAGCACACCACTTCTTGCTAAAGCAACATCTAGGTAAGCTTGCTTGATCATATCAAACATCGCGTACCTCTGGCCCAACGAACGCTGCATTTTTGGCTTGTACCACTAACAGAAACACGTCGCGGGAATATGTTTGTCCTGACTCTCCAGGTACTCGAAAGCAACTGACGAGCCGCTGGTGGTTAGCTAAGAAGTAGCGGTGGAACAAACCCTCTATCGAGACATACACAATTATCTGGGGAAACCCCACTCTGACTTTAATAGACCAATGAGCCATGTATTGGCGGGAAATACCAAAAAAAGTGCTATCCTACAGTGTCACATGACTAAGCTTTATTATAAAACTAAATCATCAGAAATGTGTTCATTTCGACTAATAGAACTCTGTGAGGTGACTGCAATACTTTCCTAGAATATTACAACCTTTCCTATCAATATTGCAGACACTTAATTATATGCATACGTATGCAAAGGGTAATTTAAAGTAGAATTTCGAATTTTTATTGTTTGAAGAGCTCACCGTTCTACTTAATCGTAACAATAGTGTGTGGAAATTAAATTCTTTAACTTCGCCCATTAGCCCCACTCGACCCCAAAGTTTGACTTTTTAATTTCATTCGCCTAACGGCTTACACACCAGAAATCTGTCCGCCTTTCGTGCAAGCCTGCAATAAATGCGTAAAAGCCGACCACTCCGGTAACGGTGATTTAAGGCACTCCCGCTTTCAAACAAACGCTGCAGTAACAGCAAATGGATTATTATACCTTGTAGCGCGCCTAGGAGATGGCCCAGTTAATTTTCACTGTTTTTTTTTGCTTACTTCTCTTCTACGGAAACCCAAATACGAAACGCACCTACCGAACAGCAGCAAGCCCATTGCACACATAGCACAGCAGAGCGCGAGCATATTTTTGAATACCGCTGGTATCGCGAGCGCACTCAGGCATTTTGCATGTCGGTCTGTAGGCGAAGATGGATGCATTTCGGCTGCCAAAATGTGGAAAGCCAATAAATTTCAACCGATGGACTGACTCAATGCAGCCATACGCTTTCAACGAGCAATATGCCGCACATCAATATGTGGGTTAGTAAGTACGAGGGTGGTCAGATAAGTACTGAGCCTCACCGCGCATGAGACTTAGAATTGTGTAGTACATTCTCGCAGACAGCTTCTGTCGAATTTTCAAAGAGATAGAGTTCGTAGTTTCTATTTGAACCCAAGCGCAAGGTTGGTCCGATGATTGATAACCGTCAGAGGAGTTTTAATAAACACCCACGCCCAGGTGTTCCGAAAAGGAACATATTCTATGTGAAATATTGAGCATAAGAAAGATGCCGGTGAGATGGGTGGTTACACCTAACAACAAGCCCAGCACTAAGACCACTTGGAAGCACTCTTCATTAGCTAGGCGCATTCTGGAATGCACCAGAAGCCAAAGAATAGTAATGGTCTTCACTAGGCGAACTTGCTCCAAATAAGACGAAAGCTGTACTCTTTCGAATGGTCGAAATATGATGTTAGTCGTCTTATAGAATTCACAGGGCGCGACCAACAGCGCTTGCCTAGAGAAAGGAAAACAGCCACAAGCCTTTGCACTTTTTCCAGTTTCTTTGACAGCAAACTGCAGACAAAACGACATCATTTATCGGAGAATAAAGAGCTATATCACCATCGGTTTACACCTTCGCCATCGTCACGGCCAAATCGGTCGAAGTAGACTACGATCTGTTGCTCCATCCACCGTCGGCGCGATTCTAAGAAAGGATGTTTTTCAAACGGCGGGAGTTCTGAGCATCTCTGAGTCGAGTGTATTGAGCAAAATTAAGACTATACAAGAAGTAAATTATCTTTTTTTTTTACTAAATTTTAGTTTTTCCTTTATGGTTAACTAACATACTTATCGGATCTACGTCCTAAAAACGCAAATGGATGTATGGTATAGCTGAGTTAGCTTCAGCCAACAAGGGCTTTGTGGGTGTATTGGATACCGCCTGCGTTCGGTTATTCTACTTTAAATTACTGCTAAGATATATATGTAGATATCTTCAACTTTATGAGCATGTATTAAAGTGTGTGTGTGTGTTGGGCCAAAGTTGCCATGAATCCAAATGCGTTACATTTCGTGTTTTGGCAAGCGTTTTGTCTACTGACAGCTAGCGCTCGACTTCGGAGCAGACACGCGTACACTTCTGCACTCGCACTCACTTCCATCTATTTCGTCTGCTTTGGCAGGACTTGAGCTAAATCACTACTGTTTAAATTGTTGCCACACTGCAACTGTTTGCCAACAACTCAGTTTTCAGTTTCGATTCGGTAGTTTTTTACTTTTCTCCGCTTTCTCTTCTTCAGTTTTGGGAAATTCTTAGGCGGCCAATTTTTCTTCGTTTGTGCTTTCATTGCCTTGTTGTTGCCTATAATTCAAATTGAACATTTCGCACATCTGCTGCATGCCACAGGTCAATGTTGTGTAGGCCAACAAAGCGGCCAAAATCGGTATTTGGACTAACTGTAAGTTGAGTGCTTGCCGAACTCATCTTTACACTTTGCGCCGTAAACCCACAGCAGTGTAGTTGTGGTCTGCAGATAATCAGACCGTTTCACTCGATCTCTTTTCGTTTGTCCTCTTATTCTTTAACGAGCTGTAAGTAGAATGAGCTCCGTGATTGCCGTCTCGAAAATACTCAGCAAAACCAAAGTGGTTCAAGAGATCTACAAATCCGATCTGTTGATATAAAACTCAATGCTGGAATAGTCAAAAAATTCGTCTTCCTGTTTTTATAGAGTTTGCTCTAAATAATCCGGCAACTTTACCCAAATTATTCCAATTTGCTTCAATTTCTTTTCGGTTAATAGTTGCAGCGCTTTTGTTTGGACTTAAAGTGTTGATGATGTCGAACCACACCAGTAGTTCTAATAAAGGTGAGGTTCAGTAATTCAAAACCAAAGAAGAAGTCGTTCTCAGTTGATATTTCAATCTTAATTCAATCGTTTTATTGAGAAAACCGCGGACGTCCAAAAGAGTCACGCCTTTCTGCACTAAAATATTCCTAGCGTGTTTATTGCTACGATGTCCACGCCACTAAAGAAGAAGAAGAAGTGTTTACAGCTTATCTATCGTAAGCTTTCGATTAACCGAATCCAAGACGCCAGAAAACGAATCTTGGTATATTTATGGGATTATAGGAGTATTTTGGGATACATTCGAAATTATTTTCATCGACTTCCTTGAAAACATAAAGTCATTAACAATGACTATTATACAGCTTAATTGGAGCGTTTGAAGACGAAATGGCGGTAAAAGAAAAAGAAAGTGCTGTTTCGTCAAATCAATAGAATCGAATTGCTTCTGCCTCTAGCTTGTTCCCGGGATATGACCTCAAATGATCATTTCCAGTTCTCAGACATTGAGGGGAAGAGCAAAATGGAATGAATTTACGACGAAAAAATATTTGCTGAGTCTGTAGTCTGGTTCACAGTAAAAGACTTATCGTGCTACAAAAATTTTATTGAAAAGTTTGCAAGTATACTGTTTTCAACAAAATCTGGAAAATATCTTTATTTCGACAAAATCACAATGTCACAAAGAAAATTGTTTGTAAAAAGCTGAGCAAAGGTGTTACAACTATACTAAGGGTCCAAGTACCAGTGCTTATGAAAGTGAAGTATCTTTGATGATAATAAACTACTCTTAAAATGTTTTAGGAAATAGGTACTTAAATAGTTTCCAAATAATATATTAAATCATATGCTACTATTCATATTTTTGTTTTTTCTTAAGAAAGTTTCTCCACCGGCTCTATCTTCATGTGTGTCTTCGACTATTGTGGGTTAGATATAAAAATTAGCATGTACATATATAATTTCTTTTTTACTGTGTGAGTTTTAATTTAGTTTTTTATTTTTGACCAAACTTGTGGATCGACTAATTTCATTTGAAGAATTCTAAGATTGTTTCTAGCACAAAAAAAAAAAAACAGAAAAAATGCTGAAAATAAATTGCACTAAATACGCATCCGGTGCAAAAGAGCCCAGCGTACCGAGAGGCAAGTGTAGGGTTGAAAAATCAGTCTGCCAAACGACAATGCCCTAAAATACACTTACTCACACCCGAGCTTTCTGTGGGTAAAACCCTGCCATTGCTTCTAGGCTCTTGACGCAACTTTCGTGGTGAGTTGTAAATTAGTTTTTGGCATGTTTCCCTGTAATACTTAGTTAGTCCAACTTCGATGAGCTCTCATGTGTATGTGCACCGCTGTGCTTGTGTGCTGGTCAATGTTGGATGCCACAAGCAGTTGTTGCAATGCCAGCAGTGAATCCTTCAATTTACAAGGGAAATAATGAAAGCATGCACTCATTGCCGACTCTTGAGCAAGACATACTATATAAACAAGGGACTTGCACAAAAAATAATAGTGTTTGTATCGTTAGCAAATAATTTTGACACAACGGATATTCTTAAAGAACTTATTTTTACTAATAATGATTTCATAAAAATTAATTTATCTAAAACTAAATCGAAAAATCGTAAAAAACTTTGGTTGGTTTGAATATTAGTCAGCAGCTCAGTTATATTTGCTTCCGTTACTTTTACAATTCACGCAACAATAAACCGACCGACTAACTAACGAACTACACAAAGTAATGATTCAATACAGCAACAAAGAAGGATCGTACAGCTGAACGAATTTAAGTAAATGTTTATGTGTGAAAGAGCTCAAATGCAGTACTTGCGGAGGAGCGCTTGTTGCAACGATTTCTTGACGCTCACTGGCAAACATATAACTTACATTTTTACATGTTCATATAAAGGGTTTTCCAATGAGGATGGATGGAAGTTGCGTGAAAAAAGAAAGATAAGAGCTGCTTCCGGCTCGACCTAATAAGAGGTAGGACCGAATTTAATAGAATACTGGTATAAATCATTTATATAGGCATAACTGTATACACTGGCGTAATCAAAAATATTCTGGCGGTAAGCTAGAAGCCTTAAGGATATTTTCAGATATTCTTTTTTGGATTTAACGTTGATTGAGCCAATCGAAGACAATTGTGGCGCGACTTAGTTGAAGATTGGGTTATATTTTGCGATGTTTCGCAAATCTGAAAGGTGAGCACTAGGTTAAATTATGCTGATTATATACGGCAGGTCACACTGCCCTTCAATATAATATGTTAGAATTATGATTTCGGGAGAACTTTCATTACAAAGGCTGGAAAATGCTAGATATCACTTTTCTTAGCTGTAGAACGAAGACGTGGAAATGTAATAATATTTTGTAGGAATCCGCCTATGCAAAATTTTGCTTTGTAACTGATCAACGTACAATGAATGCAATGAGCAAAACTAACAAATGTGCTCCATGTCTTTTTCGGTTATTATGAACTGACTAGCTCAGTCAGTAAAGAATAACTCGAGATTTCAGTCAGGTGACTATCAATCATGATGTTTTTTTCATTTAATTTGGAGTAAAGGCTGAAACTAGAAGGAAACACTTTTCAGGATCAGACAGGTCTTCAATATTCGTTGTCTGTAATTTTAATTTTTATTTTGGACTAGGCGATCTGGATCGGTATATGCAGAAGATATCGCATGGACAGACTAATAAGTCTATATTTTCATGAAGCTAAGGCTGAGGGAAAATAACATTGAGGTGGTTATTTTCGTATTGATCTAAACGTTAATGTGGGTTTTCAAAACTTTGAAGTTGCAGGCAAAGTCAGTTGTCTTGGAAACAACTTCCAGGTTCAGTTTCGAAGCGATTAAGCAACTAAATGAAGTCTTACTCTATACAAAGGCGATGAGATGAACCTATGCCATGAGGTTTGTGAGATCCAGGAGTTCAACTGTAACTTTTCCTTACCTTATTGTTGATCAGAAAAAGAATTTACGTTTGACAATTTTTAATTTTAACATCAAGATCGTCATCGGCTTCCAATTGAAACCCCTTGTATTACTAGGCACTAATAAATATACATACATTTATATATATATATTACATATGTATGTGGTACATCCCAACTTAATACCATATAATCCAGAGCGTACAAAGCGCTCGAAGCCACTAGCAACTAACTACAAGCCACTACAGCTGGCTAGCTATTAGCTACAAAGTACAAACTGCTAGTCGTATATCTGCGAACACATACGAGTGCATTTGTGTGTGCGTGTGTATGGAATGTGTGAGGTTGCGTGCATATGAGTGAGTGTGTGGTGAAGCCTCTGTAAGTGGCTAAGCCACCAACGGCATTACCTACACTGTTGGCAATTTTTCTGCACTTTCGGTTGCTAACGGCTAAAAAGTTTGGCAGTTTGATAACCACAGGTTGATCTATTAGTCAAAGTGCATGCATGCATATACTCGTCTATGTCTGTCTGTATGTGTGTGTGCAGGAAGAGTGCGAAATAGTTATTTGCATATATTGAATTTTGCACAGGCGGTTTGCTAAAATGCAGTTGGGTATATTTTAGAAGGCCACAATTTTGAAATTACAACTTTATTAGACGTTAACCTACTTTTAGGCGCTTTGCATACTGTAATTACACCCTTCATAAAATTTTTCTTAAACGAGTTTACAATTTACTTATCAACTTATCAAGGTAAGCTAAAATTTGGTAGAAAAATTCAAAGAGGCCCAACATAACCGTGTGGGAGGAGGAATACGTACATTCTAATCGGAAATACGTTTAGTAGGGCTGAGTTCAGATTAATCGAGTCCATTGCTTCTAAATATTACCATCAATGCCTGCAAAAGAGATATAAAATTCTGAATAATTGTCAAGCCTGAGAGACTTGGTTCTTAACGTCACTATGTGAAAGATTATATCACCGGATCCACCGAATGTTTAAATCGGCAAAACTCTGCAAAACCTTTAAAAAGTACTTCGTTTTTGCCCAAAAATAATAAGATGACATTGTATTTATTTTGAAAATTCTTTATTTATTCTTCCAAATCAATTTCACCCCTTCAAAGAAATCCCCTTCCGATGCAATACACTTATGCCAACGGATTTTCCAATCTTCGAAACACTGGTTGTAGTCACTTTCCGGGATGGCCTTCAGTTCCGTCTTCGCTGCGGCTTGAATCTCCCCTATCGAATAAAAGCGGTGTCCCCGGAGCGGTCTTTAGAGCTTGGTGAACAGTCAGAAGTCGCACGGCGCAAGATCAGGTGAATACGGTGGTTGCGGAACGATATGGGTTGAGGTTTTGGCGAAATGATCACGGATTACGAGAGCGGTATGGAATGGTGCATTATCGTGGTGTAAAAACCAAGAATTGTCTTTCCACAATTCCGGCCTTTTTAGGCGGGTAGCGTTACGCAAACGACGCACAACGTTCAAATAATATTCCTTGTTGACTGTTTGACCGCTTGGAAGGAGTTCATAATGCACAACACCACGATAATCGAAGAAAACAGTCAACATGACCTCGATTTTTAGCGACTTTGGCGCGATTTTTTTGGTCTCGGCTCTCTTTTGGCACGATATTCGCTCGATTGGTCGGTTGTTTCGGGGTCGTAAGCATAGATCCAAGTCTCATCGCCAGTTATAATGCATTTCATTGCAGCATCGTTTGGACGCTCTTCGTCTTCGACACGTTCACGGGCCGCTTGGAACTCACTATACCACTTGTAAAAATTTTTTTTAGACATGGCCTCATCACCAAAGGCTTTCTGCACCATCCTCAACATATCCGCAGCTGAAAATTGATTCCGTAAACAAAATTTAATGCAAATTCTTTGCTCAACAAATTTCGACATCGCAAAAAACGAAAAACTCACTTTTAGCAGCTCACAAAACGACACGTATCTCAAACACTAAAGGATATTTTGATATGAAATTTGACATAAATGTGACTAACAGTACTACCAACCTAAAAAAAAAAACATAAGTCTCCAAATCCTTCGGCGCGCGCAGCTTAAATTCAAATGTCACCTTTTTTGGACACAGTAGTATACCCTTCACTTGATTCCGATCGTTCCGTTTGTATGGCAGCTATACGTTATAGTGGCCCGATATCGGCAGTTCCAACAAATGAGCAGCTTCTTGAAGATAAAATGACGTTAGCAAAATTTCAAAACGATATCTTAAAAACTGAGGGACTAGTTCGTATATATACAGAGAGACGGACAGACAGACGGACATGGCTAAATCGACTCAGCTCAATATATTGATCATTTATATATATATTTTATAGGGTCTCCGACGCTTCATTTTGGCTGTTACAAACTTCATAACCTGTTCAGGGTATAAAAATTGAGCAGAGTATCTTAGTAAAAACCACAAATCAAATATTTGCGAAACGAACTTGTATTTAGTAACTAAATAGATTTTTCTTAGGTACTTGATTTTCCCAAACTTTTCTTATCGCAAATTTTTTGCTACCAAATTATTCGCCATAGACAGGAAGAGGTTGGTGGGAGCTTTAAAGGTCCAGGTCTAAGGAGTGAATGCATAAGGCTGTTCGAAACCAACTCCCGAAGTGGTTGATGGATTTCTTTCATTGTGTGTGGCTTAGCGCTGCCCTGATGGAGCACAATTCCTCTCTTATGGATCCAGTCCATTATGGTCCAATTTTTGACAAAAGAAGTCTGAGATAGGGTAGGCCAAAGGGAAGCTACTTACAGTAGATGATTTCTTGCCAAATACAGCAAATGCATAGTAAAATGTTTTTGATCGTCAATCTTAACGTAGGCTCATCGCGGTAATAGCACATGTTCTGGGAATCTTAAGTGTTCTGTGATCGCATTTAGTTCAAATATGCGCCGTTTCGTTCAATAATCTATTTCTATCTTGACGGCAACTTCATTATACCCCCCTTGCAGAAACCCCCCTCCTTATTTGCGAAGAACTCGGACAGCCACTTTTCAAAAGCCTCTTTTGAGTTTAACTTCACACAAACAAGGACGTTTGCCATGGACACGAACAGGTAGTAATCACTTGGCGCTATGGCCGGGCTATATGGTGGATACAATAAAACCTCCCATCCGGGGTCCCGTAGCTTCTGACGAGTCACAAACGAAGTGTGTGGTCTGGTGTTGTCCTGCTGGAACACTACGCCCTTCCTGTTGGTCGATCCTGGACGCTTCTGATCGATCGCCTGCTTCAAGCGGTCCAGTTGTTCGCAGTAGATGGTAGAATTAAGCCTCTGGCCATGTGGAAGCAGCTCATAGTGGATGAATGGGTCGAGTTCGTTTCAGCAGCATAGCGCAGGCGTTGATTCGGTCCAGAAGGTTTTTTTTGCGTCAAATCATGCGGCACCTAAACATCAGGCTTTTTTGTGGATCCAGCCTTGTGCAGATGCTCTGGTGACTAACTCCCATTTCCTCGGCGATGTCACGAGATGCCACATGCCGGTCTAACACGATGTTTTCCATGATTTGATCGGTATTCGTCGTCACAGGTCTTCTTCCGGCTGACTTATCCATAGTGTCGTTTTCACCCGCTCTGAATCTTCGAAACTATTCATTCGCAGTTCGAAGTAATAGAGTACCATCCCCCAAAACACCATTAATCTCACGGAACGTTTCTCTAGCGGATTTGCCTTTAACGAAGGAAAACTTTAAAATAGCGCGAATTTCGGCGTTCGTGAACTCCATGTTTACACGTCTATAACTGTTGAACGCAATATCCAAACTAATCATACATAACGTCGTTTTGTAGGTTATGTCAAGACCTCTCAAAGATGTATAGTATTGCCAGATCCGAGCTCCATGATTTGATCGCTTTATAGATAGCCGCGAAATTCAAAAGACGAAAAGACGGAAGGGAGATATTTGACAACCTAATATTTGGTTTTTATAATTATTGCTAATTTGGATCTCCAAAAATTGTACTGTAATTCCGCTGGATATTTTTAATTACTTTCTTCAAAAAATTTTATTTGTGCTGCATATTGATCTGCGTGATTCAGTGACTTGAAAAACTTTTGTCAACAAACACATTTTTTACCAAAAGCGAAAGCGATTACGCATTTACTTCCAAGTTAATTACATTAAGTGGCTCTGAAGAGTAAGAACAACAAGATTCAAGGTAAACGCGTAAGAAACTTTCAATTTAATAAATGAGAGTGTAAATTTTATTTCCTCAGTCGACAATATATGCATACATACTCTAGGTTTAATAGAATGACATTCCGACAGCAAAATGATATGCTTATATATTGGTATATGTGAAAATTTATTCTATACCTGCATGGATCTACATATCCTCTTACATATGTAGACATGTCTCGTAATAAATTTTGTAAACAACCGAAAAACTAGTAAAGGCTACAAGGACCATAGAGTATAGAATACGAAAATTCTAAAAGAACATGTTGATTCCAGGTATTACACACGCAAACACACACTCACACAAAAAACGAAAATATGTCGACAATGCTAATAACACCTTCGAAGCTGTAAAAACTTTAGCGAAGTAATAATGTATGGGAAAAGCGAGTGAGAATGGCATAAAAGTGAGGTCAATACATACATATACATATGTCTACAATGTCTTGAAGAAACAAACATGTAAGCCAACCACTTACTTCAAGACCTTGAATAAGCTAGCTGGGCACACATACATACATATGCACGTGAATAAGTCCCGGAATATAGGTATATTCAAAAAGCACGTCTTGGCTCGAAAATTAATTCAATTAAAATGCGCCAAACTGAAAATGATATCCTCGACGTAAGCAATAACGACTACTTAAGCGAAGAAGTTGACGAAGAACTTGCAAAAGAAGAAGAAGAAACACAGCGAAAACTATGGCAACGCAAACACGACAAAACAGCTGTTGGTAGCAACAAAAGGTGAACGGTGAACAGTGACTCGAAGTCAAAGGCGACTTGAAGCAGCGTCGCAAATTATATGTATGCAATATCATAGTCAGCGAAGACCAAGGCGGGTAAGGGGGCAATGGGAAGTTGCTTGCGCCAAACTTTGCTAATTTGCACACCTTTAGCCGGTAATTAATTTGGCACTAATTGTGTAATAGCAAGCAAGGTAGAAACAACAGACCAATCCACACACACAATCATCCATTAGCAAATACACATATGCACATATACACCTGTATACGTATATATGTATGTACATGCACTTGTGTGTAGTAAAATGATCCATGTTGACAGATGCCATTAAATTTGTAGCTGCATGAAGATAACTTTTGGTTGTGTGCGTGTGTGCATTAATCATATGTACAAAACTTGGCTGATAGTTGTTGTTGGGTTAAGAGTATCAGCTCTAATAAGTAGGGCAATAGCTGCAGCCTTAATTGAAAGCCGATAAGTTTGTTAAGATTTAATTAACGTAGTAGAGGCGCAGAGAAGCACGAGATCGGTATATGTGGAACTTTTGGATAATTGAACAAGTAATCAACTCCAAAACACAAATTGAAATATGCATATGTATTAAAATAACCTTGACAAAAATATACATTTATTGGAATAATGAACATGACTATCAGTTTGACTTTAGAGTAAAAAGATGAATATGAATATACTCGTAATATACACAAAGGGCATTTTTTAGACTTCTTGTATCTCAGAAGGATTTCAGAAAGAAATAAATCGCATATGATTTAATGTTATGGTCAAGTATTTACTTTTAATATAAAGATAAGCCTTTGCCATTATGTTTTAAAAATAATTTCGAATAAGTGACTTCTACGACTGGATCATATTCCAACCCAAGTTTCGGCCAAATTTTCTAGCAACTACGGCCTTATATCAGCAGTAATGGGCCACTTATTCTATTCCAAGCATCAATCGTCTCGGGCTCACCTACGTAAACAAGCGACTTCACAAAATCCCACAAAAAAAATTCTACCGGCGATTTAATACCGATCTTGGAGGCTAGGCTACAGGCCCAGGAAGCCAGAAAATGCGCTCACAAAAGATTCTTTCAATAACTGATTATTTCGACGCTTGTATAGCTAGCCTTATCTCTATATTCTTCCCCATTGAATGCAACGTTATGGCCGGTATAATTTTTTAAACAGTGACTTTTTCAGGATCCAAATACGAAAGTTTTATTTGTTAATGCATCCATTAAACCAAAACACTTTTGATTGAGATTTATTGCTGATTTCAATTTTCCTGTGTAAATCGGGATAGATGACCACCGTTTTGGGCCCATTCGACGAAAGTGCGACGCGCTTGATGGATTTTATAAGCGCAAGATCCTTTCGTAAATCCTCCATAAAGTGGATGGGCACAGCTCCAATTGTTCCGCGCGATGGTGGATCAACTCCTTCGGATCTTCTTCGATACTCTGTTCCACAGTAGCAATTGTGTCTTCGAGGCGCACTGTACAGAAATGAGCGGACCTTGCTGGGCGATTCTGTCGACTAAATATTGGAAGCAGCGCGTGATGTGGATTAATTTCCGTAGTTCCTAAGTGGGTGTGCTGAATCCGAAGATGACTTTCATTTTGCCATAGAATATGACATTTTCTGACAATTAGACATGTTACCATCTTAAAACAAATGATAAAAAACTTAAAAATTTAAAATTGTGTAAAAACAAATATTTTTTATTCAAAATACATTCGTTAGTAAGTGCCAAATACACTTGATTTTTCCAGTGAGATACCTGAAATGTCTCTCTAAAGCGACCAACAGTAGTCTTTCATCATAGACACGCTCCATCTTCCCTGGGATTTTTTCCATCTCCTTAATATCATGTTAAAATCGTTCACTTTGCTCTTTACTTGTATCTTCTAAATTTTTTGGAGAGTATTCAAGGTGGGAATGAAGCTTTTTGTGGTAAGGGTATTTGTTATTACGTAAAAAATTCTCTGACCTCTTTAAAGGTAATCCACCTTTCTCTTTGAGGAACCGTCAGGGTTGTGGTGAACTAAGGATCAGTTATAAGCCGTCGAATATCTGATTTAATTCTGTAGGCAAACACTTTTTAGTCCAGTGATTTGAATCGTTCTCTACTATCACATTAACACAAAAAGAAGAGGAGGTTGATAAACCCAGATTGTGATCTGAGAAATCTTCCCAATATTCTGATATCGCTCCACACTTGCAACCATGGTTTTTATATTTTAGGCAATTCGAAGTTTTTTAGGTTTCCTTGAAGTGTATAGAATTACCAACAGAAATGTAATCATCGGCAGTTATATAAGAGATCGAAGGTCGTCCAAAACGAGCCATCTCTTCAACGATCTCTCGACCGTCTTTGTAGGTTATGCACCACTAGTAGGCTTGAGTTTTTCAATGATTCCACACACGAAATTTGGTTAGTTAAACAAAATTTGAAACAAATTCTTTGTTAAATTTTTTTGAAATATCATTTACCCGGGGAATATAATTACAATTTCCGGATGCTTTTTTGTTACAATTTAGAATAAAGTTCTGGAAAATGTCAAGTTGGATAAACGTAATCAGTCTAGAATTCTCGAAAAATCGATATTTTTATTGTGAAGTACAGTTTAGTATTAAGGTATCCTTTATGCTTTTTAGCTGACGTTCTAAAGATTTATTCTATTAATTTCTTGTAACATAAAGACTTGGCAGTCAAAACACCATTAAATGAGAGGCAGGACTTTACCTGCCACAATAAATTAATATGACGCCCAAATTTTTACCTAATGTTTAAAGACTAGCTGGTGGTTGTGCTGCTTGAAATCCCACTTTGATTTGATTGCCGATTGGGCCGAGTGACTTGACTTGAGTATATGCGGTCAGCCAAGGCCGCAGACATTGCGCACTTGTCAAAGCTCAAGCTCCCTTTGTGCGGCCGGGCATGTAAGCATAAGTAATGCAATTAACGGGACCAAAACACAATCATATTCACTTATCACGACACAAATAGAAACACAAATTGGTTTGCATATGTGAGAGGGAGGAAGGCACACGCATTTATGTTTTCTTCCTTGTGGCAATCGAAGTCAAGCAGCTCACATGCACGCGCACTTAATTCCAAAGTTAACTTAAGTCGCCAACAAATGAGTCGGCATTAAGTATGAGTACACACACACATACATTTGCTTGCAGCACTCGCTCACAGCTCACTGCTAATTGCCAACGCTCGGAGGCATTCGCCTGTGTGCTTAGTCTGTGCAACTCAGGCATTGCCACAGGTCAGGTCTTTGTGGCCTGGCGACGGCGTCGACGACGGCGACGACCTCCGCTCGGCTGCCTTTCGCAGCTTAACCGTTTGTCTTGCATTTGTTGTCCCACGCAATTAAGTGTTGCAAGGCGTTATCTGCAATTATTGAGCTGACTGCAGCGCAATCGTTAGCGAGCACGCACAAAAACACACCAAATAACATTCGTCAATCGGGAGGGGGGGCAAAACCAAAGTTTGTAATTGCTGAAAGGGCGTGCACTAGAAGAAATAATTTGATTCAGTCTGTTTTCAAAGATGAAACGCCGACGTTGTCTTAAAAATAGCAAAGTATTTATGAGAGAAAATTTAGGATAGTTCAGCTATCCCTTAGAATCATCTGTCGAAAACGCCGATATTGGACCACTATAGCATATACCTGCCATACAAACCGAACGGTCGGTCAAGTGCTTGTATGGAAAACTTTCTTATTTGATGATATATCATCATGCAATTCGGCATGAATTATTGACTAAGACAATGGTGAAATCTATGAAGAAACTGCTTAAGTCGAGTCCCTGTACCATAGCATGTAGTTGCCATACATGTTCTTGTAGTGAGTCGTTTGTATTTGTGAAGGGTATTAAAACTTTCAGATCTCCTTTAACGTCCTTTTTGTTTCAAATATTAATAGTTGAATGAAAAATATTAAGTGTTGGCGACCCTTCTAAAAATCTATCTACAGAAACATTTTTATCTTTCTATTTTGTTTATAAAGCTTAAACGTATTCTTAACAAGTAAGGAAGAGCTAAGTTCGGGTGTAACCGAGCAATTTATACTTTCGCAACTTTCTAAGATCAAATGCGGCAGTTTTTTTTAAATAGTATTTGACAGGTTGACCAATATTTTCGGCAATAAGTTTGCAATAAGAACTGGCGTCCACATATTTGGTATCTGGAAGTTTGAATAGGTTTGGTGTGACTTGGACAACTTTGGTAATTAGGCGGCACATCACAAAAGCACTATTCCTACAAAGTTTTATCCGGATACATTGTTTGGCTCTTGATTTGTATACTGGAAAATGAAAGTACCAGAACTAATGTAAAATTGCGTTGTATGGGAAGTGGGTGTGGTTGTAGTCCCATTTTCACATTGTAATGTAGGAATGTCTGGTTAATATTACCGATCAAATTTGGTTGAAATGGGTTGAAATATGGGTTATAAAGCCCTCACTTACCATCTCATATTTCATTCAGTATAACAATGTCGATAGGAATGCTTAAGTGATGTGTCCTGAGCGATTTTGGTTATTTTTTCAAAATTTCTAACTCACAGATGTAAGCTTTGTCCTTGATGCATCGTCAACAAAGGTTCAGCTGTCGTTGATCTTTTGAGAGAGAATCATGTTAAACGCCATGAGTGCTAAGTGCGCGTCGCGCTACGAGGCTATGTTCCTTTGCATCCACCCGAAAGCTCTCAAAAGGTCGCAATCAGCAACTGCTAAATATATGAGAAAATCGAAGTCATTTGTACAGAAGTGGATACAGCGATATAAAGTAGCGAACCGACGAAACTATCCGAGCCCTTCTTCATGCTTATGATCTGAAATGGCGCAACACAATGAAGAAACCTCTGTTGTCTGAATAACTTGTGACAAAGCGACTCGCTTGGGCGCATGTGAATATTGATAGTGATACATTGGATTGGTCGCCGCATTCGCCCGAGGCAAACCCTATTTAAAATGTGTGGGTATATATTAAACAGAAGCTTCGTGGAAGACGCACATATACTTTGAAGCAGTTGTCTTACGAAATTCGTCGGATCTGGAGATCCTTGCCACTAGAATACGCCGTCAAATTTGTAGAAAGCATGCCTCGGAGATGACCGCACACATTATTGACCAAATTGCATAATTTTTTGTAATGTAATAAATATGAAAAATTCATAAAATATTTTTTTTTTATAAATTAACACGATATTGCTCTATTAGAGTTTTCTTTTAATGACGTTTTATGGGCTTTGCAGTGGTCCGATTACGCCAATATACGAGCTCATCCTTCATGTTTTGCCAAGGAACACGTGTACCATGTAATGTCATCAATATATCTTAATTTTTACTCAAGTTACCACTTTCATAGAAGCACAGACGGTCTGACAGACGGACATAGAGTCAACTCGTATCGTCATTCTGATCATTTATATACTATATACCCTCTAACACTTGGCGAATCGGGACAACTGTTGTATTCATTTGAGGCTATGGTGTTTGTAGCTCAGGTGAGGCATTATGTCACAAAATTTGATGTCATCTTCTCTCAAATAAAACAGTGATTATTTTCAATGAACACAGAAATTTCTTTATAACCAAATTGATGAATCCAAAATTAACTTATGGCAGGAGAAAAAGAATCAGTTCTGAATTGAAATATCTCTACGAAATCTAATAAAATGTTTAAAGCTGTGATTTTGTTAAAATTCAAACAAGAGGTACCTCGTCTTTAAAGCTTCACACAATATTTTCTTCAAGTTTTCTGTTCAAGCAAACCTTATAATTGTTTCTCACTGTTTACCCAAAGCTTTCCCAGAGCGTTAGCGTGTTCGCTGTTCGTTTATCATGACAACGGTTAATTAATATCACCGTGTCGGCAGTCAACAATCATACTCGTTTATCCTCCCGCTCCCTGCCACAAGGACCGCAGCAGTTTCTTTGCTTTGCACGCGCAGCTCGCTGCGTTTTCGCATGTCCGAGGCCTAATAAGCTTACATAAATACCCGCAAGCATGCAGGCTTACCTAAATGTGTCCCTATATATGTCTCATATGTATCACCTAAGATAATGGTGCCTGTACTCACATAAGTTCTGTCTGTGTATTTATGCACGTACACACTTACGGCTAATGGCCTTTGTCTAATCTCTGGCTAGAAGTTTGCTGCTGCCAGCGGATTAAGTTATTTGCAACTTTCGACCCAATAATATGTTTTGCCTGTCATGTAACTGTAACACCAATAACATCACTTTGTTGTGATTGTTGGCTTAATTTGCCATCACACTGACTGCAACTGCCCCGGCTGCTGGCTCTCAGCTACTCGAGCTGTGTTTGCTGTCACTATTGTTGTTTTTGTCATTCAAATGTAAGCTCCACTTGTAATCTGGCAAGTAGAGGGAGGCGCAATCTCGTATCTTTAAGATATTAACTACCAAAGTGTTTGTACTTGTCATTTACTGCACACTTTCAACTTTTATTGCACTCTCTTTGTGCTCTCCATCGGTGGCGATATATTTTGCACTAACTCTTGGCATTGTTGTAATTATTATGTTAACACTACATTTTGCTTGCGCTCCAAGTGTTGTGAAACAATGTCGCCAATTTATAAAGCACAATTACTCACACCCACTCACACGTACACATACTCGTACATCTAGTATTCATTGCGGTACTTAGTGTTGCAGCAGTTGCCAAGTGAGCAAGACAACGCCGCCTATAAGCTCACCGGGCAGCGTTCTGTTGTCATCATTAAATTTTATAGATAACTTTGGTTAAAAAGAGTCAATAAATTTGGCATATAGAAAGAGAGGTAAAAGGATTTTGTGGCTGGGGCTTCGGCAGTTTCTACACTACAGCAGGATTTGTTTCTACTTTGTGTGGATTATGTGACTGTCAACAGGCCTTTCAGCTTTTAAAATATTATTGCGTTTGGCATTACGCAGTGTGTCTTATCATTGTTTGCCTCTGACTTAACTCACAAGTCACCACTTACATTCAAAGTAGTTGCGTGTCTATTAAGACTTCTACTTCTGAAGTTATTAGAATAATAAAAGAACTAAATCCCAAAAAATCACCAGGACATGATAATATTACCCCAAAAATGCTTATTGAGTTACCAAATATTGCCCTAGAAGTGCTCTCTTTACTCTTCAATGCAATTCTTAATCTCGGACACTATCCAAGTTCATGGAAAAAGTCGCAGATCATCTTGATAGACAAATCTGTGAAAGACTTAACACAGCCGTCTTCATACAGACCAATCAGTCTTCTACCCTGTCTTTCTAAGATATTTGAAAAGTTGTTACTATCAAAGATGACTCCTTTCCTCCATGAAAATAATATAATACCAACGCACCAATTTGGGTTTCGTGAAAAACATAGCACGATTGAGCAAGTAAATATAATTACTAACGAAATAAGAAAGGCATTTGAGCACAGAGAGTACTGTTCGGCGATATTTCTAGACGTAACTCAGGCGTTTGATAAGGTATGGCATGAGGGCCTTTTATACAAGATTAAAAATATTCTGCCTTCAGAATTATATAAAACATTGGAATCGTATTTAAAAAATAGAAAATTTATGGTAAAAGTGGGAGATTTCATATCTGATGAAAGACAGATAAGGGTTGGAGTACCTCAGGGCAGTGTTCTAGGCCCAACACTATACATCATATATACAGCAGATCTTCCGATAGCTAACAATGTATTAACTTCTACTTTTGCGGACGACACAGCTATAGTGAGCCGTAACAAATGCCACATAGTAGCATCAAGAATATTAACCGAGCACTTAAGGTTTGTCGAAGAATGGCTAGCCAACTGGCGTATAAAGGTAAATGAACAAAAGTGTAAGCATGTTACATTTTCGCTTAGACTAAAAATGTGTCCGGCAGTAAAAATTAACAATATTTTAGTACCCCAAGCGAATGAAGTAACTTATCTTGGTATTCACCTAGATAGAAGACTTACGTGGAAAAAACATATATCTAGTAAAATAACTTGCATGAAGATAAGATCTGCAAATTTAAATTGGCTATTAAATAAAAACTCCAAACTTAGCCTAGACAACAAAGTGCTTTTATATAATGCGGTCATAAAACCGATTTGGAAGTATGGCATTCAACTGTGGGGTACGACCTGTGCAACTTATATAGACATAATACAAAGGTTCCAATCAAAAATGCTTAGATCAATCACGTGTTCACCATGGTACATGCGTAATGAAAATATCCATAAAGACCTTGGTATCCCTATGGTAAAGAAAGAAGTAGAAGACAGCAGAATTAAATATATATCTAAACTCCGTGATCACCCAAACCCTTTGGCTAATGCTTTGGTACATTCCTGCGATCAAACACGCCTTAAAAGAAGAGATATGCCCGCGTACTGAGGAGCAATGTATCACCAAAACAGCTCAATCACTTGCTTGAGCCTGTCTAGTTTTTAAATAGGTTTAAGATTTTATTACTTATTGTTAGGCTTTCAAAACAAAAAGCAGATTCAATAAATAAAAAAGATATTGAAAAAAAAGGTAGTTGCATTGGGACTTTAAGATCGGGAGGCTAGCCGGAGCCGCATTTTGTAGCAACAGTTGTAAGAGTATGAAAATGATAGGTTCATATTTCAAGTTAAATTATGATGGGATGGTGAGCCAATTGGCATTGACCTTGCCCCTTTGGATTAATGCCTGTTATATTATTTTTTTTAATCTCAAATCAGGACGTCAAAAACCACTTAAACCGGATTAAACAGTTTATGTGCGCGGAATCAATCTCTTGCCCGAAAGATAGCAAAAGGTATTGGATAAAAATGAAGAATATATAATTTCATAAAAATTTACACAATTAAAAATTGTATACAAATTGTACTAAGAAACGAAATTACTTAGTGAACGACCAAATACTACATCCCAAAGTCCACTTCTGGGTAATTGCTTTCTTTAGACGACGTAATTGCTGACTGTAGAGGATAGATAGGGATCCATCCCATAATAGATGATTCCCTGCTAATGTCACCGAAGCAAAACTTATTGACCGTCAATCCTGGCTTTGCCACCGTTTGCTGATGCCACGACCGTTTTCGATTGACTTTGTCATAAGAAACCCATTTTTCATTAGAAGTAGTCAACCGCAAATGGAGCAATTTTGTTGCCATTCAGCAACGCTTCGTAGATAGAAATTCGGTCCAAGAGGTTCATTTCGATAACTTGTGTGGTCATTTATCTTCTGTTAAGAAAACTTATAAATAAAGCGTATATGTTCTTTGCTGGTATACATCTTTGACGCTAGCTTAAACAATACTGAGTCAGGCATTCACAAAACTTTCTGAAAATTTTTTGTACGAAATGTTATTTTATTACTAGAGATTACTAAAATCATCTGTTGGAAAAAATAAAACAATTTTTTTACTTAAGCTTATATAATACTTTTAGACTTATGTATGTATGTTAACCCTTTCGATCCGAAAAGCCGTTGAAGTAAATGAAACATATTTCGCATAATCGATCGAGATAACAGGCATAGAAAAACGTATTTTCCGATAAAAAACGAGTTCAATGAATCAGAGGCGGAGGGAGGGGTTGGGACAAATATGTCCCGTCAGTATTTTTGGATGGGACATAGTTATCCCGATCTGCACTTAATGCTCCTAAGGCTTACGTATTATTTCAACTGGGTTTTATATGAAAGCTACACAAACACAAGTTAAAGACATATCCCATATTAGACTATAAAGTAAAATAAATTTGAAATGAATTAAAATATTTGAAAATTAGTATTTATTTGTGATAAGGTGCAAAACAACCCTTGCAGAAAGTAATCTTCGCATATTGTTTTTGTACGCCTTTCCTTAATTTGTACCAGTAGGTGCCCAGCGACTATTTTAATTTTTCTACCAGATGTACCACTGCAACGATAAGATGCCTTCTTCTTTCCCTCTTCAATCATGTCTTCAGCCAAAACAATCATAAAATCAATGAGTGGGTTTTGTCTTCCCCAGTTGAGAACTGATTACGAATTTCCAACAGACATCATAAGTAGTCTATAAAACACCTTTTTCTGCCATTTGGTAGATTTCCGGTCCAATTCGTATTGGCCTGCGATTTAGTCAGCTCGATCAACTCCCATTATCTGTCATTTGGGGGCAACCTACATTATCTTTTTGGCCGTTTTTTTTAGCTTTTTTCAATAGTCGACATTTCAGATGAATGACAATTACTTACAACGATTACTTCCTATAAAATATATCGTAAAGATTATCAGTCCTTTTAAAACGTTGTCCTATATCTGGAATTCGAAGACTGCTCACAGTTTTTCTGGGATCAAAATTCACATTGGGTGCAGACCAAATAAAGGGTGACTTTTTAAGAGCTTGATAACTTTTAAAAAAAAAAAAACGCATAAAATTTGCAAAATCTCATCGGTTCTTTATTTGAAACGTTAGATTGGTTCATGACATTTACTTTTTGAAGATAATTTCATTTAAATGTTGACCGCGGCTGCGTCTTAGGTGGTCCATTCGGAAAGTCCAATTTTGGGCAACTTTTTCGAGCATTTCGGCCGGAATAGCCCGAATTTCTTCGGAAATGTTGTCTTCCAAAGCTGGAATAGTTGCTGGCTTATTTCTGTAGACTTTAGACTTGACGTAGCCCCACAAAAAATAGTCTAAAGGCGTTAAATCGCATGATCTTGGTGGCCAACTTACGGGTCCATTTCTTGAGATGAATTGTTGTCCGAAGTTTTCCCTCAAAATGGCAATAGAATCGCGAGCTGTGTGGCATGTAGCGCCATCTTGTTGAAACCACATGTCAACCAAGTTCAGTTCTTCCATTTTTGGCAACAAAAAGTTTGTTAGCATCGAACGATAGCGATCGCCATTCACCGTAACGTTGCGTCCAACAGCATCTTTGAAAAAATACGGTCCAATGATTCCACCAGCGTACAAACCACACCAAACAGTGCATTTTTCGGGATGCATGGGCAGTTCTTGAACGGCTTCTGGTTGCTCTTCACCCCAAATGCGGCAATTTTGCTTATTTACGTAGCCATTCAACCAGAAATGAGCCTCATCGCTCATCGGACACGGACGCGAAACACATTTCGAACCGAACACTGATTTTGGTAATAAAATTCAATGATTTGCAAGCGTTGCTCGTTAGTAAGTCTATTCATGATGAAATGTCAAAGCATACTGAGCATCTTTCTCTTTGACACCATGTCTGACATCCCACGTGATCTGTCAAATACTACTGCATGAAAATCCTAACCTCAAAAAAATCACCCGTTAGTTCAGGTATTCTGAAAACTGCATGCACAGTTTACCTCCTACATCCTCGTCTTGATGATCAATATGCTCAGCATCACGGCTTTCAGTAGTAGACTCCTCACGATTTGTAGGCTATCACTACTAACGCCCGAAAAGACGTCTATTGGTTTTGACATAGTTAATCTGTACAAAAGTTATAAAATTATTAATTGATACAAAAGGTTGCCAATAAATGTGTGCGTCGGATCCTGACTGGGACATTTTTAGCCCAACAAGAATATTGATGGAACACATATATCCCACAAACTTATACACACCAATAATTACAAAAATACAATAAAATATTAGAACTCACCAACTTTACAATGTGTTAAGAACAGTAACACAACTACGTATTTATTAAGGTTTCAGCCGATTTAGAAACAGTAAACATATAATTATCACAAAATTCACTGCGAATTATGAAAAACGCGTCCAACCATTCGCTCTATTTTGGCAAATGAACACGTGGTTACTACTTAAAATACCACGAATGCAAACAAATAACGTTAAGAATATTATAAACTACGAAATGGATCTAATTTAAACCATTTTAACCACTTATTTTTACGCTAGGTATCTTTGAAAATACACCGGGACACATACGTCCCGTTCAGATCGAAAGGGTTAAGAATCTGAAGCCCAGGATTTATGTAAAGTCTTGTTAATGTTAACCAATCAGGTTAGTATAAAATACCCTATGTTCCAGTACAACGCTTTATTATCATATCTTCAGTGGATACTATCATGAATTGAATCTAATCGAAGTTTGCAACGACTTGTTTTAACAAAAGCCATAAATCTCATCGCACACAAACTCTAAAGTATAAACCTAACTCCGTTCATGGAGTTCAATATGAAACAAAAAAATATAAAGCAGTACTTTCCTCAAATATCCATTTAACATACACAAACATATTTGACGGCACCATGCATTCAAAAAATAATAATTTTTCTGTCACATGAAATCTATCGAAATGCAAATAGTTGTAATCTTATACCCTATGATATGCATATTTTAGCATATATTGTGTGTGTAATGGGAAGCTATGGAGGTATGTCGTTAGAGGCCCAGTTACACACCCTTTCGCCACGCTGCAACAACACTCTCCGAAAACTTGGCAAAAGTGTGATTTGACAAAAGTGTCAAAAGCGACTTACTTTCTTACTTACTTACCTACCAGTTGGCTACAAGCGGAGTTGCACATTCCAGCAGAAAGACCATTAATTTTTCTCGCCATAGATGCCTATACATATAACCTCAACATGCAAGTATACAGATATGCAGGCAGTCATATTCAGTTTAACCTGTAGAAGGAACTACTAATTAGATAGTACTATTTTCAGATGTAGTTAATAAAGATTTTCGATTTATAGTTATTGTATAAGAAGTGTGATTTTTTTATAAAATATTTTCAAAACAGTTCCAATGCACCGCTTTTTAACTTAAACTATAATAACCACAACCTCAATTTTCAATACATCTCCCCGTTGTTTTAATTTGGCCTCAATAAAGTGAAAAAACGCACATCTTCAGTGTGTTTTAAAACATCCTGCATTTTAATCTAATCGAAGTTGTGCCGAGATGCGTTAAGCTCCATGGAGGCATCAGATTTCTTTCATTACATTTTATGAAAAAGTTTATTAAGTTCAAAAAGTGGTTCTAACATGGACAAGTTTTTTGTTTATTCTCTGATTAAAATCAGTTTCAAGTCAAGCTTTTCAAAATCTTTGGCTTCCAGCCATAAATAAAGCACAAAATGCCCGACAAATTCGTACAGTTTCAGTTATGTGTTACTTTTGACTACGCAAAATTTAAACTTTTTGCAACAGCCTTCAGCCTAAGCTAAATCTTAAGTATTAATATTGACAACAAAGATGAAAGTAGTTCAGGGGTTCCATGGGTTTCCTCTGGTAAAAAACAGCCTTTTTCCATCAGTTTTTTTTCTCATATAAAAAATTAAATATTTTATTACGATTTTTTATTGTTACAAACATACACTATTAACAAAGAAATTCTGAAATTTTTGGAAGAAAATATTTTAAACTCGGCCATTGTGACGCTATTTCTGGTGACGGCTCGAAAAAAAGATGCAGCCGCGTTGGCAGGATAACTCCTTATAGGATCATCTAAAGTGAAAAATACGTGTCTTAGCTAAAACTTTAACTTAGAGCTTGGATGAAGGAAAAAACTGAAAATTGAGTTTTTCTCAGACATTTTTATAAAAAAAAAAATAAAAAATTTCAGTGAAAATTTAAATAATCATCTAGGGTCCAATGTTTGAACGTAATAATGCTAAGGTTATGTGATACTGTGTAAAGTTGATGAAGTGAACAAATAATATAAACAAAGTAGAAAATATGCAAAGTGCTCTCACGGGACTCTAGTCTCGAAATCAGGAATAAAGGGATGTTCAACTTATTCCAGTGTGAGAGCACCTCAAAATTAGCATTTTTTATAACATTTTCCATTATGGCCAGATTTAACAAAATAATAATTTTTGGGCATTTATCAACTCAACACCAAACATTTAGTACGAATAAAAATTACTATATAGTGGCTATTTATTATATGGAGAAACTATTTAAAACTTTATAAAGTATATTAGAACAACTGACTTTTGACCTTTCTATACCCAATAAAAGGATTTAAGCTTATTAGCTCTTAATCATTAAATATTTTTAATAATTTTCCATTGAAAATAATACTATGATGCTTCAAATTGCAAAACGTTTCATCAAATACCTCTAAAGTTTACAAATTTATTTAATTTTCATTGTTTAACATTTTTTATAAGTAGTCTTGAACGATGCAACAAATCCCTCCGTTTACATATTTTTTTGGTAAGATTGCAATCTGGCCATCGCCCGTTTCCAATTGATAAACGTCAAAACCTACTGAACTCGATTAGCTGTCAAAGTTCAGTAGGTTTTGACATTTAGCAATTGCTCTCTCACTTCCAGTGAGAGAGGAGTTAAACATCTCTTTATCTCTGCTCGAAATAATTAAACGAAGATGTCTACTCCTTGCTTAGCTTGAGTGAACTTAGTAGATAAAGAAAAAAATAAGTCTTCTCTCGCTTCCTCTCTCCTTCTCGCTAACTCTCAATTTTGTCGCACAAAGTTTCTAACGGGTCCAGTTGTTTAAAATTCTAACTTCTTGTTTTGCGATCAAGCATTCAGCCAAAATCGGTAGTATACTAAAGACATCGAGAAAAATGGAATGTTTTTTATCGTTGGACTTTCAGTCCATCTGTCAGTCTCGCTTTTTACCAATATCTCAAAACATAACGATAGGAAGGCGCGCTGTTCCATTTACCGCACTATTCCTGAATGGAAATAACAGTTTTAGAGCCTCCACTTACTTTTGTTAGGAACGATGAGGCACCATACGGATTGCCGGATTTTTACGCCGTTAAACGGAGTAAACCTCTCTAATTCTAATCCCCCTTGCTCAGATTATTTGCAAAGAAGTTCGTGTTCAATTTGCGAGGCAAGTCCGACTTCTTTCTGCTGGGTGCAATTTCATTGCAAAGCTTGCGTGCGTCTGTGCGCTCGGTGCACTCGCTCGAATTACCAAAGTTAAGTGTCGAAAAGTTGTTATTGTTGTTGGTGTTGACGTTGCCATTGTTGTTGCCAGTCGGCGTCGCCATCGTTTTTGTTGTTCATTCATACGTTGTTCATTGTCAGCAGTTGCGACGCTTTGATTCACCTATCCGCCTGTCATTTGCCCACAGAAAACTTTTGCTTTCACATTCCATTCGTTTCGATCAGCCAAACTTCCTTCGCCAGCGCAGCGACGGTGAGTGGGGCGAAAGCAGACTAGCAAACCCTTGGACTGCTGCGCCGCATCGCCTGCTTTCTGGCTAACAAATTACTTGCAACTTTGCAATGCTGCAACATGCAAAGTTGCAATTTTTCGACATCTCAGCACTCCGCGCCGCCCTTGCCCCCTGCAGTGTAAGCAACAACTACAGAACTATTGGCTGGTTGAATAGCTGCTTGCCGAGCTGGTTAGTGAAAGCTGTGGTTGGGTCAACGAACGTTTTTCGCCTTCGCACACTGCACTGGCTGAACGGTTGTTAGTTAGTTGATTGGGCGGCGGTTGGGCGACTGGCAGGATGGCCGATTGAGTGTATGGGCGTTCGAAACGTTGCTAGTTTGTTGGTTATTGGGTTTATTTGCTTGGTTGACTTTAGAGTTAAATTGGAAATTCCTTGGTTTACCTTCCATGCACACACAAAAGAAGCTTACTATAAAGTGCTCTCACACACATACTCTTGAAGCCATGTAGCTTCACCAATATGAAAACTATGTAAAGCATTTGAGAGCTTTCCGGAAAATCTTGCGGTCGTTTTTATCGATTGGAAACATTTTTTTGTTGCCCAAGCAATCACCGTTATTGCTTAATTTTTAATATAAGTAATCATAAGCTTTTTATTACAAGATAACGGTCACGATAAAGTGATTGCCAATTTAAATATTGTCTTTAGCATATATATGTCTGCAAGAGTAATCATTACAAGGAGGCGTTTAGGAAGGATAAATCGGTACAAAACTAGGTATTCTTTATCAATGGCCTTGAAGTGATTTTTCATGCGGTTATTCGTATATTTTTCTATATTTTGGGTTAATCAAAAATAAGTTTTAGATTAGTGGGGAAATGCGGTAATAAATAATACTATCCAAATCATATCCATATGGTACCGCAAAGGATTGTAAATTCAGTCGAAACTCTTTATATCAAAAAACTAAAAATAATCGCAGGTGACGACAGCACCGCGTGCAAAAAGCTTCAAACGATTCTTAATGCTAAGCAAAAACATAATTTCCGTCTTTTTATGTATTTTTCTCTCTCTAGTACACGGTCGTTTCAGACTGTGTTGTTTTTATTTCTCCATCATTTATGTATTCGGTGAGGCCTACTTGAAATTGGAAGTGATGGAGTAGAGTGGTCTAGTTTTATCTATACAAGCAAATGGATATGTGATAAAAATAAAAGAATAATGTTTGTGATGCTCTCTAAAATAATGTGACCCTTAGTCTTTTCTGAAGACGATACCTAGTAAATATCTCACCGTAATCTCTGCTTCGAGTTTTGTAGAACAGCATGAAGCCATGTCATTTTCAAAGCTCGAAATGTATGGTTGTTATGGAGAAGAAAAATTGGAGGAGTAGAAAATTCAGAAATATTCCGATAATAATTTTTCCACAATGATATGGAGCATGCACCAGCTTCTTTGTAAAAGAGCTGCCTTTATGCCACGATGTCTGAATTTAGTATCCCCGCAAAATGAAAACGGCTGTATAAACTGACGTTGAGCAACACCAAAAGCTCCGTCAGCATCGGGAAGGACCTCTTCGAGCCGTTCGATACCGAACGAGGTTTCAAACAAGTCGACTTCGTATCGTGCGACTTCTTCACTCTGCTCCTGCAGGAAATAGTTTGAGTTGTAAATCGGAATAAAGAAGGTACAATCTTTACAAGAGTGTACAACAACCGCGCCATTAGTTCTGCTTTCTCCAGACTGGATAAGAAAGCGAAGCAAATGGACCTGGTAGTGAACGTGGGCAAGACAAAATATCTCCTCTCATCAAACAAACAGTCATCAACTTCGCGACTTGTCTCCCACGACACTGTTGACAGTCATACAGGTATCTTCATAATCGTAGATAATTTCGCCTATCTGGGAACCAGCATTAAGACCAACAACAATGTCAGCCTTGAAATCCAGGTAGGCAACTGAGAAGTAAAGTCCTCTCTCGACGAACAAAGACCAAACTCTACAAACTCACCATCTTCGATATATTACAGAGTCATGGACTATGGACAACATCTGATGAGGCGACGTTACGATTTTTCGATAGAAAACTTCTGCGCTAAGAGATAAGCTGTGCGAGATATACAAGTATGGCGACATTAACATAGTTCATCGAAAGAAGAGACAGCGCCCACGCTAGCTAGAACTCTAGCTCCGAGAGTACTGCGTCGAACCCACCGGGGGTTGCAGAGGAACTAAGATATATGATGCGGATAAGCCAAGGGCTTTACACTTGGCGGTAGTTTTGTGATCAAAATTTCGAAAGCACTTATTTGTCAGAACTTTGACAATTGGAAAGCTGAGAGCGAAGCAGATTTAGCGTCAGAAACGGAGAGGAGGCTAAGTTATATTGTTTCCTCCCACGAAGTAATACTTCGTCGTTCCGTAGAAGAAATAGCTATTGGCAGTAAGTTAGGTTTAGTAGATTAAAATTACACGCTCCCACTTCCCATACTTCCTCTACTATAAAAAAGCCATGTGGCTTAACAATGTATTTTTGAGTCGCGATTATAAATATAAGATAAGGGTTAATCTGGTCTAGGATATTAAAAAAATCGATTTTTTTTGCATATTTTGAAAGTTTAGACTTTCAAAAATATGACCTTGGAAGGATTTTTCAAAACTCGACTTATATTCGGAGATTAAGCCGATTTTGTGACGTGGCTTCCGTATTCACTAGAACTGCCTCCTAAACTTTAAACGATTTCTCAGGTTCTTCTGGACCGATTTACTTGAAATTTTTATAGAGTTTTCTGTATAGGCTTGTCTATAGTTGGATTAGCCCCATCCCCAAATTTTTAACTTTATTATTTTTAAAAAATTCGAAATAGTCAGAAAAAGTGATCCAAAAAAACTTTTTTTTTTCAAGCAGTCGGCATTTTGTAAAAAAATTTTTTCCCACTTTTCCGTAGTTCCGGCCATTGCGATTTTTTTTTTGGTTTCAGATAACTAGGAGGGTTGAAATCATGGGTATGGTCACGTGGAAATTATTAGAGACCCCCCACTTCGTCAGCTCATAATTTTTGATATATATATTTTTTTTAGTTTTTAGTTTTTTTCTGTACTCTTCTAAAATTAACAAATAACTAATAAAAAATGGATGGTAAAATTATTAATTGCCGTTTTTTTACGACACTTTAAAAACTACCTGAAATTCATGCTTCTAGAGCAGAATATCACCATAATAAAGATAATATAAAATATGTATTTAGGTTTAGTCATATTTTTCACCTCTGCTAATGCATGTTAGAGGTTATTTTTTTTCAACAATCAAGAAGATGATTACTCTCCCTACGACTATAATTTCCCCTTAATACGGATGAATTTTCGAAGCGCACAATAGTTTGTTGTTTTAAAAGTATGTCGAGCAAACAGTGGGTCACGGAATCGAACTTCGTCGAATAGAAAAGTGTACTATCACAAAATACACAAAAAATCTTTCAAGACTTCGCAAATCGATTGAAGGTAGTGAAATCTACCATTTGACCATTTATTTTTGGTATAATATATGTAGCTTTTCCTCTTATTTACATTTCGAAGCAACTCTGTTCATTACCGTTATATGTCAGTATGGCAAAATTAATCAACTACATCTGTTTGTATATAATATAATGAGTTGGTGCAATTCTTCGTCAAATCAGCATTATCAATTATTTCCTATTATTTTACATGGGATAATTTGTACAACTTTCCATGAAGTGAACTGTCAGATATTTAATTAAAATTACAATAATTTATGACGCAAACGTCCAAGTGCCAAAACGTTCGATCATTACACACACATACGCACATGTGTGTCTATTTACAGATACATGTGTGGGTATGCATCAATGCAGAAACACAAACAAGAAACAATGCAATTGGTATTTTTGCCCAATTGATAGTTATTAACTGTTTAATATATGTCATATGCACTTCCTTGCAATTGTTTAATTGAAACGAGCTCACACTTTCCAATTAACTTAATTAAATAGGAAATATTATTGTCCAAAAATCACTCAAACGTGTGTAAATGCCATCGCAAATTCAATAATGCATGCTGGCATATTCACTGACATTCTGCAAAATGCATTAAGGTGGCACTTAAAAAAGCCAAAAACTCACCATACTAATTGGGATTCATTTTGAATGTTAAATGAGAAATGGTTTAGACGTAAATTTTACTTTGAAGATTCAATAATTATGATTCAGTGCTTGCAATACTTCGTTCATCTCATGTTACTTCTTAACATTTAAAGCTAATCAAGCTTGATGTAGAAGTAAATTATGGTTATTTGTACATCCGTCCGTTCTTTGAGAACGTATTTCTTATCTTTTTCGGGAGGCACTTGGAAAAGGGCCGTTTAATAGCACACCGACTATCAATTTAAGATCATTGTCGATGGCATCAGATTATTTCACGTTCAATAGATAAATCAAGCACCAGTAAAGATGTCGGAACCAAAAATTCCTCGGAATATACCTTATTAAGCTACCAAATACCAATTTCTGGATTCCCTTTTTTCATGACTGAAATTTTCTTAGATTGTATTCTTTAGGTTAAGTTAAGAGGTCGATTCTAACAGGGATCTCACTTGAACAGCTAAGAACGCTGATCCATTGCAATACCTAATAAAGACTCATATACAAATCGTTGAAGCGTTTTGCGCTCCCTACAAATTTGAACAGAAGGCTAATGTCAGTTTAGACTATGTCAATAAATTTTTTATATCCACTATTGTTATCTCTGTCTTTCCGATTGGCTATTTACTGCAAATATCAGTCAGTGAGGGACACGTCCATAAAATAAAGCGAGCTGCATAATGCGAAGTTTGTTACCCTGGTCTATAACAAACTGAATATTTACTACACACCAATAGGCTTCTTGCTTTTCATTGTGACATGGGTAAAGCTCCCATTTTCAGGCTTTCCTTCTTAGAAAACATGCAAGGTATCCGCACTTGAATTTTTTACCTTTCATTTTCTATGAAACAATCGGCAAGCCATACTCGACGATATTAAGCTGTCTTTAGCATGCATTAAGGCAAAAAAGCACCCGGAAATTGTTAATAAATTCCCCGAGTAAAGGATATTTCAAAAATATACTTCTACTTACTAGCACAATACGAGTATGAGTGCTTATGAAAAGTCTTTCGAAGACTGGAAAAATTCATAAGTCATTAGTTTATTACATTTAGTGGGGATTACTTTGAAGGCGTCAAAGTTAATATTGATAATAAATAAATATTTTTCGTTTTATTTACAATTTCCGGATACTTTTTAGTCATAATTTAAATGACGCTTGGCTTAAGTACATCAGTGAACTTATACACAATGGAGTAGGTAAATGATAAAGAGAGTTCACAAAGCCCTTTGAGCTGAGGTAAACTAATGTTTATCAGTCGCTAATTCTTACCGAATCAGTTATTTTCAAATTAAATTATCTCTATTTTAATGTATAAGAAAAAGTTTTACGAAATTTCAATAGTAGAAGTTTTTGAATGTTATACGTTCATGTATGCGTTTTGAGAATATCTTGATGGCTTGGTTACTTCATTACCGCAATTTTTTTTGGTTGTTAAACTTCGCTGGAAACGGCAAAACTGATGAGTTCGCAAATAGCTCCTTTGCTAATTAATTCAACTGAAAAACTCTGCTGACTTTTTTCCCATTAGCGCTGAAGTTAGGTGATGATATGAAGGCAGATAAGTAGTCATACCTTCTACGAATTTAGTGTAACTAACGAATTTTAATATTTGGCCTTTGAAATGTACAATTTTTGTACCCTTTAGCGCACTGAAAGATCTAAAGTTTGTAATAATATGAGCAGTTGAATCGTAGAAAATAAAAATTTCTATAAAACCAATAACTCTGCATGTCAAAAATTACCCAAAATACCCAAAACTCTTTTTTTTGGTTACATCTCGACAACAGTGGCTTAACCAGGACATTATAAGGACTATAATTTGCTCTAAGTAGAAAAAATAATTTAACTAAATTGTATTGAAATGGAATGAAGAGATACATTAGCATCTTTCAAGGAAATCCGGTAATGTGAAGTCGTTGTAAAGGCGATTTTTCGACAAGGATTGCCAACAATACTACTTTCTACTCATAAAAAGGCATATACGAACACAGCAGCAATTAAAAATAATAATTTACATACAAGTACCACCCTAGCATAAATACCTAAAGCCATGTAAACATGTATTTAACTATAATTTTGAATTCGGTTATAATTTTTAAGTTGATTTGCTGGTGTTTGCGAAATGTCAAAGTTGCAAACGAAATTCGGATAATAATTTTAACATTTCGCAAATAAGCAAATAAATAAATAAATCATATCACAAGCGCGTATGTGTGTGGAACACGCACTAAAACGCTTAGAACTACATGCAACACGCACACACACACATGCGAAGGTATTTGCGGAGAATGCACCGCAATTTGCCAATTGAAATTGTGTTGCAACGCAGCATTTAATTTCCTTTGTTCTGTGGCAATTTACTTAAATCAAATTCTATTATTTCCTCCATGTCTTTAATTAAATTTTATTGCCATTTTCCACTGACACAGCACACACACACATACATGCGCGCAACGGTGTTTTAAAATTTGCAAATAAAATGTGTTAAAACGCTGCCACAAGCAGCACACAAATAACGGTAAACGTATTATGCTTAACTGGCAGTTAAGACGTGTTAAGATCCGCTTAGCAATGGCTTAGCCCTGGTCGTTTATGCGCCTTCGTGTTAAACGGAAACTTAAACGTTGTCACAGGCGAGGTGAAACGCTCAGTTATACCAAAAATTCAAGTGAGCTTAAAGCAATTCCAAAATAAATATAATAAAATGCTATTAACAAAATTGCAATTTAAGAGATTTACAGCTCAGTGCTGGCGTAGAAACCGCAAAGACCATTTGCCTAGAAGGCAGATGTGTCTTCAACAAAAAGCGCACATTTGCTAACTACTGTGGTTAGAGTCTTAATCTACCAAAAACATACTAATTAATAATGCTAAGCAAATAGATTTAGAACAAATTGCTTATGCGAATGTCGGTGTGTTAGGTAAACTCTGTGAGATTATAGTAACCGTCGCCTCACTGTCAAGTAAAAAGAGGTTAGCGGCTGCAACTATCCAATGTAAACACTCTCAGTAATCAATTATCGTTAAACCAAACGGCATGCATTATATGCCTCCGTGATATACTGACTTACAATCATACTGAAAATCTCTTTGAAGGAAAGGCTTTAAGTAGGTCCATTGAGCATGTCAAAGCATGCCTTATAACTTCTCACTCGTCGACGCCGTTCGCATCAACTCGGGCTGACGTATGGAATGACTTGGCGCCTTTTTCGTCGAGATCATAAATTGAAAACGAAAAAAATAGAGCTTGTGCAAGAACAGAAGCAACTCGACCCTCCGAAGCATCATTGCCTCGCTCTATGAGCTCTTAAAAAGAAAGAGCTCTTAAAAGAAAGAGATTCAAGAGCTATCATTTTATCCAGACATCAACGGTTTGATCTGATTTGTGGGCCCGTAGAATCTGCGGTCCATAATTCTTCAAAAATGATGCCGTTGAGAAAGTAGCCGTCAATGGTGACCGTCATCGCGCCAAGATAACAGACTACTTGAAGCCTGAAATTGAAGTTCGTGATCTCGGCGATAATTGGTTTCACATCGCATCAATTATTGTATGAGCAGATTTCACATCTTGGACCTTTGAATCTCCAAGATCGTCGAATATCACATCGTTAGACTTTTTCCTGCGGGGATATGTAAAGTCTCAAACATGCTACGATTCAGGTCTCTGAGCAAACCATCACGGGTGTCATTTTGCAGTTACCAGTCGAAATGCTCGAACGAGTCATCGAAAATTGGAGTCAACGGATGGACCATCTGAGACGTAGCCGCGGCCAACATTTGAAAGAAATAAGTACCAAAGAATGTTCTTCGATTGATAGTAAACATTCTGTATTAAATTTGAAGTTTCATTTTCTTTAAAAAAAAATGTTTTAGGTCTTAACATATATATTTGCAGTAAGAGAGACTCCTAGCATAACTTTAATAGTAGAAAGCTAATCGCTCGATATTAGGATTCTCATAGTGGTTGCTATGTCCCTATCTATTTATTATCAGCTACAGAAATCAGAAAACTTAGTAAATATTAATGCTTAAAATATTAGGTACATATTTTTTTAAAAGGGGCCTAATAAGCTGATAATCTCCTGAAAGTCAATGATAGCTCCCAATTTTCATTGACTTTGAGTGTTGAGAATGTTTGGACCGACCTTTGCGAAGAATGTTGAACAGATTGAAAGTAACAATATGTGAATGTTATCTCAATTGGCCTTTGGAGATGCATTGTCCAGAGAATTCTTCACAGTGATACTATAAGCAAAAAATACTAAGACGAACTTCAGAAAGGCAAACGTATACTAAATCCTTATGATTATTTTGCGTGACATTTGGTACAGACATCACTGACAGTCATAACAGCAAAGAAAAAAAATATTTCGATGAATGTGTTTTAAGGCGAAATTTAAATTAGAAAGTCTTACTATTGAACGCAGAAGTATACTGAGCTTATTCAGTTCTAAAATTTTTCATGGAGTCACAGTTGGCAAAAAACGTGCTCTAGTCAGTATTTAACTAAAATTGCGCATATTTATTTTCACATGAATATGAAGCATTGTGCGGCATAAATGCAAATACTTTCTATTTAACACTTGAAGTTGGCTGCGAGTTTTGCGCCAAGTTCCTGCACAACTAACTATATTAACGCTTAACTGTTGCCACATTTTCGCGCTAATACTTCGTAAATTATTGTTTGCGTCGCTCGCAAAGTGGCCCTGCATGTGTTTGCTATCTAATTATGAGCACGAAACTGCGGTAAAAGCTGTTCGGTTGCGACTGCAATGCAGCTGCCGTTAGAGTGCGGCGAAAGTTGGTCGACTAAAGTACACCATATCACACATACGAATATACATAAATATAAATTTACACTACAGTAAGTGTGAAATTTCATGGACTTCGAGACTTATGAATTTAAACTTCCAAATTTGTCTATTTTGAAAGGCTGACAGCGTACACATTTGCCGGCAGGGGGGTGCTTAGAATATTTAATATTAAATAGTACTTTGATTAGCCTTTCAATAGTTAAGGCCACGATGATACCAAGAATTGTCCAAACCTTCAGTTTTATTCTACGAAAAATCACAACTTTTGATAGAAAATACTACTTTCGAATTGATATCCATAGTCAACAATCTCTTACATAAAGCCGATTAATTAACCGCCGACCATCATATGTCGTTTTTATGTTCTCTGATAGATCAGCAGTTTGATACATATACCCTTCTTTTGTTCAATACTTTCAGTGAATGCATTATTTTGGCGAAACAATTTTTGACTTTCGGATTATAGCTGTTTTCTCCACCACCAGGAAATCAATTAATTTTTCGTTCCGCAGCTTTTTACCGAAATACTACCAAAATAAAGAACTCAAAAAACTTCAAAAATGAGCATTGAAACTTAAAAACCCTCTTGGTCACATAAGAACTTAACTCAGCATACAAAACAGGGATATGATTATGAAGATCCCTGATCCCTGTTAATACCGTTTGACACGGAATGGTTCATATACTATATACTTCGCGCGCCAAAGGAATAAAAAAAAAACAATTTCCCAGATTGAAAAACTTTTTTTATGCTCGTTTAAAGTTTGATCTCCATATTTCAATGCTCGTGTTTGGCATCAGAGAGATAAAAAGGATCTCAACATCTCATATGGATCGACTCAGCACATTTTGGTTACTATGATAGTAAAGTCGTACCAAAAGACCTGAATCTTTTTCAAACAACGTCGAGTACAGGGCGCAATAGAGATGTTTAAACAACATAGTTTAGAACCTTACATTGACCAAACCCAGCATTGCTGGTAACGAGGCGTGGACTTATTAATATGATGACGAAACTGCACTACAGTCTAACGTATGGTGCTCCAAAAATAAGCCGAAATCGAAAAAATCAAAGTTTATTGTAGGCACCGAAGGCCATTCCCTCCGAGGATTATGAGAAGTCTATGCAAGCAATATTAAGCGTTGGTATGCTTGTATTAGCTCAGGAGTTTTTTTAATTCGATCAATCAAGTCCGGAAGCTTTTCAAACCCTTATCGCCCGACAAATGACATTTAAAACGTTCCTGGATTTAACACCAGGGCGCGAAGCCCTGAATTAGAAGTTAAGCTTGTAGATGAAAAGCAGCAATCTTCGTTGAAATTAAAGCATAGAATTCTCAGAAGCATAACCGGAAACCTGCGAGCACAGTCAGAAGACCAACGGGCCAAAAGCACCGCAGCATATAAATAACGGTAAATAGCATACAATCACGGATAGTCCACAGGTATTTGTACTCAGCCAACTACATACTTACATACATATGTGTGCATATATGAATGAGGTATACGAGAACGTGATAAAAATCCAATCGACATGCAATGCAGCAGCAAATACCGTTTGTGGAATGTTTTGCTGCGTTTATGGCCCAGCGCCCTACTCTCTATTAATAAAAACATACTCAGGCTAACGGTACCATGTGTATATAACGCAAATTCTTCATTCTCGGAAAAATGTAAACCCTAACAACCGAAAAGAAGCACTTACACAGTTGACCAAAATGGAGACCACACAGGGCCGGTGTTGAACGTTGTGGCCTACATTCAGGCGTTTAAGCCGCATGCGGTTAGTATGTGCTTACAGGTGTTAGTATAGAACTCGGAACATGCCAAAATCCTAAATCAGCACTATTGAAGCAAACAACTAGGATGGGTCTCCCACATTGGTTTGATGAAATATTTATTATTTATAGTAATAGTTGAAAAGTCTTTTGAGTTGGATCATTGAGTGCCGTGGAAGTTATGCCGTCTTCTCTGGCTGGGTGCTGGGTATTTGCAATGATAATGCTTCATTGTCTTCCGTATATGCTTTGCATTTTGCCGAAACCGGTTTATGAATTTTCTGATGGGCATGGTCCCGACAATCTTACTAAGTCTGTCTATCGTTGACACTACTCAAGTAGGTTTTTGATATGCCCTGTGTGCTCCAAGTTGCTGAGTTATTCCAATGCTTTAAAAAACCCAGAAAGGAGCTGAATGGTCTAGGGCCGATTGGGGTAGTTGTGTTTCCACCTGTCTTCGAGCGAACCAACTCATCTGTCTATTCCTAGATAACTGAGTGCCCAGTTGGTATTAACCGAGTAATCTACTGAAGGTCTAATTATTGGTGAGCAGAAATCCACTTGACTTTCTGTTATTCCTGCAATTTCGGCCTGAAGGACTGAATTGTGGGGATTTAGTCTAAAGCGTATTATCTATGGTATAATAGTTTTATTTGTGTTTTAGATTCCCGCAATTTACAATTAACGTCTGATGGATTGGAAAGACTGTCTGATTTCATTCCATATAGTAGTTTTTGATGTAAACAGTTCCATATGAATAGTCTACTATATCAAATAAAGCATATGGCAGAACAAAAAGCATATTGGAGGATGGAGTCATGTGTAGAAGTTCACGCAAGTAAGGAAAGTTCTCTGATCGCCATTCACTTGGGAGTGGCCAGAAACGATTCTTTTACATATGACTCAAGCAGCTCACGACTTCCGGTCTCTGACCAAGTATCCTCTGGGTAGCCTAAGAACATCCGTTTGAAGGCGAGCTAAAGTGAGAAGGCGAAAAATCCCCTCCGCAGGGTTAAGCGCTGGGTTCGGGACCCGCCATGTAAAAAATTATTCCAATGAAAAGGAACAACAAGCCTCGGATGAGTGACCCCCCTTTTGATGACGACCATGACAAACGAAATAAGGACTACAAATTGAGGGCATGCACTTGGAATGTCCGGTCCCTTAATTGGAAAAGTGCCGCTGCCCAGCTGGTCGATGTCCTCGTGAAAATAAAGACTGACATCACCGCCGTCCAAGAAATGCGATAGACGGGACAAGGAAAAAGACGAGTGGGTCCTTGTGGCATTTATTACAGTGGCCATATAAAGGAGCGCAAATGTGGTGTATGATTCGAGAGAAGGACGATGTGACCATAGATGCCTTCCATCAGCGCTTGGAGCGCACATATGAGAGCTGCCCCCGCAACGATATAAAAATCGAGCTTGGCGACCTTAACGCCAGGATGGGCAAAGAAAGTATATTTGGCACCACGATCGGTAAATTCAGCATCCATGACGAAACATCCCCAAATGGGTTGAGGCTGATCGAATTCGCCGGGGCCCGAAATATGGTTATCTGTGGTACTAGATTTCAGCACAAGAAAATACACCAAGCTACCTGGCTGTCTCCGGATCGAAAAGCCACCAACCAGATCGATTATGTTGTGATAGACGGAAGACACGTCTCCAGTGTTCTAGACTTGCGTACGCTCCGAGGTCCTAACATCGACTCGGACCACTATCTGTTTTCGTACCCGCCTCTTTGCAGCAAAAAACGCACGTCAACAAACACAAGGAAGGTTCGACGTCGAGAAGCTGCAATCACAACAGACAGCCAAACGATTTTCTACTCGACTTGCACTCCTACTCTCTGAGAGTACTCGTCAACAACTCGGTATAAGGCAAATGTGGGACGGCATTTCAAACAGAAACAAAACTCTATAAGTCAGTCATAATTCTCGTCCTGCTGTATGGTGCAGAGGCCTGGACGATGACAATAACTGATGAGTCGACGTTGCGAGTTTTCGAGAGAAAAGTTCTGCGAAAGATTTATGGTCTGTACGCGTTGGCCAGCGAATATCGCATTCGATGGAACGATGAGCTGTTCGAGATATACGACGCCATTGACACAGTCCAGCGAACAGCGGCTACGCTGGCAAGGTTACGTCATCCGAATGGACGAAAACACTCTAGCTCTGAAAGTATTCGACGCTGTACCCCCGGCGAAAGCAAAGGAAGAGGAGGACCTCCACTCCGTTGGGAGGACCAGATGGAGAAGGACCTGGCTACGCTTGAAATATCCAATTGGCGTCACATAGCATAAAGAAGAAACGACTGGCGTCGTTTATGAAAGTATAAATGTAATAAACTACTTATGTACTGCCAACCTCATATTATTCATTTACTTCCTACATTTTCGCTCAAGGGACTGTGGCAGTGTAACGCTTGAAAAATTAGGAGATTTTTGTCAATTGTTTTAAAAGAAAGTACTCGAATGAATGTTTCGAACTTCTTAGAACGTAATAAGATATATTTTCAGCTATACTTTAAAATTTTTTGTTTTCAGAAATGTTGAAAAGTAACGGAGTTATGTGCTGTCTTCGGAGGTGCCGAAAAAAGTGCCCCAACTGCTGACATGAATCCGGCCGAATGAGTAGCTGAAAAAAAAATTCAAAAAGTTTATTAAACTTAAAGATATTTCCTATACAATGACTTACGATCTTTGGAAAATATAAAAATTACGTCATTTTGAAAAAAAAATTTTTTTTTTTGCAAAAAATGATAGTTTTTGTAATGCCAAATTGACAATTTTCAACTAATCGATCTTTTTGAGGGTCGAAATATAGTAAATGTATTCAGCAATACTCAGTTTTAATTTGAAGTCGATTGGTACCCCCGTAATTAATATTTCGTTGAGTTATGATGATGTTTTTGAAAAATGTCGTTTCGAGAAAAACGCGTAAAATTTTATTTATAGTTGGAGAATTTATGTTATGGTGAAAATTTTTTTGTTACAAAAAAAAAAAATTGAAGAGAATCGGATTTTAATAGTAGAAGATGGGAAGAGGGCTGAAACGTATCAAAAAATATATGAAAAATATACCATTTCGATTGGAGAGGCAAGGAAGATTTTTAAATACTCAATGGAATTCATGGAATTTCTGTACAGCGATTTGTACGAAGAAAAGCTCCTGAAAACACTGAAATTTTATCGTGGGAGTTGATCAAAAGTTTTGGTTTGGATGTTTCCATTAACACAATGCAGAAGAAACTTCGAACATCTGGTTTTAAACAATATGTGCTAACCACATTTTGAGATAAAGTAATTTGGTCCGATGAATTCAAATTCGAGCTAAGGAGTTAAAAAACACGTAAGGGAGTGTGGTGTATACTTTCTGATCGCTTAAAAACACAGTGCATACAATCATCAGTGAAGCATGGAGGATGTCCTCTCATGGTTTGGGGCTGTTTCTCAAAATTTGGTGTAGGTAGTGTAGTTGAAATCGATGAACGAATGACGGTTGCTTCACATGTTGATATTCTTAGCGAAATTTTTAAAATAAATGCGGACAAAGTGAGCTTGGGGCCGTTTATCTTCCAATAAGATAACGACCCCCAACGCACATCCCGCCGGATTCCCCGCATTTTTGAAGAAGGCTTAATAGAAAAACTGGCCTGGCCAGCTCAGACACCGGTTAAAAATCCAATTCAGCATTTGCGGTGAATTTTTTATTCCCAAATACTAAAAAGCAGTGGTAAAAACTTGGAATAATTTTTCCTAGACATTATTCCAATGAAAACATTAGAAAATTTGGTCCGAGGAATGTCAAAACGTCCTCGTGTAGTAATTCAGAATAAAGAAGGCAATATTAATTATTAAATTTACTTTTGCACTAAATATTATGTATTTTTTCAAAATTTATACTACAGTGGTCAAATACTTCTGTTTAAGAGTCCTTTGTTTAAAGTGGAACAAATTTTTTTCTTTCTATTCCGGGAAAAAGATGTATTAATTTATAATTTGTTATTTAAATACCTAGGTAAATGTAATATTATTGTATGAATTATTAATTGCTTATTTTAATAAAACTGCATTGAAATAACGTATGTGAAATTTATACTTTCATTTGATGCCTAGTGTACGTTCAGTTCGGAAGTTTAAAGATTTTATGTATTATATATTTGAGACACCGTTATACCCGATTTTATCTAGTTTTGGCAGTACCATATATTATTTATAGAAAAAAATGCTCTCTGAGTTTCATTAAGTCACCTCAAATATCATGAATATCCTGATATGAGTTAATTGTGGTCTAGGGTAGATATTCACCCGACTTGATCCATTTAAGGCAAAAAGATGCACCGTCATTAGAAAAACATGCTCTCTCAATTTTATTAAGTAACTTAAATATTTGCCAATAAATTCAGCCGAAAGTTCGAAAATCTTTTTATTGGGAGTTATTGATATCATACAAAACAATTTTTGGCATACAGGCATTCTATTATCAGAAAAGGATTTCGGCTTTTTGTAATATGTATCATATATTGACCGAATATTTCGATAAAGAGTTCGCAATAGAAAGTGGTTTCCACATCAGTATGAGAGGGCGTGAATATTTGTAGTCCGACTTTGACAATTTTTGAATATCCCAGGACACATCTTAAAGCACTATACGTGGAAAGTTCCATGGTGTTTGGCTAAACTGGAAATTAAAATAATCATATTGAATTTAAAATACTGTTGTGAATAAGAGTTACATATGTGTTTTCGCCTTAATGTGAGCGCTGCCACGCCCATCGTCCAAGCTTGATATCAACTGTCTCGAGTGCAAGTGTCTATGCCGTTATTATTTATCGACAGGGTTTACCTGAGCGACCGTTCATACAAGAATCTAAGTCAGCGGTTGGCCACCAGGAGGCAGCACCCCCCACAAATAATGGTTTGGGCCGCTGTCACCGCAGATGGGCGCTCTCCAATTGTTTTCATCGAGCCTGGCGTCAAAGTAAATGCGACATTTATCGGGAAAGTGTTCTGGAGGCTGCTATGAAACCGTGGGCAAACAAACATTTCGGTCGCAAACCATGGACGTTTCAACAAGACTCAGCACCGTCTCACAAAGCCAGAGTGAACCAAGAATGCCTGAAAAACAACGTTCCAAACTTCATTACGACCACACAGTGGCTCTGGAATTCACCAGATGCAAATCCAATGGATTATTCTCTCGGCGCCATTTTGGAGAGCAAGGTCCGAAGTAAAAAAATACACCAGGTTCGAGATGCTGAAGAGTGTCGTATGGGGAGTGGCTGAAGGCTTTTCACAGGGTTTGTAGGAATGCCGAAAATATTTGCCCAGAGCGAGTTCGGTTTATATAGGTTCAGTGATTTATTAGATATGTACAATATACTTCTTAGAGGGCGGAAATAAGCCCACTTTTTTAAATATTTTTCAAGCATAATGCACTTGCAAAAATCCTCCGTCATGATGGCCATCCAAGCCTTCTTCAATTCAGCTTTCATATCCTCAATTGTGTCAAAACGGTGTCCTCGGAGGAGTCATGTGAATTTGCCGAATACCCAGAAGTTGCACTAAGGTAAATCAGGCGAATGCGGTGGTTGGGGCACGATATTAGTTGAAAATGTGGCGAAATGATCACGAATAACCAATGCAGTATGAGATGGCGCATTATCGCAACTCTTTGTCCACAATACATTCAAACATAGTATAATTCGAATAATTCACTTTCAGAGCCTCAAACATTTTAAATTACGTGTCAATATTTACATTACAAAATATAAATTAACCACCAATAAAAATAAAAAAGTGAACATCTTGTACTAGATATAATATATCTTGAGGCCGAAAATGGGTTGAAATGGGTTCAATACCCGTAGTGCCCATACACCAATTATTTCATATCGTATTTTTCGGTCAATGAATGAGAATATCAATGAGAAATTATGGGAGCATGTGTTCTTGTACTCAAAATTAATCGAGCCGATGATACTATAAGTCTAGTACTACATATAACATAATCTAATAACTAAGTCTATTAAGTATGTACCACAGCAAGTAACGTCGAAAATCCCATAAAATATACACGTAAATGATCAGAATGTCTGTTTGTACATACGCGACCTAATCTCTCAGTTTTGTAGATATCGATGTGAAATTTTACAACGTCCTTTTCTCCTCAAAGACCTGTTCATCAACTACTATAGGACATAGCTGCTATACAAACTGAACGATCGCTTGTACTGTGCGACTCATCCATAGAGCAGGATAATTATATAGTATTTCAGAGCAATATAGCATACTAATTAAATTTATGAACAGACAATAAAAACGTTTCTACATCCATATATATTCAGCAGAATTGGATCCACTGGCCTTTTGCTGGTTATTAGGGCTCCGTATAATACTCATTGGCAACTATTTTGAGGTCTATCACTGAACCCTCCTTATATTTTGAAGCAAAATATTAATCATTCTATAAATATGGTATCGGGAAGTTGGAAAACCGTTTTGTTCGAGCAAGAAGCCAGCCAGCCTGCCATGTTTAAGGGCTCTATTATTTCATCTGTTGGCGCATGTGTATTTTTTGATGTGTGAAAACCCGTTTGTTACAAGTGGCAACATTGTAAATCTGCTATTTTAAATTTTAATTTTCCTTCCTTCATACGTTAGTTGGTGGAAACAGAGCAGCAGCAGCAGCAGCAGAGCCAGCAGCGTAAAAGCTTCAACGGGCAAGCGGAAACGGAAATGGTAGGAATTTCACAGCGGCAAAGCAACCGCAAAGAAAAGCGTTGCAAAACGACTTGCCAAAGCAGACGGAGTGACCGAAAACGGCATGAAATGCATAAATACCGACATTTGCACTAACACACTCCCATACACATGCACTCTTCCGAATGTGTGTGCGATGTGTCAGCATTAGCGCCGCTGGTTTTCCACGAATCCAAGCGCATTTGCAGTAAAATAAATGCTTTCGCGCGTCCGCATAGGTGTGTGTGCATGTGTGTGCCGCAAGATAAGTGGAATGCTTTCTCAGCTATGCAGTCGAATTTGCGGCCGCTTTGGTATGCAACATTTTGAGGTCTGCGCTGGGATGTGTAACAACCGCTTTGCGGACGCTTGCAGTAGGCACGCGGCGGCGCGTTCTTAGTAATTTATGCCACACTGCGGCGTTTAAGTGCAACACATGCCTATCTGCGGGACAAGTGAAGACACGCCATATGCGATACGACTGCGAGTCCTAATGCATGCGCTGCTCGCCTATGTATGTACATATAAATGCTATTTATATGACCATGGACACCCTTAAATGTTTCCTATGCAGTTCACTCATGCAATTGCACAATGTAAGTGTGCATATATGTATGTATGTATATATTTTTTCTCATAGTGCCTAGTTGGTACACAGGACCTCAGTGTACAAGTAAATGCAAGTATAGAAGAGAATATACCGCAGGCGAGCACTTCTGACAACATTTACAGTTATTTGAAATGTAAACTCGTGTAATAGCACCACATTATTTTATATTTCGGTAGTGAGAGCGGCAGGAAATGCTTAAAGTGTGTCAGAACTTTTCTGTCGAATAAAACACACACAAATTAATGGAATCGCCAATATTTTGGCCCTAATTTTTTGTGTGTATGTGTACAAAGGTGAATGTTTGTGTTTTAGCTGATCAATTGTAACTCAGTATTGACCATAACTTTGACAACTCATACATTACTAAACACTTCCTGTATAACTATAAATCTCGTTTTTACTTTTTACCATATGACCAAATTTGACACGAACTGCTTCCTATAAACTACGCGCACAAACCGAGTAGAACTGTTTTCAATGTTCATTTAAAGCTTGATCGTCGTAAGTCTGTTAGTATCTGTTTAGCCACACGAATGGTTCATTTATCGATTCTTTCCACAAAAAGTTTCGAACAAATAGCTTCCATGAAATTTGGCGTCTTATGGAATCACCGCTATAGGGCCATTGAAAATGTTGTAAAAGTATTTTGCGGAGCCTACTTTATCACGAACACAGTACTTGAATGATGCACTGCATTCAGTCGAGGTCCTGAAGCCATTGAAAACGTGCATAATGTGAGTCGTCCATCCAACCCTCTTTATGGCGATAACATTCTCATGGTGGGAGCAGAGAGATTGTAGAGAATCTCAACATCACTTATGGATTCATTCAACACGGTTTGAGTATGAACCCGTCGATTGTCCAACATCCTGCGGATGGCGCTACAAAAAGAAGCCGAAACCGATAAAATCAAAATTCCCTAAAGGCACCAAAAGCTATTTCTACCAAGACTCGGATTAAGTGTTGGTATGATTTTATTAACTCAGGAGCCCATCCTCAATCCGATACTAAAGATTTGTATTAAAATAAGTGTAAATACTTTTTTGCCAGACTGGATGACATTTGACCAGATATATACCTACTTTTGTAGCTATATGGAATAATATTTATATTTCTACGTTTACTTCATTTGTCAATTATTAATTTTGATCTCGATTGCTTATAGCACTGAAAAATAAATGATCTTGACAAATGTGTGTAAGTCCATTGTTCATCCGGCGAGAACAGGGAAAATGGGGTAATAAATACACTCATCACAACGGCTACGTTCAAATCTAATAAACTTCGACAATTGTCTAAGGTAATATCCGAAAACTTGAACATCTTTATCTCAGCAACTTCTTAACCAGTTTGAACCGAACAACATTATGTTGCAGTTTGCAATCGGATTAATGTTAATTGAAACATACAACACCCTTTTTGACTATATCAGCTAATTTTTATTTGGAATGGAGAAATACGAGGTTTGACAATTAAGTAATGATACTAATTTTATTGCCGCGCTTGTGGTAAACCTGTGACCTTTCTCTTTTTCCGGCATCCCTTCCCTCTCCATTGATATATGTACCATCGCTCTAGCTTGTTTAGTTCGCCTGCTGCGTCAAGTTGAGTAGACGTGTGTTTGTAGTGCTCGTCACGAAAATGGAAAAACGAAATCAAGAGCAACGCGTCGCGATAAAATTTTGCGCCAGATTGGGCGAAACAGCTTCGGAAACGTACGCTAAAATTGTAAGAGTGTATGGTAATAGTGCTCTTAGTCCCTGAAACCAAACGCCAAAGCTCAGAATGGTTGTCTCCGCGGGCGCCCCGCCCGAAAAAAGCTCGCATGAGCAAGGGAAAATTGTGAATCAAGTCTACTATTGCCAAGTACTCTAAAGATTGCGAAAACGAGTCAACAGGACATCGCTCGTAACTGAATCCTTCATCACGACAACGCGCCGTGCCATACCGCTCTCAGCGTGTCCCAGTATTTGGCCTCTAAAGGGATCGCCGTGTTCAACAGCTGACTTATTCGCCCGACATGTCACCCTGTGATTTTTTTGGTTTCCTAAAACAAAATCGGTGGTCAAAGGAACCCATTCTGAGTCGATTACAGATATCCAGGCGGCCGTAACGAGGGTACTAGCGGACATCCCAAGCATAACTGTATAGCTGCCCAAGGGGACTACTTTGAAAGAGATGGCAGAGTTGTAGAATAATTTTCAAATATACGGTTTTTATGGAATCAGTCTCATTAATTAACTGTCATACCTCGTAAAGCGTAATTTTCTTACTTGATTTAATATTAATTATTGGAATTCAGATGATCTCTCCACGTTAGGTGGTTTAGGGCTAACTTGGCTTTCTTTCGCATTTTTCGAACATTAGTCTTTAATCTGTGTTAGGAGAGACCGATGACGCAGTGAATACATAGTAACCTCTTCATATTCAGTCGTTAGTTAGTAGTAGTAGTGCCGCACAAGTAATTTTTATGTAAATTTCACTAGTTTTCATCTCAAGTTTACCGTCTACCAAATAGATCATACTCGTACTTCATTTTGCATACTCTGCTATCTTTACTTTATTTCCTGTGTGAAGTACACATTACGGGCATGTCTAAGTATAGTACCCGGAAATTGTAAATAAAATGGAAAATATTTATTTATTCATTCAAAGTAATCCCAACCAGATGTAATATACTTATGCCAACGACTTTTACAGTCCTCGAAACACTTTTCATAAGCACTTTTTGGGATGGCCTTCAACTCTTTCTGCGAATTTCGTTTTATCTTCGAACGACTGAAAACGGGTTCCATTCCGATTGTTTACTGTTTGCATGTTAAACTCGTAAACCTATGTCTCATGGGGACTTATAGTGATCACCATGAATATGGGATCGGAATTCCTACGACCAAACAGAAACAATTATTTTGCTATAGATAGTTCAAGCAGCTCCCGACCTCTGGTATTAGACCAAGTATCCTTTGAGTAGCCAAAGAAGATCCCTTTGAAGGCGAGCCAAAGTGAAAAGGCGAATCAATGAAAACTAATCAACAGCCTCGTATATAACCGCGTAAGCGTCTTCTACGCCAGTAAAGAAGAAGAAGAATTAAGGACAGTCATACCAACTTAGTAAAATACTATTTTAAACCAAATTTGTTTGTTCTTTATATCATTTAACCGTCTATACAAGGAGATAGCTGTTTCTAGTTTATAGAAACTTAAGTTTTCAGGCGCGATCATATGAATGACCAGTAAAATTTTAAATCCTCTAAAGCCATATTTTGTATGAGCTATGGTATATTTTGGGAGTCATCGCTATAATTTGGATATTTTTTCGAACAGGAATGACTTAAAATAATAACATAACATATAAAGTATGCCTTCTGGGAGAACCTCTGTATTACCCTCTATATTATATAACTTGTTTATCATATATGTAGATGTGTTTTTCATACACTGCCGAAGGATTTTAAATCAGCTTTTTTGAATTTCGTTTTTTATTACATTGAAAGATCGTACTTTGAAGACCTTAATGAATTTTAATAGTACTATAATTCCTTAAGAATTATTCGAAATTCATTTAGTTTAGCCGCAACTAACTGTAGGTGGCCTTGGGATACATATTATCTCTATACCGATACCGTTTTATTTCCTCGCTCGGTCGTAAGTTAGTATACTTCGCATATGTGTGTATGTACAAATGTGATATAAGTAATTATTTCCAATTTTCCCTCCATTATCTCTCCACTCTCAGCCACTTCACTAGTTCCTATTCGCGTCACTGCTGTCAGTAGAAATGTTTATCAGCATCACCACAAAATGCAATTAAAACCATCAAATCCATCCTCGTATTTTACAAAGCAATTTAGCGCACACTCTTTCGTTCGCCTTCTTGTTGACTGTCCACTCGTGTAATCTACTTTTTTGCGCAATCAACTTTTATGCAACCGCCCTACCTCCGTTGGCATTGCCGCGCTGCCACACACCTTTCGCCTCGTCTGCGTGTCTGCCAAGTTTTGTGTCCAACAAGACGTCTATTCTGCCCCACCACTTACGGCCACTACACGCTGGCGTGCCATTTATTGTTGCACTGTTGCACACTTTTAGGCGCACAAATTGTATTTTCATGTTTTGCAGCGATCTTTACGGCCATTCACACAGTATTTCGGGTGTTAATTTATGGGCTTGTTGGCAATAAGTTGCAATTTACAGTTTCTTTTGTGCAACACACGACGAATGGAAAGTTGTGCTCGGCGTGTGTGACGGCCCTGCTCTAGCCCCCGTCATTCATATTTATTTCCCTTTATGGGTGCGGCTTAAACGCTTAAGTTGGTTGGTTGGAAATTTCTGCGGCGAAGAAATATGTGTGCCAACACCGAAGGTGCATCTTTTATGGTAGCATTTTATGGCGCTTAACTCGGACGAGCAAAACTTAAGGCGAATAAATACAAAAATGTAAAACCGAAAATAGTTAAGTGCAAAGTGGCGTACTCTTGTAAATACTGTTAAAAAAACCACAACAAAGCAAAAACAACTCAAAGAAATAAAAACTTTTTAAGCTGCATCAAGTGAGTGCAAGGCTCAGGGTGTGTTTGTGTCAGCTGCTGAAATTGGTCGTATATCAATTTTTATGTGTTTTGCACATGCAACTCGGGGCTTACGAAGGTAATTTTTTGTTGTAAATGATACGGAAGAAAAACTATTCGTCAAAAGAAATTTCAAGTAAATCCATTAAAATTTATGTCGGTCGAAATCGTTTACTACTTTTAGCTGAAGTAACGGTTGAAGCCACAAGCAAAGCAGGCTACCAGAAGACTTGACGACAAGTGTGTTTTTATGCCACAACACACATTTTATGACATGAAAGTATTTATCCACCTTAGGATATGTTTCATAGAGTGGGTCCTCGTAGTTCTACGAGCTAGTAGAATTTAGAATCTAGAATCTTTGGCTCTAAGGTCTAGGTTAAGTATCTATAACCTTCAGACACGTGTAGAAATTTCATGAAAGTCTGACAATTGCTGTTCGAGCGCCGGAACGAACAAAACTTTTTCATGTTTTTAACTCTCAAGAGTGGGCTCCCTCGAAGAAATTTGGAGTCATCAAAGAGATTTTCACTAAGATTAATTTCTTTTTTGAGGCAAAACAAAATTATAAATATGATTTGGAAAGTAGAAATATCTTCAATATCGGAATCGCGTTGGATATATGTTGTCATAAACAATAAAAAAAAAAAAAATATTTCAAAAACATTAGCTTTTCTTGAAAATGGTACAAGCTTTTCAATGTGCTTGATAAATGTCTCAAAGGGAAAGAAGCTTCATTGGACCCGCCAACGTAATAACTATGCATTAGTTCTTTTCAGAATGGCTAAAGTTTGTCTCAAGGGAACTTAGCTTATTATTTATCGGAGCTATTGCGGAAGACATTGAAATTGTATGGTAAGTCAGGGAAATCATTCTTTTCTTGTTTGTTCCAAGCTTTGGATTTAATTAATATGCGCAAAGAAGTTCTTTGAAAGTACACTGTTAGGTTATGGAAGCTTTCTTAAGCAGCTTTCTGATCAATGACATGGTTTATGAAATACGCCTTTAATCATAACATTAAAATCTCATAACGCATTTCGTTTAGAATAATGTGAACACGAAAAGCTGAATGTCAAATATGGTAAATAGGAGATCTAAAGGTATATACATACACACCTTGTACAGGGAATATTAAGTTAACCGAGAATCATGTTATTTTAAAGCTCTATGGTAACTCTAACAAGTCTATAAAAAAATATTTTTTTTTTAACGGTACTTTTGCTACTATTGTAGGTAGTAAGAGGATTGCTCTGAAAACGGTCTGTCATTGCTATAAAGATACCATTTAAAGTTATAAATTATCTATAGGAGGTTCGAAAGAGCTGTGATGTTTTTCAAAGCGAATTTTCGGCGAAGGCTCATTTATGGTATGGGGTGCATTTTCAAATTCTGGGACAGTACCGTTGCTATTCTCTTCTTGTCTAATTAATAGTTCCTAGTCCGGGAAGTATTAGAAGCAAATCTGCTACCAAATATACAAGTTAACCCAAAACGCTGGCAGTCAAATTACTCAGTCTGCATTGTCTGCCTAACATCCGAAAATGCAGAACATAGTAACCCGACCCCAACAACGAAAACCGTGGGATTCACTGACTCAATATACTCCCAACTCTACGAAAGGTAGCCACAGGTAGAGCAGCGACGGTAGTGTAGGTTAAGCTATAGTTGTAAGTGAATTGTAAGTTTTAGTTTTAAAATGAACTCAATAAAGAGAGCACGAATAATTAAATAACTTCCACATACGATTTTGTTATCACAAGTAATATCGAAGTAGAGATAAATATCCCATAAAATAACTTACACAGTCATCCGCAAAAATCTTTCTCTTTTCAACAAGACAACGCAAGAATCAATAGGAGTAGGTCAACGAAAACGTGGCTTCAACATAAAAAATATCGATCTTTTGGAATGACCAGCTTGCTCTCCCTATAGATGTCCTATTGAAAACATCTGGAGATATCTGATGAGAAAGATTTACCAAAATTATCGTCAATTTAATGCGAAACTGGGCTGAAAACACTATTTTAGATACATGGGCTTTATTATCCCCAGAAACGCTTTCTTATTACACCAACTCAACGCCAAATCTAATACTCGCCCTTATTAATAATAATGAAAACACGGTAAATTATTTAAAAAAAAAAAAAGAAAAATTTGTTTATTTCCCTTTTGCGTGGGGAGAAGGTTGTCCTTATAGCAATGAAACACCGTTTTCAATACATTCCGCTTGCTACCGTTAAAAAAAATTATTTTTAAGGGGGTATTCTAGTCTAGTATAGAATAGAATATAGCAGAATATAGTTCTGCTTTCTCCAGACTGAACAAGGAAGCAACTCAAATGGGTCTGGCAGTGAACGAGGGCAAGACGAAATATCTCCTGTCATCAAACAAACAGTCGTCGCACTCGCGACTTGGCTCCCACGTCACTGTTGACAGTCATAACTTTGAAGTTGTAGATAATTTCGTCTATCTTGGAAACAGCGTAAACACCATCAACAATGTCAACCTGGAAATCCAGCGCAGGATCACTCTTGCCAACAGGTGCTACCTTGGACTGAGTAGGCAATTGAAAAGTAAAGTCCTCTCTCGACGAACAAAAGCCAGTATGTCTAGTGACAATCACACCATTTCTAATATGTTCGCTGAATTCTTTAAGTCCAATTACTCTCCAAAATCTCCAAAAAATGTTCCGCATCAGCACAAGTTATGTCCGATTTCTGTCATTAATGCACCTACCATTTCCGAAGCAGACGTCTTATATCAGTCAAATATGATACACCAATCACACAATTATGGCCCAGATAAGATTCCCTCATGCTTTCTTAAGAAAAAGTGCCAAATATATATACCAACCCCTAACAAAACTATTTAATTCACCTCTTATGCAAGGCTTATTTCTATCCATATGGAAAAAGTCATTTATAATTCCTTTGCATAAGAGTGGATTTAGGTCATCTATTGATAACTATAGGGGAATAGCAAAGTTGTCTGCAATACCTAAACTTTTTGAAGCAATTATAACTGACGACTTAACCTTCCGGATTTCTCCACTAATTTTTTGTTCTCAGCACGGTTTTCGTCAAGGCAAATCTACAATAACTAATTTGCTTGAATTTGTATCACATGTATCAGCTGGCTTTAGGGAGAATAAGAATACTGATGTCATATACACAGATTTTAGTAAAGCTTTTGATAAAGTAAACCATTCAATTCTTTTGAATAAACTTGATTGTCTTGGTTGTCAACCAATATTTCTAAAATAGGTTGCTTCTTATCTTAGTAATAGAATTCAACAAGTCATATTTAACGATCATTTTTCTGACATAATCAATTGTCCTTCAGGCGTTCCACAAGGCAGCCATCTTGGTCCAATTCTGTTCTTGTTATTTATTGATGACATATCATCTGTTGTTAAGTTTTCAAAAGTCTTATTATATGCTGACGATGTAAAACGTTTTAAATCATATACTTCAAATAGCGAAAGATATCAGTTGTAAACAGACTTAAACAACCCAGTTTCTTGGTGTGATAGAAATGACATGCCATTGAACCTTAAAAAATGTAAAACAATGTGCTTTTCACATAGATCTGTAGACCCAACTTCATACACAATACAAAACTTTAGGTTGGAACACGTATGCAGTTTTGTTGATCTGGGAGTAACTATAGACCCCAAACTCAATTTTAATCTTCACGCATCTTCCACGGTTTTTAAAGCTAAAGGCGCTCTTAGTTTTGTTAAACGTTGGTCTAAAGAATTTAGAGATCCGCTTGCCACAAAAACTCTTTTTACATCTCTGGTGAGGCCTATATTAGAGTATGCTTCTGTGGTATGGAACCCTAGTTACCAAGTCCATTCGGATAAGTTAGAGTCCGTTCAAAAACAATTCTTACTTTTTGCCTTAAATCATTTGCATTTGGATTCCAGTTTAAATCTTCCCCCTTACACTAACCGTTTAAAACTTATAAATCTCCCGACACTCGCTAGTCGTAGGGAGATGCTTGGTATATTATTTCTTGTAAAACTCATGAATGGGTCAGTCTGTAGCCCATCTCTCTTATCTGATATTAATTCTAACGTCCCCGCTCGCTCTACCAGGCAGTTTAGACCCTTACTTTTGAAATTTTCTAGAACAAATTTTGAGTTAAACGAACCATTCCGCCGTATATGTCATGATTTCAATTTTCATTCCAGCACATTTGATTTAACAGACTCACTTTTTACAATTAAAAAAATTATTTTATATACTCTTAACAAGTAAAATTATAAACTTTAATTTAATTCTTAATTTTGGCTGTAGACATTTTTTTTCTGTAGCTGAGCAGCTTAAGATCGCAACGCTTAAAACTCTCTTGCCTTTTATGACTCGGCTAATTCCGCTCGTTCGCGGATTGCGCCCCTCGCGTCGTTTGGGCGGGAGGAGGGTAACCGTTGGGTATTATTATTATAATCGCATAAGCGGTGTCTACGCCAGTAAAGAAGAAGAAGATTCTAGTCTAGAAATTTAAGAATATGTGTACAAGAGGATTTTTCAAATTTCAGATTATTTTCGGAGACATAAGCATTTTTCTGACCCAGCATCCAAACTGGTTCGGCCGGAACGCGAAACTTTAAACGCGTTTTTCTCAAAACTAACTTTTTCGGAACGATACCCACGATTTCTCAGGTTCTACTGGACGGATTTACTTTAAATTTTTATAGAGTCTTCTTTATAGGCTTTTCTTTGGTTGAAACTAGCCCCATCCCCAAATTTTTATTTTTATTATTTTTAAAAAATTCGAAATATTCAGAAAAAATGATCCAAAGAAACTTTTTTTTAGGCAGTCGCCATTTTGTGAAAAAAATTTTTCCCACTTTTCCGTAGTTCCGGCCATTGCGACATTATTCTAGATTAATAATCTTTTTTTCTTTTTTGTTTCAAATAACTAGGAGAGTTGAAATCATTGGTATGGTCACATGGAAATTTTTAGAGACCCCCCATTTCGTCAGCTCATAATTTTTGAAATTTTTTGCTTTTCTAGTTTTTATTTTTTTTCTCTACTCTTCTAAAACTAACAAATAACTAATAAAAAATGGATAGTAAAAATATTAATTGGCTTTTTTTACGACACTTTAAAAATTACCTGAAATTCATGCTAGACTAGAATAGACTAGAAGACCCCTTAAAGAATCGTTAGATTTGCTATATGTAGTATCTTTAAAAGAACATGATTCGTTTTTGGAATGGGAACACGTTTTTTTCAGTATTTCACAGAAATTTAATATCTTTAAGCAATGAAACAAAGTGTATAAACGATCAGCGTCAAGAGCTGAGTTGATTTGGCTATGTTCGGCTATACGTCTGTCTGTATATACGTGATCAAACCATACATACAAAACCGAACTTGTATGGGATACTTTTACATCTGACAAGATGTCTTCACAAAATTCAGCACAGATTCTTTTCCAAACCATTACTTCCGTATCTGAAAAAGCTCTTAGCTTGGACGAATATGTGTAGGGTATACAATCTTAGGTGCATCCGAATTTAAGGTTTTTCCTTGTTTTATAATAATTAGGTCAAAAATTTGTTATCTGGCTAGAATATATCGAACAGTCAATTGTAAATTTTTTCACATTGATGACCTAAAGCAGTTAATATGGTGCTATTGAGCACTTAACATTTTTCAGTAACTCTAGTATCATATGGATTATCAGTTTTGGTTAATATTTTAGTCCAGCGTAAGGAGTAGATAATAAAGTTAGTCAGTAGTCTTGTAGGCAAACATCTCTTTTATGAGTTTTTATTGGCTGTTTCGAGAAAAATTTAAACGCTGCTGGAAATAGTACTGATGTGAGTGTCAGAAAGTGCAATTCTTTCGTTCGAAGCTTCTTCAGGAAACAGCAAACGTCAATGCAAACGAGCTTTCGTTGTAAACATAGTTTGTGCATAATGTTTCTTACATTCATCCAGTAAAATATTCGTTAGTTCCTACAGAAATGATAAATTTTTAGCCTGACTGAAGCCTAGTTTCATCCATAATTTAAGGCTTTCCCAGACTCTGACTGCGAATAGGGTTTTGAAATATGTAAACGCAGTTAAAATGCATCCTCTTGACTGTGCTTGATGTGCTAGTGAAAGACTGTAGTAGAAGGATCCAGAAAGTCATCTATTAAGATCCACGTCTTTTTAATCTTCTTTAGCTAATCAGTTGTCACAATGAGGTTGAACAGTCGCAGTAAAATTGGTCTCTTTCCCTAATGGACCCATAGATTTTTGTATAGCATATATATTATACATTGAGTCCACTCCTCTTTATTGTTTACTATATGACAACTGTTTCATGTCATGCACCAACTTTCCACCTCAATTTAATCGCCCATTTTTATTTCTGTAGCCAGCAAATCAAGGGCAGCATCAGGCAGATGCATAGACGCAGATGCATTTGCTTCACAACCTTTAATTATTACTTATATTTGACCCTCATCTTTTCATAATCAGCTCAATTCAAAACTATGCGTGTTATAATTATATTTACTGTTTGTGGAGAAAATTTCAAGGCTTCCACTCAACGTTTCACTTTCAAGGTCATGCGATATGCTCATAATGAAAGATAGATTGCAAATATTTACCAATTTTACATTAACGCTTCCCATCTCCAGCCAGCTCCCACTCACCCCACTTTTTACATGGATCGTCATGTATAAACACCGGCTTCCTTGGTGCTTACCATTCTTCGGATTTTACTACTCTCGCTTTTAATAGTTACCACAGCCACCAGTTTATGGCATGTGGCAGCCTTTTTTGCCGTCGTTTTTCCGGGTAGGAACTTCAAACTTGGCTCGAGTGGGCAAAAACAAAAGCGAACAGAAAATTGTGCAAACTCAACTCAAGCCACAAAAATTTCATTGCAACTTTTCGCAAAATGGGCAACAGCAATTTTAGAGTGCGGAGAGTCTACGCCATCTTCTGGTCTTCGTGGACCAGCGCAATTTCATTACACACTTCAAGTGCGCAAACATTCCAGTTGGCATATTTCCGTTTTGTTTTTTCGTTTACAATTTGATGGAATAAAATTTAAGTTATAGAAGTGTAAGTGGAATTTTTATTTACTTTATTTATTTAAAGTATGAAACGATTTTCTGTGCTAGGGTGTGTATCGTATGGGAATGCTTTGTAATTTCATTGAAGACATATTTGCTTGTGGTTGTATTTCCTCGTTGTGATGAGTTGCCCATGGTACTCATGCTTTGAACTGCTGCACAGCAAATGATCGATAAATACTTTTAAATTAGTTTTGAATTAGTTTTCTTTAAGAATACGTTCATAGAGTCGAGTTCTTCGATGACAGTTTGTATTTGGAACAGAACAGAAATTAACCGGTAACTAGGAGCTCAAAAAGTGCGATCAAGTATCTAGGCCTAAGAGAGAGACAAATAATTTTACCAGAAAACGAGAAGTGTTTTCAAAAAACTAGATGTCAATATCTTTATCTCATTCAAAATTTTTTGCACTGAAATGCCAATGCATTGAGTCTCTTGCCTTCGATGAAAACCGTCTCTAATTCTACCATGAATTTTTATATGACTTTCTGCATTATAACTTACATAAAGGCTTGCCCATAATCTCTATTTCAATTATATTTGCTTCATTCTGAAAAAAAAAATGGTAAAGCTTTAGAGTTTAGAGGGTCAAACCGGTCGATACCAACAAGTAAAGAAGGGCTAATATTGAGTATAAGCGAATATTTCATACTCTTGCCACTTGCAAGGAATAAAGCCTTCGTTATACCTTCAGATACATAAGGTTTATTATTTATATGGGGTCAAAGGCAAGTTTTCACTCGTTTTTATTCATTCTGAGAGAGTACAAACATTGGAAAAACATGCTCTCTCAATTTCATTAATGTAACTCACATACTGGCCGATGTAAGCGGTAAGGTATATGGTATATGGAGTAGATTCTCTCCAAAATTAATTTTGTATCTCACTCATTTTCGGTAATGAGTCAACTACAGACACTGCGATCCGCATATTCGGTACATATGGGCTTGGACAGTTTTTGTTCGATTTGAGCAAATATATGCCGTTCTATTAATTGCATATTGATTTATGTACAGGTAAGTAAAAAAATATTATGGAATGGAAAATTGTTTTGTTAAGTGTAGTCTAATTTAGCGCATTTTCATTCTGTGATGTAGGACTGTTAGAAGAACGTTATACACCAAATTTGGTTAGAATTGGTCAAGGAGGTTCCGAGATATGTGACTTCACCTAAGAGTTAGCGGTGCCCGGCCCACCGTTCGATTTGGACACCGGCTCGTATAAAGTCGTCTCACCCTCGGGGATAAAATTTAGTGTCTCTGGCGTATTTATATATTATTTATTGCGCTTTAGTAAATTTAAACAGCACCGTTATATACGGAGAGATCGTGGTTATAATTCGATTTTAAGTATTTGCGCTCGACGAATTCGGTTGTTGTATCTTCAGAGGTTTAGGAGATATATACATTAAACTCAGTATAGTTCGGGCCCACGCCCACTTTTTCAAAGTTTTTAGCTACATATCGCCCTTGCTTCTGCGGTTTCTTGTGGTAAATTTTAGGTCTATATCGGATTTTAGTGCTTAGTTACGAAACTTTATAGCTTTTTGCTTGATGACGTTTTGTTGGCGTTGCAGTAGTTTGATAACGCCCATCTACGAACTTGTCCGACAAGGTACAGTTTTCATCTCAATTCATACTAAAGTTACAGCTTGCAGAGTCAGATAGTCAGACGGACACACAAATTTGAACTAAAAATTCCCAAACCCGTTCTTATTATTTTATTATTGACCTATCTTGAGACTGATGTTTTGATCGATATCATCCTACCCTTAGGACTTTTGTACTCTGACTTAACCGTTTAGATTTTAATGGAACCCTTCTGAGTAATGCAAAAAATAAAGGAAAAAGGACCGATGTGAGTCCAAGTATCAATAAAACGCTAGTTTATACTTAATAACGGGATTTAATGTTGTATTAATGTCATAAGTACTCGTTTTAACGGTTTCTTCCTAATCTTATAATAATTTGACTCTATTTTAGCTATTATATAATTGAAGTTAAAACATTGAGATGTTACACCATCACCCTCATACCTACGATTAAGTTTTCCTTTGAAAAGATTGCTCCTGTGGCTCATCATAAGCGCGGTTGGGTTTATAGAACATTAAATATCTTTCTTCCCTTTAAAAAAGTAAAAATTGTATTCGAAATGTTTCGATCTATAATGATATATATTTCTTACCATCTGGCATTAAATTTTCGTTTTATGAGGAATTATAATCGAGCCCAGAGCTTATGGGTTCCCTAAGCCACTACAAAAAGGCGACTGGCATTACTGTTACCTAGCTTCTTCCTAACGAAAAGCGCATAATCTGAAAGACAATTAATATTATAAACTACTGTGCCCAAAAAATAAAGTGACATTGTATTTATTTTGAAAATTCTTTATTTATTCTTCCAAATCAATTTCATCCCCTTCAAAGTAATCCCCTCCCGATGCAATGCACTTATGCCAACGGATTTTCCAATCTTCGAAACACTGGTTGTAA